>OX439484.1:46410513-47010513 GCA_949320155.1 Melangyna quadrimaculata
CGTCGCCTAATTTTAAAAAATAAAAAATAACAACTTCAATATAGACCTAAAGCCCACTTAGGATTTAAACTTTATTCATTTTGGTAACACCATAATTTGTGCAAAACGAGCCTATAAACATTTTCAATGTTAAAACATTATCACACTTTTTTGCGTATAGCGCATCAGTTTCTAGATATTACGACTTCAAAATGGTCAAATTTAAAAATAATAAAAAAGTGATGCTTTAAAAGCCAAACTTTTCTCGAATGAGATAAGTAGACCGTAAGAGTTTGTTTAGGTAAAAGCTGTTCCTACGAGGAGATGAATCCATGTTCCGCACAAAAAATTCAAAACATTTAGCAAAACAAAGTTCTCTGTAATGAATAAAACATTTAAATTCAAACTCAATTTCATTCAATACTATTATTAGAAGAACAAAATTTAAAATATCTCTGAATAACAAAAAAATCCTTCAAATATTTTTTTTTTATTTTTATATAAATATATAGGTAAACAATTCTTCAAGTCAAGTGTTAAGTCCATACCTATTTCTTTATTCGCATAATAAAGTTTAGTTTATTAATTTTGTTTTTGTCTTAGAAACAACAGACGAATAAAAATGCGATAAAGCAATTTGCCAAAAATAATAAAACTTGAAATGTTGACTTTCGCTCTTTTAATGTCAATCAAACCAATAAAACCTTTCAACCATCAAAAACAACCCCCACGCCACCATGGCTGCCATCACACATCACGTAGCTCATCAATCAATCATTGATTTCACTTAACCATGAAGGAGGGAATTCAGATCGGAAGTCATTTACCTATAGTTGCCACATTTTGGGGATTTTGTTTTAGTATACCTATAGATAGATTTGTATCCATCTAGGTTGTATAGGTACCTATTTATTTAGCGATCAATTTGGTGTAACAACAAGAATTCAAAATATATGTTTTCTAAATATAACAATTTTGTCTACACATTTTCTCATGACGATGATGGTGACAGATTCGCTATTATGAGTTAAAATCAGCCTTCCCTTTCCATCACTTCAATGTCAAAATTGAAAGAAAATAATTATCGAAAATACATTTGGTACCTACCTACCAAAATTCTTAAAAATCTTAGTGACAGACTAATGTGAATTCAAAAAAGTCGAATAACTACTAAATTTTGTTACCTGATACAAATCAAATTACAAAATGTCCATTGCTCTCTTTGTCAGATAAAATGTTTGCTATTTGTAATTTTAAACAGAAATGTTAGTGCTGAAAATTAAAAAAAAAATCTAAAGTGAATTTTATCAACACTGGCAACACTGTCGGAACTGAAGGTACAACGTCAGCTTTATTACCAAAAACACTGACACTCGACATCCTTGATTCTATCTATGTATATGCTGTGCTGACTCACGGTTTGTTTACTTGACCAGAAGTAGGTAGATGTAGATAAATGTACACAGTAAACCTAGCTGTAAACAAACCAACCCACCTAGTTCTAACAAAGTATAGTATTAGTGTATCTACTAGAGTCAAAGTGGCAGAAGCAGCATAGTATGTGACCATCAATGGACCAAACGAAGGCACAATAGTTGTAGTGAGTCGAAATACGGTTTCAATTGATTTTCATCAATTAAATTTACTACACAAGAGAAAACTCGCGTTATATTAAATTATACAAAGTAAAAGTGTATAAAATTTCAGAGCTAAGAAGGAGGCTAATTCAATATCTGTGTTTGTTTTTGTTAGTAGGTTTGTAGGTATGTTTGTAGGTATGTTTGTAGGTATGTTTGTATAAGCTGCTTACTTTATCCCTCTTTAAGTCAAGCATAACCTTCTGATGGAACGGCTGCTGTGTTGTGTCGTTCGGGCTTAAATGATCTCGTAAAAGTTCGAAGAGGTAATAAAATTCAATATCAATCGACCAGTTGTACATCACACACACACACTGTACAGATAAACAGGATAAAAAACAAATATACAACGAACTTTTGTTTATTGCGCTAAGGTTTGGGGGAAAAGGTATGCTTGAACGTTTTGTTGTTGACATGAAGGATGACCAAACGATGTCAATATAAAAGAAAGAACATTTTTTTACATTTTGTTTTTCTAACACAGTATACCTAATAATTATTTCTTAAAGCATTTATGTATATATAGGTGTACCTATATCTACCGTCCTCGACTTATATATCCTTGAGAAAAGGACATAAGTAAATTCACAGAAAAAGTAATATAATTTTATGATGAAATAAACAAAACGAAAACAAATGGAAAAATGATGTGTGCCTAATTGGTAATGTTTTGTTTTTTTTTTGTGTATTTGTTATAAAGCTACATGCTCGTTCATATATGTTTATAGGTATAAAAGACCTCATTAAACATTAATCATTAAAAGAGGTCAAAGTGAAAATAAAAAAATGGGCACGACTGGATCGCACGAACTTGCTCTCGTAGCTTACAACTTTAACGTAAATAAGTTAACAAGTACATATGTACATATGTATTGGTTTCAAAAGATTATGATATCATTAAAAAAAGAATAATTTTGTTATTTTAATGGCTTGAAAAGTAAGAGCTCAAAATAAAGTATGCTATCTGATTTGTTTGATAAATATGAATTTATGAAAAAAAAAAAAAAAATCTTAAATTGTTGGAGCCGTTTTCTTAAAAAATAATTTTTTATGTATTGGTACATTTTTTTGCACATTCTTAAAAATAAAATCTGGTATTAAAAAATTTAGTAAAACACAATTTAAAAAAAATATTCATAAGTCCGTTTTCAAGATATTGCAAAAAAAAAATCAATATTTTTTTTCGAAAACTTGTATTTGCAATTTGCGATGTGAAGGACCTCTTGCATACAAATTTTTATTGAAATCGGTGTAGCTGAAAACGAGAAATTTGAAAACCAAACAATTGGTTCTATGACAGGTTCCGTTATTAACCGTTATTGGTAAAATTAGTTTTCATAAAAATATTGACCATACCTTCAATAGTAAACGTTTTTTCTCCACGGGTTTTCAACATTTGTATGGAAGAAACCATTATTTTTGAATTTAGAAACATGAGTTTTTTAAGTATTCTACAAAATATTAAAAACAACTATTTTAGACCTAGTTTTGAAAATATTTACCAAGTAGTTTTGAAAAAAAAATGATTTATTTTTTATATTAAAATTTTTTTTTTTTAATTTTGGTTCACAATAATAGTCCGAGAGCTAGTGAACATTAAGACAAAGTGATTTATACCGCTCCAAATTTTGTGGCTATGTCATTTGTATCAGTGCAAACTACATGCCATCGTTCTGGCAGCGATATCGCGGCCACAACACCACTAAAATGCACTTTTAAAGTGCAACAACAAAAATAATCCCTCCAAAACAGCTTTATAACGGTAAAAACACACATCACATCACTAAAGCCTTGTACCTATACTGACTAGAATCCATCGGTCTGGCAGCGAATCCGCGGACCTAGCACCACAAAAATGCATTTCGAAAGTGCATTTTGAAATAATATTTTACTGGTGTTAGGTCCCCGGTATCGCTGCCATACTGATGGATTATAGTAAGTATAGGTACAAGGCTTTAGTGATGTAAATTTGGGTTTAATAAAGCTGTTTTAGAGGGATTATTTATGTTGCTGCATTTTGAAAGTGCATTTTAGTGATGTTGGGGCCGCGATATCGCTGCCAGACTGATAGCATGTAGTTTTCACTGATACAACTGACATGGACACAAAATTTGGAGCGGTATAAAAGACTTTAAGTAAATGTTCACCAGATCTCGGGCTATAATGTTTATATTTTTTAGAAGATTTACCATACAAAAATGAAAATTTTCAACTTAACTGTGTTCGAGAAAATAAAAAAAACAAACAAATGGTTGTACTGGAGGTACATATGAAGGTATCAAAAATAACCAAATTTTGAAAGTAAAAAAATTATTAAAAAGTAAAATTTCCCTATTTTAAATATTTGAATTTTTTTAACAAAATTCTCGGACCGGTTTTTTGAGAAAAATATTATTTTCCTTTTTGGCTACAAAAAAATTGTATGCCAGGTACATGTACCGTTATTTTTGGTTCTAAAAAATTAAAAAAAAAAAAAAAATGTGGGCATGTCAAAAAAACTCTATGTACCTATCAAGTTTTAACAAAATCTATCTAGCCGTTTAGGCTGTAGGGGCGAGGACAGACAGAATTGCGAGACCCACTTTTTTCGCGTTCTCTATAATCGTAATGGTAAGGAAACTTAATATATCGAGTTCGATTTTTTTTGACGAATCCATAACTAACCATATACATAGTACCTACATATACAGGGTGCCCCGTAAAGAATGGATAGCCCTTTATGGCCGTCCTGAAAACTGATACAAAAAAGTACTATCCCAACAACAAGAAAAGATACATGCATTTTTTTGTTCAGTGCATTCATTTTTGCCTTACTTTACATTTTTGAATACCACGACTACAAGTGAATGAATTCCACCGTTTTTTTTTCCGTAGCAACATTTTACATTATTTGCGCCAAAACCTTAATAGAAGAAAATTATTATAACTGTTGGACTTCTTAGAGAAAAAACTTTGATTTTTAATGCAATATGTGATAGAAAATAATTTTTAAACAAGTTAAAGCATCTCTGGTATAAAAAAAAAATCCATGAACACCTAAGTGGCCAACCATTTTAAAAATATGCGCGTTAAATGCGAATTTATTGTAACTTAAGCTAATAGCAAGTTATTGGTAAAGTCTGCAATACTAGAGTCAATTTAACAAAAACAAACATTTTTGAAAATCAGCACAGTAAACGTGAAAATAATGCCATGCGTTGAACATGCTAGATTTTTAATCGATTGCTTGTTTTTATAATGTTGTCCTTATGATAAATCCAAGCTTTTATTTTCTAGGGACGAATGAAACATTACTAAAAATGTCAACAAAGTGCAAAAAACGGTTGAATTTTCGAGGTTGTTTTGAGTTATACCTCTTCAATTAGGCTTTAACAAAACCATCAAATATTTTGTTGGTTGCAATTAGTTTATTTGTTATTATTTCCTTAAAAAAAATAATTTCAGCCAATTTTTAACTGTAGCTGGCTACTAAATTTACAAAAAAAAAAAAAACAAAGTGCTGCACACTATACTGTGCTGGCAAATCTGAATACTAGGCACCCCGGCAGATGGATAGGACGTCTGAGACCATCAGTTTATGGCCTCCACGTTTTCGTTAATTTTCTTATTAGAAGTGCACGAAATAGATCGAAGACAGCAAGCCAAGCAGCTTCTTAAAGGGGCTGTGGAATCTGGTGAAGGCAGCTTCATTACAAATATCCTAGCAAAACCTTGACAATCATTTATTCGGGTGAGCATCCGCCATTCTGCACTAGAGTGGTCGAAAACATTATCATTAAATAATTAAAATTTGTTTTAAAAATAATGCACTGAACAAAGAAATGCATGTATCTTTTCTTGTGGTTGGGATAGAACTTTTTTGTATCAGTTTTCAGGACGGCCATAAAGTCTTCTATGAGGCGTTTTAGGGTTATCCATTCTTTACGGGGCACCCTGTTGATCGCAAATATAAAATCATACACCTAAATTAGAAATAAAAAAGACTTTTAATTGAGTAGACGAAAATAATGTCAAAAAGGATCACGCCAAAACAACTTCCAAGTTCTAATCCATTCTTACATTATTCTTACATTATGTCATAGAAAGAAGCCAAAGGCGTTGATGGATTTTAATGGTAAAATGATTCAATTGGCCATTTGAAAGATGAGAAAATGGGAGGTGCAATTTGGAAAGAGGGGGTAAATGCAATTTTTTTTGGATTTTAACGTGTAACTTGGAAAAAAAGCAAAATATCAAGGTATAGCCCAGTCAAATTCGACAATAAAATCGCAAAGCTCGATGTAGCTCTGCATTTTTGATATGTTTTTGGGGCATGTAAGACTAGTCTGTAGCTAAGTTTGCAATCTCGCTGCAGGAAAAATGCAATAGTGAAAAAAACGCAAAAATCACCCCATTTTTTCCGACATTTTCCTTTATAACTTTGAAAATATGCAACTAAGGTAAAAACCATCTAGTCTATTCTTGTTTGTTATAAAGTTTTCTACAAGACCACATTAGTTAAAAATTCATGTATGTTATATTTGTGTTGCTATCTAACCAGGAATAAAAAAAAAAATCTGAAAAACTAAGTAATTTTGAAGCCCTCAAAAAGTAGATCAAAAATTTTCCAATTCTGCTTAAAAATTGGAATTAAATAGTCTAGACTCTAGAGTGTTAGAAGACGAAATTTGAAAATTCGATCCAAATCGGTGAAATAGTTTTGGCAAGAAACATGTTGTTAACTAAGTGCAACAAGCAATGTTTGCATCATTGCTGTGGTCAAAGTAGGACTCTTAAGTTGGCACTGATTTTTGCACACGTACTTGGAACACTTAACTATCATAAAATATTGTTGTAATATTTATGTCTTTTTTTCAAGCAACTTTGGTAGCGATATTAAAAGTTTGGAAAATTGTTCACTTTGCAAGTAAATATGTAATTTCGTGAACATTTCCGCAACTTTTAAAATCGTTACCAAGGTTGCTTAATGAAAGATATAAATATTATTTCATCTTGTAATACTCTAGAGTCTAGACTATTTGATTCCAATTTTTAAGCAGAACTGGACAATTTTCGACCTATTTTTTGAGTGGATGGTTTTTTCCTAAGTTGCATATTTCCAAAGTTTTAGAAGGAAAATGTCAGACAAAATGGGGTGATTTTAGCGTTTTTTTTCACTGTTGCATTTTTCCTGCAGCGAGCACAGGTTTTTCGAAGTTGCAAACTAAGTGATGCGCGCATGGCAATGTTAGGTAAAATTAATATCTCGAGTTCAATTATTTTTAACGAATCCAAAACTTGCCTATTATTATTGCCTTTATCCCAATTAAAAACAAGCTATGGGTGCCCAAACTTTGTTCACCAGCCCGGTGAAAAGCCGTTGTCCTACTGCGGGGCTCTGTAGTATCAGTACTGCTATGAACTTGCATATCTTTATTATCGAGTCACTTTCTTTAAATTATTGGTCAAGGTAAGTACTCGTTCACGTATTTACCTACCGCCTCAAACGTAATTTCTCTTAGCACACATGCAACTATAGCGACACCAAACTGAAGCTCTCTTAGATTATATTAACATGATTTATTAAAATTTTAATCATAATAGTAAAACATAACTTAATGACTTTTACTCCATCTACATTCTACAAACATTGCTAATAATATTTTCTCTTTCTATTTCCAGGTAAGTTATTATAATCAACAGCCAACTAACTAGGTAGAGGTACAGACTATATTAGCATATATACAAGTACATAAGTTGCATCGCAAAATAGAAGACTGGATAGGACACTGGGAAACACAAAATTTCTTAATTGCACTCTGGGTATTTATAACATTTATCAATATTTATGTTTAATCAACATCACAATCACCATCATCTGTATGAAGTTATACCATCCTGATTATCATCACTCTATCTTCATCTGCAACATCAGAGAGTAGAGTTTAGAATTCGTGTATCGTATGTGTATCAAATCAACCCTTAAAAAAGAACAAATAGAAAAAGGTATAGAAACTGCTGGATGGGTTTAGGGATAGAGGTGCTCTCATATGTATGTTTTTGTTTGTGTGTTTGTTAGCCGTCATATTCTCTAAGGGTTTATCAAATATTAACCTTCAACTCGACAAATCAACAAACACACAGCTACATTCCATCATAAGCATTTGCAGAAGCCATGGTTATCTCTATATATATGTATGTATGCAGTTGGCTTTGTCAATGCCGAATTCAGTCACTCAATTGTCCACTCCAAATCTAAATACAGATTCCCTTCACCTCCTCCCCTAGCTAAATCTATACTCCCACACTATTTCAATATTCAGGACATTTACCATCTATACATATCCTGATCCCCGTACAAATATGAATTAATTATGAAATGAAATAATGCTTTACGTATGCAAAATAACAAACAATCCGTTGATATCGTAGTATCTAAATACTGTCATATCCCCTATCCATATCGGCGCACAGCTCACTTAAATACGACATTCCACTTTCTGAGTTCGGGTTGTTATTCAGGGAGATTTTTGGTTGAACAAACAAGTTAAAACCTTTTATATGGGAAAGGGTATAGTTGGTTATGATGACTGTTTCGAAGAAGGTTCTAGAGCGGGAGTGGGAGTGCGAGGGAAGTTGAAATTTATATATCAAGTTGGCTTAAAGGGGTTGGCCGTTGTGCAAATGCTTGTTGTTTAAGGACATACAACATAAGGTCATTTAAGGACTAACTATAATGATGTGCGTGTTTAGTTTCCACCATGAACACTGAACAGTCTGAAAACGGCTCGTGTCAAAAATATACACCCATCACGGATGATATAGACCCTGACATAGTTACCATGTCCCTGTCCGACCATGACAAGCAAAGTCATCAATTAACTACGTTTGTAGATACACAATACATACATACACACTTATACTTGTGTCAAATGGATTAAATGTCTCTATTTTGATGAAGAAACGTCATCAGATGTGCTAATAATTATGAAGATTATAGATGGGTACCTACATATATTAAAGGCTTAAAAAGGGTTAAATTTAAAAGTTAACAACTTGATTAAAGATGTGGGATGTCAATGATATTGCTTGATCTCGGAGGACCCTTCTTAATTTAATATTTTTTGTTCGTGATTTGTGGGCTTGTAATTGATGATGGACTATAATTGTTCTGAGAACATATCTTTTAGGTTTATTTCATTCATTTGGAGAGTGCAAAGTGAATATATGTTAAGACTAATCTTAATCTTAACTTTTATATCAAGTTGGTATATGTCCGAGCATAACTTAAAAAGTGTTCAACCGATTTACGTCAAACAAATTTTAAAATATTCTTAATGTCTATGAGAGTGATTTAGGCAATTTCTTATTTCTTAATTTGTTAAATTTTTTAGAATTTTATTGTTTTTTTAATTTGTTGTCACCTTTTTTTCTAAACAAATTGACCCAAATATTCAGCTATATTTTAGTTTTTTTTTTGGTTAATATTGTTTTATTTAATACAAACATTTGTTTTACAAGAAATACATTTCTTAAAAAAACAATCAATAAGACATGGCCGAGGGCCGTCTGTCTGAGCGGTAACAATTAAGTTTACTTGAAAACATTGCAAATATTATTATTTCAAATGCTTTGGGAACCATACAAAACTTAAAGGGATTTAAGCCATTAAGGACGATGGGGATTTGTTTAGCACGGAGTACCGAGCGCCCCTTTTCGATCGTTGTTGGCATTTTATATGGAACCCATTTACATAAATATAAATAAATAATTTAACAAATATATACATAATATTTTTAGGTTTGATTTTATTTTTTAACTTTTACATTTTATATCTTATAATTGCTTCAGCTATATTCTCAAACCGATTTGGTATTTTAGATTTGATAAATTCAATATTCTTTTGAAAATTTTAAACGCTACAATGTTTCTTAATTATACAAGCTGGGGAATAAAAAAAAAATTACCTTTTTGGTGTTTTTCGCGCTGATGCCATTTCCATTTCCCTCCAGAACATCTACCCATACACCATACATCAAGTGCTCGTTGCAAGGAAATAGGATTTTCACTTATGATGACTCCATCGTCAGCAAAGAATAAGTGATTCACTTTGGGGTCCACCACCTTATCCTCAAACAGAAAGTCAAGGACAGTATTAAAGAGCAAAGGACTCAAGGCGCTTCCCTGGTGCACACCTACTCTAATTGGGAACTCTTTGGTGATTCCTGCGGGGCGTCTTACCTTTATTTTAACTTTCTCGTACATATCCATGACCATCCGCACGTAGACTTCCGGAACTCCTCGTTGCCTAGGTACAACCCATATCAGATCTCGTGGTTGTCTGTCGAATGCTTTTTAAAAATCAACCAATAAAGTATGCAAATCTCTCGAGGAATCGCGATATTTTACCATTCTCATCCTTATACTCTAAATAGCATCTGTGGTTGATTTACCCAAAACAAACCCGCACTGGTCGTCAGACAGTCACATTATTTTTCGTAGGCGGCCATCCAATATCTGCTTGATCGAACGGTAGCT
This sequence comes from Melangyna quadrimaculata, assembly GCA_949320155.1. Classification (NCBI taxonomy): domain Eukaryota; kingdom Metazoa; phylum Arthropoda; class Insecta; order Diptera; family Syrphidae; genus Melangyna; species Melangyna quadrimaculata. Next base: position 46,420,647 of record OX439484.1, read on the forward strand.
GTAGCAACTTCGTGCACCCTTCTCCTTGTAGATTGGAAGAAAGTAACTTTCCCTCCAAGATAAGGGAGAAGTTTGGAGATGAGAATCATGAGCCATCTAGACCCGATGTCTCCCATCTTTTTCCAGAACTCAGAGGGTATCTCGTCTGGCAATGGTGTAGTTGTAGTTGTAGAAAATAGTATACAGCTATGTTTGCAGAGGATTTGTGTATAAGGTATGAGTAATTGAGGAACCATAAAATCATAAATCAAAAACTCAATCTGTCTTTATTTAAATTATAAATAATTCCCGGCAGGTCTTTTTTCACGAACCTACGTGCTTTATTTTTTTTTTAAATCTCAATTTTGTACATACAGGGTGATTCGCGTCACAAGACAAAAATCATGTAAATTGCCCCCGTTCAGGTAAGAATGGCAGTTTTGCCAAATATTGACTTAAAACAGACCAGCAGAATTATTAAAAAACAACAAAACAAAGCACTTTTAATGTCATGTTATACCTTGTCGTTAAGTCAGAAAACAGAAAGTGAATAGTTTTTGGAAAAATTTAATTTTTTAACTCAAAATGTAACATGAAACATTTGTTTGTTTTGAAAAATTGTAGGTACTTTTAAAATATAGTTTTATTACAAAATTCTATATAAATTCAAAGTTGACTATTTTCGAAGTCAACAACTGATCTCTTTTACGTAAACATGTCACAATATTTTTTTTTCTAGTAAAATCTACTAAATAAGCTCAAAATATTTTCCTTCAAATTTTTCATTTAACCCTTTCGGTACGAATGTGGTACAAGACAAAGATCATTTATATGGACTTGTACCACATCCGTACCGAAAGGGTTAATAGTGTTTTTTTATATGGCTGATAAAAAAAATTGTTAATACGAGTGTATGTTCACCATAAAGCAATTTTTGGCTGAAATTATAGCTATTTCACGAGTGCCACCCCATCATCAGACTTCTTTTTGTGGTGCTGAGTCTTATGCCATTTTCCATTGGTTTCACTTAAGGTTTCACTCATTCTGAAATCCAATGGAACAGCCCAAGATGCTTCTACTCAATTCTGGGGTTTTGTATCTGTATAGGTGAATCGTCAAATAAAAACTATTTGCTACCGCACAAAAACTCAAATGTAAAACACGAGTGTATTAACTCAGAATTTCCAAATAATATTTTTTGTTTGATTTTTTTTTAATCCGTTGATTAAAATTTACCAAGAACTTTGATTTTGGATGCAAATAAAATTAAAGTGAAAAGTTAAAAAAAACATGAAGTACGTTACAATTTGTTGTGATGTTTGAGTTTTAATGTATTAGTTCTTCTTGAGTGGATTCTGATTTGAAATCCAGAATCGAATTTCTCTTCTCAGAATCTTCAGAAGCGTATTTTTTGTGCCAATGGTTTGGTTTCAGAAGACTTCCGGACTTTTCTGGACGCTTCCGGGCATCCAATGAAAAACGGCATTAGAAAGCTTTGCTGTAATAGGGATTGAACATAAGACATCAAATGTGGCTGGAATTCGGGTGCCGACAGTCTACCCATTACGCTATCGAAGGTTACATAATGTTTAAGTTGTGCTTATTTAATTTTCCGATACAACTTGCCGTTTAAAGATGTATAAACCTTTTTTTCAATATTTGACCGCTATTGAAGTAAAGTTGAATCTTCTGACTTATGACTTATATGCAAAAAATCGTAATAATCTTTTTGTAGAAAGTATGTATTATGGTCCTTAAATTGAGCGTCAGTGCTTTCTAAACAAATTCGACCTTTAAGAGTTAACAGAAAAAAAAACATAAATTTAGAATTTTAGTTGTCAAACTTAAAAAAAAATTATATCTTTAAAACGGTTGTTTTTCAGACGATGTTTTCGAAAAAAGGTATCGTTTACGAATTATACATGAAAAACGAGCATTTTCGACATTTAACGCTTTTTGAAATGTCGACATTTTCTTATCGGTGAGTCGTAGGAAAAAAAATTGTATTTATTTTTTTTCTTGCGGATGACAAGTTCTACAAGTTTTGTGTAAAATACTTTTCGATAGCATTTACCGTTTCGGAGTTAGTATATGCGAAAAACTGATATTTTTCTCATTCAATCTTAAATAACTATTGACGCACAAATGATCTGGAAATGGAATGAAATTTGTACCAAAATAAACATAACTGAGTGTAAAAATCTTCACTTGTTTAATGTTTTTGTACATTTTTCCTGAACTATATAGTTTTTAGGAGCTTCGGAGATAGTCGAATAAATAAAAACAAAAGTTCTTTGGGAAGTACTTTTAATAAAAATGCAAATAATTAAAAAAGACACACATTTTGTTAATCGTCTTGGAGCCATTTTCGAGGAAAATAAGATTTTTCTAAATTGTTTTCAACGCAATTGGCATTGTTTGTGTGTATCATTAGTATTTGGCCTTAAGATAATTTGCTAAGCATTCTGGAAATATTAACCCAAAAAGTAGTTTAAAGGTAAAAATAATAACCATTTTAGAACTTTTAGCTTGCTCTAGGGCAAGTATTGGTTTTGTGGCAAACAATTGTTCCGAGGTTTTTATTAAAACTAGCATCACGATTACGACCATAAAAGTGATATTCGACTAAATGTCCATAGTGCAGTCGATCTGCTTGTCTATGCCGTTGTGCGTCTGTTTTTATGTGCATCTGGGTGTCCTGAAGAACATACCTACATCAAGCCGGAGCCTAAATGTATTGATGGATTGGCTTAAAAATTAGGGCGACCTAATTTTAGAACACACAATTATTTCGGTTGCAGCCAGTTTTCTCGAAAACGCTGGTAACGATTTGATTAGTCCATAGAAAGGTTTTAAAAAGATGTATAACTAGTTGTTGTCAAAAAATACGATAATTTTCAGTTTTAGGCATATTCCAGAAAAAATCGCAGTTACGGCTTGCTTGATTTTATCAAAATTTTGCATTCCGATACTTCTTAGTTAGTCTACAAAGACTGCATGTAAAATTTATCTTGATAATTTTTTACCGATCAAACTGTTAATTAATTGTTTTCATTATTTTCTTTGTAACCCGGCTGGAAAAATTCCAAGTTTCTATCTAGTTTTGGCAAGGCCCTAGTAAGTTTTCAGTAGGGAAAATCTAGACGAGAGAAACTTGTCAGATACTTGGCAAGCCCTTGCTGGATTTCATTACCAAAAATTTAGACGAGGGAAACTTTTCAAATACTCGAGAGGCCTTGCCTAGTAAAAATTTGTTGGACATGTTTCTGTAACCCATCAGGAATGTCTCTTGTACCTACACCAAAAACAAACAAAATTTAAGCACCATACAATTTCAGTAAAATGCAATATTGTATGAAACACCAAAGACTAATAAAGTATGAAACTTATTCACTTTCAATAATTATTCCTTCTTCGTGACCTTTTTTAAAATTTAAAATTCTAAACGACGTTTGAAACGTCGTCTGATTTAGATACTAAGATACAAATATAGACCTAAAGCCCATTTAGAATTTTAAAACTTATTCACTTTCAGCATTGAATTTTTGTATAGGGAGTTAGCCCAGTGGTTAGCGAATTGGACTGACAAGCATAAGATCAAGTCCCACATAAGCCAACTTTTTTTTTTTTTTGCCTGACGAGGCATAATCGTCCAGGTCCTTGTTTCAGCCTTTGCCAGCCCTTGCTAGCCCCTTGTCAGTATCTATGTTAAACTCTATAGTGCGTTGTTTTTCTGCGCCGTAAACGAGATGAAATCATTATCGAAAGCGAATCATTGTCTACCCATGTCTAGCTACATTCTAGTTGTTAAATACAATAGAGCAAGTTCGTGCGATCTATTTGTACATTTTAATTTACATCCAATTATGTTATTTGTTGTTGTCGTCCTTCAACAACTTAAAAAATATTTGCCAGTAAAATATCTAATAAATAATAATAAGTCGTGTCCCAACTTCTCAATGATATTGTATAACAGTTTTCATCAGTAGGTATTTATATAGCTATATAAATGCTTCGTTCTTTCATTTCGAACACCGTAAACTTACCTTATTAACTGTATTATAGGTATATATAGATATAGGTACTTGAAATTTACAATTTTAATCAAAACTTTTAAAAGCTATTTCATACTGTCAGTTGTTTGATGATACCTACCTAGATTAATCATCCAATTTCTTCTTTGAAAAATTAGAAGTTCTTGTTGTCAAGTTCAATAGATTCCATTACCTAAGTTATCTAAAATAAAGAATCGCACATTATTCGAATTTGATTTGATATACATACCTTGTTAGAAAAAAGAACAAATAAAAAAAATTCTCGTCTCTTCTAACAATCGTTATAACCTTAAGTCACCATAGAGATACAAAATAATTTGCAGCACATTTCAAAAATAAACGAACTGAAAAAGACAGTAGGTATATCCACCGTCACTTGAAGAAGAAGAAAACTCATTTTAAAAGACATTCAACTAAGTCAATAAAGGATCCCATGGTAGCTATGGCTCAACCACCCCCTACGCGTTATCCTCTTACTCACTCACTCACAAAGCGTGACTTTTATTTTAGCTTTCATGCATTCTAACGACGAATTAGTTCATTCCCCTAACACACCGGACGGTTTTCATCATCTTTAATGTGAATGTCGTTGACGTGCGTCGTCGTCGTCGTTGTCGTCTTGGCTTCGTCTTGGTTCAAATTCGACTGCCTCAAGGACTTTTTCAGAAAAAAAAAAAAAAAAAAAAAAACATCAACACCAACATCTTTATACCTACCTGTTCGACTGTTTTTTTTGTCTTCATTCATCTCATTGACAATTTTAATCGTCACTTTGCACGTAATATCCGCAACGGCCAATAAATGCACAGTTCAATTTCGTTTTTATTACCGGTTCTCGCGTAAAATACTTTGCAAAAATAAAATCGGAAAGAGGATTGAGATTTAATGGCGTCTGTGTACTTAACTTACTTATGTACGTATACACAGGTGCAATGGTGGATGATTTTAAACCTTCTAAAATTGATGGATGAATTGGATAGGGATAGAAAGCGCGAAGAAAATCGATGGTTGCGATGAATTTAAAGATCTAGCCTTCATATCAGTGCTGGCTGCTGAGGTACACAAGGAAAAGGGCGACCTCTGGTGAGGAACATGAAAAAAATTCCTCGCAAATGGTCTCTTTGAAGGCTAGAGCGGGTACTCAAAATTAATTCGAATAAAAGCTGAAGTTGAGCTTATGTGGGGAAATGTTTTCAATATAATTAATTCAACCAAAATTCTTGAAGTTAAAAAAAAAAAACATTAATTTAGACAATTTTTGATTTTCGAAAAAAAAAACAGAAATTATATTTTTTGTCCTAGTTTTTAAAAGTAGAAACACAAAGTTTGTTCATTTCCATATTTTAAAATAAGACAGTTTAAGTTATCTGATAAGATATAAATGTACCTACCTGAAAGCTCTAAGAGCTCTTTGGCAACTCCTGGGCTACGGACCTGGAATACACTCTTCTGCAAAGAAATTTCATACAAATCATCAAAGTCTTTGGGAATTTCAGCAGCTCTTAAGCCCCCTGACTATGATCCTGTATAACAGATATCTGCTATAACTAGTCAAATATTATCCAAATCGTGGAAGCCATTTTTCTGAAACCAAGAAAAGTGGGCGTGACTGTGGGTGGATATTTCGAAACGTACTTTTTCGTATTTTTTTCGTTCATAAGAACAAACTTCGAAAATATCATCCAAATTGTTAAAGTCATTTTCAAGAAACCAAGAATTTAAAAGAAAATTTTTAGTAAAACGCCTTTCAAAATATCTTTCTCTTTCATAATTACAAAGTTTGAAAATTGTATACAAATTCTTAGAGCCCTTTTAGTTAGGGCGTTAAGGGAGCCAACCTTGCACATCATTCTGACGGGATGAGCTTTGGTACACTAATAGTCCACACACTAAATTTACTTTTAAGAAGTGTTCCCACGCTGGCAACACTGACAGAACGGAGATAAAAAGGTTGCCTTCTGACCATGTTTTAACACGGATTTCCACATAAATAAGCCTATAATTTGGGAATCAGAAATTGTTGATGTCGCGGAATGTCTTGTTGGATTGAGAATACTTGAAGCCATAGGAATATGTTAATTTGTTGGGCCCTCCCCCACCCTTGTACGCTGGGGGAGCAAAATACCCTCGGCGGATGAGGGTTTTTATTTGTCAGAAAATAATGGTTATAAAATGAATATTCATAAAATTTTAAGATGAGTGTCGACGTAGAATTTCATACTCTGCAGTATATAATACGATTTCCATTTTTATCCATATATTAGTTTTTTGTATAATAGCTTTCAAAATGGGAGGAGGGGAAGTATATCAAACCACTATTTATCTTGGTATAATCTAAGCATATGGCACATGATCTCAGGGTAATTTTGAATGCCCGATCCTATGCAATTAAAATAATTTTAATATAATTTCCCTAGAAAAAGTTATAACCTTTTTATAAAATGATGACTAAATTTTCAGTGAAACGAGCATAACATTACCAAATTTCAATAGTATGGTGATGAAACTTGGCACACATGTCTCATTTGTCATAAGAAGAAAGAATCAAAAGAGTCTATAAAAATATCTAGGGCAAAACGCCCTAGATATGGACTCTTTTGATCCTTGGGTGCCAATATAAATTTAATATTTTTAGCAAATTTCATAAGTGTCAGAATTTGTTCATGGATGTTATGGAAATAATCACTCACTTGCATCTCTCCGTCAAAAAAAACAGCCTTTAACATCAGATATTTTTTGGGACTATTTTGATTCTTGGGTAACATGCCAAATGAAACATTTGTACTAAATTTCATTAATATCCCATTATTTTAAAATGGTTTTGGGTAATATTTTACTTGTTGTACTTAAAAAAAAGTCATCATTCCATAAAAAGACCTTTAACTTTCTACGGGATACATGCATCTTTTCAGTTTTGGTCTCTTTAGAATCAGCATTGAAAAGCAAGCAAACTCCTGCCTTCTCCCCTCTTCACCTCTTTAAATGCGTTTATATAAATATCCAATGCGGGGATTTCGGGGGACTTTGGATATGTTGTTGAGGATAAAATTCTGCGTCAATACTAGAAATAAAAGTTCATGAATTAATTTGTTCCCGGTCAGATCCTATCTTTCTTCGACTAATAGGTTCGATTTGACTGAAACGGTTTTCAAAACTTTTGTTCGTTCGCAAGAAGAAACACTGAACATTTTATAAAAAATCTTTTAGCCGTTTTCGAAAAAAAAAACAAGAAAAGTGGGCATGTAGTAGAAGAATTTGAATAAAACCATTTTTTATTAATTTTTTCGTTTGAAAGAACAAATTTAAAACTTCATCCAAATTGCTATTGCCATTTCTGAAAATAAAAAAACACAAGAAAAGTGGGCGGGACAGTGGGTAGCTTTGACTAAAACCATTTTTTTGCAACAATAAACACTGAATATTTGATCCCATTCGTTGCAGCCGTTTCCGAAAATCCAATTAAAATATTTGTATGAGAGCTACCGGCCCATATTGATTGTTTTTCTTTTACTTTTTATTTGTTTTAAGAAACAAATCTTGCCAAAGTAAGTTAACATAAAAAGAAAAAAATATTAAATTTAATTAAGTAATTAGTTTTAGAAGAAGACTTTTGGATAAACAACATCCGCGTAGACAACTTGCAAAAGGGTAAAAAGACACAAAATAATAATATGAATTTTTGAACAGGGCGCTAAATGCCCTCAAACTGTCAAATTTTTTTTATATTTTTTCAACTAAATAAAGTATTGGCGGAAATCACACTAAAAGCAGATAAAGTTCTTAAAATTTGCGACTTTTCACCCAAGAAATCCTAGGCAGATATATAAAACACAAATAAAAGCAAAACTTCAACAACTGGCAAAGAATTTATGATTGGGATTTATGTTTCAGTGTTTTTTTTTCTTCGGGTTCTTTCAAATAAATATGCATTGAGATAGAGAGTGTAAATATTTTGTGCCATAAAACAAATCTCAACTTTATTTCATCACTATTAAATCCTTTCCTTTTAAAACCTATAAGCTTAAGCTTAAGGCATGGCAATCGATTTATCCTCGAAAAAATAAAAACAACGACAACGCTTTTAACATCACCAAGGACTTTTTTCTTCTTTTTATGCCAAAATTACACTTTTCTGTTTGGTTCTTATTTTTTGCTGTTCTTTCTGAGACGGATATTGACAAGACGGGATTAGTTATATCAACATTATATAGAAGAAAAAAGGGTTGTAAAAATGGAAAGATTGGTTTAGTGCATAGCAATCTTTGAGAATGTTGTTTGGGGGTGGTTAGGTTTAAATGTATAGATATTGATTTACGTGAACATGATGGAATTACAATTCAGGATTATTGTATTATATGAAGAAGTACCTACATACTCGTACCTACTTGTATAGAAAAGATAAAAACAATGTTCATTTTCAAGGACAATGAGTGTATTGATTTATAATTAGGATGAGCAGTCTGCTTGGTCGGATGGAAAACTAAGAAATTTTCTCGAGAATTATGTACATATGTATAAAAGTAGATGTCTGAATTGAAGGGATAGAGTCTCTATTCTTCTTAGACACAAATTTAAGTATATTTTTAGAGTTTACGTGTTAACATCAAACGGCAGACTTGGATTTGATTACGTCAATGATGGACATATTTTTAATAGGAAATCATTCAACTTGAAGATTTCAAATTTAATTTTAGAAATAAGGTTGGATAACTTTGCAATTGATCAAACATTTTATGATTAAGGTAAGAATAACAAAGCACTTCAATATCTGGAGAAATTTCTGGCTTTCCAAAAAGGCATTGCAAGCTTTACCGATGTTTTTAAATAATTTTTATTCTGTTTTAAGTCAATTTTTTTAGAAAATTGCCCCTCCCGACTAAACGGAGGGAAAAAAAGATCCCTCTACCATACGATTTTTTTTGTATTAATCCAACCTACTCTTTACAGCTTTTTGGTGCACCTTATACCACCACCCTGTATACAAAAAAATGAATAACTTGAATGATTATATTTGTTTTCTCTGTTTGCATCAAAATTTCATGCGCTGTCATGTGACGTTCTGAAGTACGAGGTGAAGTCAATAAGTCCCTGAAAATTTACACTTATCACCTTTGCAATCTCAAATCCAACAATCAGGTTGTAATACAAAATATTTCAAATAAATGTCCTGTAATATTGATTGTAATTGTTTTTATATAAAGGTTTTAATCAGAAGTGGTCAAAAAGCTTACAACAACAAGGAAATTCGAGCGCTGATAAAATACTATTTGCTGTGCAAAAAACCCATTACGGAAACAAAACAAAACCAAAAATATTATGGGGACTCTTCTTCATCTATTGGAACAATCCACAATTGGTTTACCCAAATTCGCTGCGGACGATTGAAGTCGCCACACTGAAAATTGTCGACAAAATCCACGGTCTAATATTGGATGATCGGTTAGTAAAGATGAGGGAACCCGAGGAGGCTACGGGCTTATCACACGGCTCGGTAATTTCAATTTTACACAGATATGAAAAAGCTGGGTGCCGCGTTTGCTTTCGATAACAAATTAAATTGGCTATCTTCAACCGTGATCCAAGCGAGTTTTTGCACCAAAAGAGACCAAACCACAGTTTAAACAGGGGACTTCTCTAAGTGAATCCTAGCCAAAGAAAGCCAAAGTGGGTTTATCGGCAAACAAGGTGATGGCGATAGTTTTTTTTAGGATGCGCGAGGTGTCATCCATATCGATCAGGGGCGTATACAGCCTTACTTCTTGGGGGGGGTCACGCCGAAAAAAAAATAACACAGACTTATACAGTGCTTTGCATAAGTATAAACGCACCTGTAAAAATGCATTTTATAGAAAACAGGAAATGGAAGCGACACCTTACTATTTTTTTATTTAATGTCATCAGTAAACAAGTGAATTGAGCAAAAAAAAAGTCCCGTTATTTTCCCTAGTGTTGTTTAGAAAATAAAAACAGATTTTTTCGTATTGCAGAAGTATAAACGCACTATGCAAATCTCAATTAAGCTTCATTTAATTATGAGTTTCGAGATGACAAACAACGTACCCGCGTGGTATACATTTAAGAAATACGGAAAAGGCCAAAATTTAAGACTTTCGTTCAAGTATTCTTAGGAAAATTTCGAGATTAGGTAGTTTTTCCGAATTTTTCATACCAGATCCAGAATCTTATGAAACGAAAATAAGATCCGGGGGTCCGCACGTTGCGATAATAGCCGAACAATCAATGTTGCATCTAATGGGGTGCAATTTTTGAGTGCAATTCGTTACGAATTGGGGTTAGGCGTTTCATTTTCGACGGTTTTTCGTACTTTGCAGTGGAGTGATTGTTAGGGGCAAAATGGCGCCAGCTCCAAATCTGACAACAGCCCACAAGCAAAAGATGGAATTTACCCGTCAAAATATGGACCGCTATTGGAAAACCGTACTTAACATTTTATTATTTAACGCTTTAACTCTTCTTATTTCAAAAATTAATTTAATACCACAATCTAGTGCATTTTTGTTTACAAAATTGTTTTCAGTGACAACAAGTAGTTAAGCCTTGATGGGACAGATGGTTTTCACGGTTATTGGCACAAAAAATGCATTTAATTGTGGTATTAATATATTTTTAAAATAAGAAGAGTTAAAGCGTTAAATAATAAAATGTTAAGTACGGTTTTCCAATAGCGGTCCATATTTTGACGGGTAAATTCCAATATCTTTTGTTTGTGGGCGTTTGTCAGATTTGGAGCTGGCACCATTTTGCCCCGAACAATCACTCCACTGCTTCTTAAAGTACGAAAAACTGTCGAAAATGAAACGCCTAACCCCAATTCGTAACGAATTTCACTCAAAAAATGCACCGAATTATATGTAACATTGATTGTTCGGTTATTATCGCGACGTGTCAGCATCTGCGGAACCCCGGGTTTTATTTTCGTTCCATAAGATTCTGGATCTTGTATTAAATTAGGGAAAAACGACCCAATCTCGAAATTTTCCTAAGAATAGGCCTACATCTAAGGATACTTGCACGAAAGTCTTGAATTTTGGCCTTTTCCGTATCGCTTAAATGTAAACCACGCGGCTTCGTTGTTTGTGATCTCGAAACTCATAAGTAAATTAAGCTTAAACGAAATTTGCATAGTGCGTTTATACTTCTGCAATACGAAAAAATCTGTTTTTATTTTCTAAACAACGCTAGGGAAAATAACGGTCCTTTTTTTGCTCAATTCACTTATTTACTGATCCCATAAAATAAAAAAAATAGTAAGGTGTCGCTTCCATTTCCAGTTTTCTATAAAATGCATTTTTACAGGTGCGTTTATACTTATGCAAAGCACTATTTATAAAAAGTCAAGTGCCATATATTTTACTGTGGGTATAAACAAGAAAAGGGAAAAAGTCTTAATTAACTATACTATAATACATTTATATAAAAAATAAATTGGGTGGCACAACGGCTCGTGAGGAACCAGGCCTAGTGACTAAAAACTCGCAAACATTCCTGTGTGCACGTGTCGACAGGAATGAGAGGGACCTACAATTTAATGCCGAATCCGAACGGTTAGATGAGAAGCACTTATTCATGACAAGCGATAACTCTTGGAGGATTTGTCAATGCATCCAAAGAGACAGTAGCCCTGAAGTTTTTAGTTTTTAGGTGGACGAGGCTGGGAAGTGAACCTAGATCTCTAGCGTGAAAGTCCAACGCACTAACCATTACGCTATTGGTTGAAAGTAGCTCACTTGGAAATAAGAATTTGTATGGGAAATGATGTAATTTCGGATCTCATTTGGAAATTTTAAACGAAATTACCTCATTTGGCCCAGTGAAAACGTATAGTATTAGTATAACGGGCTATTCGTTTCTATACCTTAATGTAACATTTTTTTAGGGCTGGCCACGGGACTAGAAAAGTCTCGGTCTCGATCTCGCATGACGAGACCGAGACTAGACGAGGCGAGACTGCCTTTAAAGCAACCGAGACGAGACTGTATATTTGGACCGACATTTACAGATAGTCTAATAAATTACATATTCAAACGATAATTGAAAATATTTCGTTCCAATAATCAACAGTTTGTCCGGAAATCGGAGACGAGACCGAGACGAGACTTAATTATACGAGACCGACACTAGACCGAGACGAGACAGAAAATTTTCGATTTTAACGAGACCGGGACTTACAAAAGTCTCTCAGAGTCTCGTCTCGTGGCCAGCCCTACATTTTTTGTTTTGGAGGACCTCAGCAACAGCATACAGCAGTCTCCAGTTGCCTGAACAACAAATCTGATTTTGGCAATCAAAATACTGAGGAAAAAATATTGGATTCGCTGGGTCATTTGTTTTGAATTTTGTTCAGAATTAATTTTATTTCAGCTAGTTCTAATTTGAATTGAAGTTGCAGGAAATATTAGTAAAATAACATTAGGTACTCTCTTTTCTGTTTCTGAAATTTAAGTAAACAGTTAAATATAAATATTCACTACTGAAAATGATTACAATACAATAGTTTTGATTTTCAAAAATGACCACTTGGGCAAATTGCTTATACAATAACAATAGTGGACAAATTAAAATACATTACAAATTCGTATTTTAATTGAATACAAAGATTCGTTTTCGTTGCTTTTCAATAAAAGTGTGAAAAAAGTTCAGGAGTGATTTGTATATGCTTCTGATTTGAAAAAAAAAAAAATTTTTGTTTCTAAGCTGGCCATACGTGACCGAACCAACGAGCCGAACGGCCCGGAGGTGAACCAAAATTGCCCGTGAGTGGGAAAACTCAGATGGCTTCGTTTGGTTCGGCCGAAGAATTTGGATTTTCAGCCAGTCCAAAATCCACGAACATGAACCTTCGAATGTTCGGCTCTATCGTCTGCGGGGAATCAGCAAGCCTAGCAGTTATGTTTGCTTCCAACTTTCCAATCGCTCCACCGCACCGTTACTAAATAATAAAATCCTACTTTCTCACTCTTCTCATTAAATTGTAGAATACAATTTTCACAAAAAACATCTAACTGTCTCCATGTCTCCGGTCTCTTTTTCCATGAGAGACCGGAACCAAATAGCTCCGAACTGTTCGGCTCGGTCGTGTATGGCCAGCTTAAGACTGCCAGGATGGCAAAGTGAAAGGCAAAATAAATATGTACAACAAATATACCTAACCTTTCTTACCAGTAAAGCCTTTCTGATAAAAATAATTGACAAAGTTGTTAAATTCTGTGAACCTTGACGCGTTTTTGTCAAGGATTCCATTTGACTGGTTAAACGGTCACCAAGGAGGAGTTCCAATAAATCGCCTTTACCATAGCTATAAACTTTTGCATTACGGGATTCATAGGTTCCTTTGTAAAAATAATCCACATTCATATTAACAACATTATTTTTCGATCATAAATGTTGAATAAGTGCAAACAAAATCCTATCATAATAGGTTTTCATCATAGTTTTATATATTTATGACTATTTCTCGTTCACATTAACATTTTTTGGTAAGAATAACAATAAATCGAAAGTTGTCACTCACATTATGTAGATATTTTTGTTTACTTTTAAAAATAATCTACTCTGTCATACAGACATCAAATAAAACAATTTCTATATGGTGTTCTATAATGTGTTTAAAGATTTTATTTTCAGAAATATAAAATGTTCTTTTTCAAAATCCTATTGGTGTTACTTTACTGAGTGAACATAAAGAAACAACTACAGTCTTTAATTTCTGTTTGGTTAAACAGGTTTTGGCTGTCATCTTAAAACGGAACCTATGATTGTTTATGCATATATTTTAAGATTTGAATGTATTATCATACGAGAAGTTTGTTGTTATCTTAAATTTGAGGTACGAGGAAGAAAATCTAAGTTGCATCAATTGAATACAAAATATGGTAGGTAAATATTTCATTGCCATGAAAATTAAATTCCTTATTGAAATCCAAGTTACCAACATTCAAATTTTCTATTGAATTCTGAATTTACCAATCGAAAATCATATTAGCTTTCTAGGTAACCAACTTGCTTTTTTTTGAATGTGGTTACTAAATAATTATTTCAGATCAAGAAAATTATCTTGAGTTCTCGGGGGGGGACATGACCCCGTGACCCCCCCCCTGTATACGCCGTTGATATCGATTGCCTTGAGAAAGGTAAAGCGATTCCTGGAGCTATTATGATGATCTATTGGAGCGATTCGACGCTGATTTAAAGAAAAGGAGACCCCATTTGGCAAGGAAACATTTTTTTTTTTAAACAAAGACTACGCTCCAGCGCTCCGCAGTTGCAATTGCAAAATTGCATGAATTAACTCACGAGTTACTCCATCCAGCTTATTCTCCGGATTTGGTCCTGCACGACTATTTCTTATTTCCAAATATGAAGAAATAGCTTGGTGGAAAAATAATTGGCACGAATGCTGAGATTATTCAAAAAGAAAATTAATATTCTGAAACTTTCGAAAAAAAAAAAACTATTTTTGGAGGGAATACAAAAATCAGAAAAAAATAGATTAAAAAAGTTAAAAAAATGCACCGAGCCATTTTTTAAAAATAGAGTTTAGTTTAAATCGAGAATTTATTTTTTTTTTTTAATCAAAAGAGTTTTGTTTTGAAAATTGTGACATGCATTATTATTTAAAATTTTAAGATGCTTCTTTATAAAAATATTAATTTGAATCCGTTCAATAATGAGAAAGTTGTTCAAGGGGAATTACTGTTATTTATCAATACAAATTAAAATTTTTTAGACTCTTAAAGATGATCAGAATTATTAAAGTAGGTACCATTATTTTTGGTTCTACAAAACAAATATTCTAAGAAGTCTAAAAAAGAAACTAACTTTATAGGAAGTTAAAAAAAAAAATGACAAAGTACACTGAACCAAAATCGGTTGTCATATTGATAACCAACCAATGACCGTGATCATTAATATGAAAATATCCGATCATCACTATCATCATATTGACAACCGCGATCGTCATATTGCTTATCAATGATAATTGTATTGACAACCACGATCATCGTATTGACAATTGCGGTTGTCATATTGATCAACGCGATTGTCAATATGATGATTGCTTTGGTCAATACGACGATCGTTGTTGTCAATAAGACCCCCGTCTTTTTACGTTTATTTTTGATATCCACCATTTTCTCAAACAAATTTCGCAATAACGAGAAATGAATTAAATGCTGAAAAGAAAAATAAGAACCTAATAGAAATAACTCAAAACATTCAAAAACAAAGGAGAATACATGTTAGTGATAACTGATAAGAAATCTGAAAATAAAAAACATAGACAAATAAGATCAAAAGTTATTTAAAAAAAAAAATAATAAAAAAGGAAGCTGTAAGGAAAAGGAAACAGATGAAAATAAATTTTATTAAAATACAGTGGTGGCGGCCTAATTAAGAACGATATATTATTATGTCGAGTTGAGGTTGAGAAGTGGTTTTATTAATAGACCATGTTTAAAAAATATAAGCATGCAAATATTGGTAGGAAAAAAATAAATATTAATTTAACTCTTATTTCGAAATTAATTCGAAATTAAAGAAACAAAAGGTTGCCATAACATTAAAAATCTTTGAAATTTCAATATGTTAATGTGAATATATTGTAGGAAAACCTTAATTCTTTATAATTTCAGACAAAATTGCTTGCATATTTTCGCTTAAGGCATGTAATCTTGATAGTGGTGTACTCTATGAAATGTCCTCAATATTTAGATCATTCTAATCAAAATTTTTTGTACTTTAACCATCCCTTGATTACTCCCCACAAGTTCTCGATAGAATTTAGGCCCGAGCTTTAGACGGTCTAATCTAAAAAATAACTTATTAAAACGCAAACACCTTCTTAGCAATCCGTTGATGACTTTTTGGATCATTATCGTCCTTAAAAACAAATTTTATGGGCATGATTTCAACTGAATAAGACTCCATAGCATGTTCCTCAATGTCTTTATAAACTTTCTGGTCAATTCGAGCATTTTTTTTTTTTAACTTATCGACCGCATACTATGCCAAGTGAATGCACCCCAAACTAAATTAAGTTGTATCCTGTACTCTGTACCGTCTTAAGAGTGTATTTTTGATTTAATTTCTTGTTCTAAGGGCTTCTAACATCAAATTTACTTTCTGACTTACAAAATAAGAAATACTCAGAAAAAAAATTTGACGCACTTCTCAACCTCAACAGATTTCCCAAACAAAAGTTATGCATTTTAAATTTTTATAAAAATATCGTTCTTAATTAGGCCGCCACCACTGTAAGTTGGAAAAGAAAACATCTGAAATTAAAAGAATATGGTTTATTATAAAATCAACAAAAAAAAAAAATTTATCAGAAAGACAATATCTTTTACCCCGACACGCTGTTAAACAACACTGAAACCTAAAAAAAGGAATTGGAACCGATTCCTGGAACTCTCACAAGCCGAATAATGTGCTTTACTCGAAATTGAAAATAAAAACTGGTGAACATTTTATTTTACCGCTTTATTTGTTCTCGAAATTTTGTCTGGATTTTCATATTGATGATCGTGATTGTCAATACGACAACTGCAAAGATGTGACCATTATATAGGCAATTAGGGTTGTTATTATGAAAACTTTTACAACGGAATTTGTTTGTCTTTAGGGCTGACTCGGCGAGACTTTTGTAAGTTTCGTCTCGGTCTCGTTAAAATCGAAAATATTCAGTCTCGTCTCGGTCTCGTGTCGGTCTCGTATAATTTAGTCTCGTCCCGGTCTCGTCTCCGAAAAATACGATTTCCGGACAAGTTGTTGATTATTGAAATGAAATATTTTTGATTATAATTTGAATATGTTCAGAAGAAAATAAACATTTAACTCAAATTGGATTTTTTATTTTATTAGACTCTCTGTAAATTTTGGACCAAATATGTAGTCTCGTCTCGTCAGGCGAGACCGAGAGCGAGGGCCAGACTTTTCTCGTGTCGTGGCCAGCCCTGTTTGTCTTACGATTTACCGTTTTTCTTTGTTCTCTCAATTTATATGGGTTTTCATATTGAAAATCACGATGGTCAATATGACAACTGTAGATAAACGATCATCGTATTGACAATCGATATCATCATATTGACAGTCCCCGTCATCGTATTGATAATCGCAAATTGACAATTTAAAATTTTCATATTAACAATCGCAAGCATCAAATGTGAGAAACAGAATATCATATTGACAATTTTGTTCATCAATATGACAATTTTCAGTTAACAACCAGCGATTGTCAATATGACAACCAATATTTTTTTCTGTGTAGTTTTCGAAATATTGACTTTTCAATAAAAAAAACTTTAAACTTGTTCGTTTTTTTTATAATTTTCATAAATAGTGTTTTCAAAAAAACTAAACTGTTTTCGAGAAAACAAAAAAAAAAAATTACCAGATCTACCAAGTATTTTCCTAAAAGAAGTACCGAATCACAAATTTACACGTGTCAAAAATAGCTAACCCAATGATGATCATTTTGAAAATATCCCAAAACAGCGCAATTTGTTAAAAATAAATCAAAACTTTATTTCCATTCGATTTTTTTTTTGCAAAAATCTGGCTTACAGCACAATTGTAAATGTTCAAGAAATTCCATGTACGAAGTTTAATCAAAATCGTGAGGGCCGTTTTCGAGGAAACTTGATAAAACCGAAATCTTGTATGGCAACTACCCGTTCTAAATGAGTTAAAACAAAAATTCAAATTTACCCTTTGGGGAACCACATAAAAACACTTCACACCAAATTTAAAACGAATCAGTCCAACCGCTTAGGCTCCTGCTCGATGTACGGCTGAGTTCCAAAAAGTTTTGATGCGGCAGCAATACTCTATTGATGCGCTTTGTAAAAATGTTCACGTTTGAGTTTTGGAACATATGACTTTGCATCAAATGCGCATCTGATGCATTTCGGAACTCAGCCTATACATCAGGACGCACAGACGCAAGGCAGACAGACCGACACGGACGTCTTGACAAAAATCACATGTTTGGACTATCTTTATCATAGAAAATTTCACACGCAACCAATAATGTTTTTGCCCTATAAACAAAGCAAGTAAAAATCGGCGTTGTGAACAAAAATTTCATCGTTTAAAAAATTGGTGCGCTCCTATAAACGTACCCTTTTTTAAGAAGTGGTGATAAATACTAAATCAGTTTTTTCTCCCAACATAAATAAGGTAATTTTAACAGTTTTTATTTTCGAAACATCAATAACTACCAGAAGTGATTTTCACTATTGAGTGAACCTTCCCCACCTTTAGCTATATTTATTTTTGAAGTTGCTGTCTGTGGAAATTAAAATGCAAAAGAAGTTTCCTGCAAAAATGTCTCCACTGCAGGAAGTATGCTTTTTATATTGAAGTTCTTTCACCGTTGCACTATAATATTGAATTGCTGAATTGCTCGGTATCCAGTCTCAAATTGATAAGAAATCCTGTACTTGTTTTCCAATAATAAAATCGTGTACAATGACAATTCAATAAAGTGGAGAAAATCACTTGCAATTCAGCAAAAGTAGCTGGTAAATTATCTGCTTTCGACGTTGGTAACAAACGTGTGCTGTTAGTAAATTGGTGCATGGTGCTGGTGCACAAAAAGTACATCCAAAACAGGTATTGCAATACCAAAATAAGTATTGCAATAACAATTTGTAAACATGGCAACTCGACTTATATTATATTGTCAGAGGATGCGGACGGATACTTCTCCTGCTGAATAAAAGTTTAGAAAAAAAAAAAACACAGAAAAGTTGAATATAAAAATAATAATATCTACTTGCGCGACACCAGATGCATTGAATGGAATTCAAGGGACAATGAAATTGAAATCGTTCTGCCGTATCTGTGTCAATAAATTACAATGAATTTATTATCGTTTTGGGAAAATGGAAAATCCTTTATTTTCGTTTCGTTCTTTTTTTTTGTTTTCTTTCAAATTCTCTTTTGCAACATTTATACCAATTTTTTTGTTGTTGTTAGGACTTAGGAGCTCGCAAATTTGTTGGCAGTAAAGAAATAAAAAAAATATCTTTAAACTTGTTTTTTTTTTTATTATTGATTTAAATTTGAAAATTGCTGAGTAAGTTTAAAAAGATATATATGGCGACGCAGAAACAGAAAATATGGACGTTTATGATTTACATTTTTGGGAACATAACCATAGAATGGCTAGCTAAAGCCTTGGGATAGGGAAGGCTATAATTTATTTTATATGATGTTTTGCGGAAAACTATTCGGACAAACAATGGGAAAAGAGTAGGTATGCTTTTCTGGATTAAAAAGAATATATTTTTAATGTCTTTTTTTTTCGATTTTGTGGCAGTTAAATTGAAATTCATAGTCAAATGAACATAACCGATTTACATTTTAGTGTTGTCGTGGAATTTCCAACAGCCCCCTTTATTTATTAAATCGATGTATGTATTTATATTTCAATTATTGTTATATTGGTCAGAGAAGAGAAATTCATCGGCAAGAAATATTCGATTTGTAATTTTGAAAATTTCTTGACCCAGGACCTAAAATAATGAAATACCTAAAGGCAATTAAGTATGCTGTCTGCGTTATTATTTGGTGTTGTAGGGGTTATTTACTGGTATATCAAACCCGAAATCCCAGTTTAAGGCCGTGACCTTAACACAACAGAGGGGTCAAACAGCCCCTTTTAAGATTTTCATGAATATTTTAAAAAGTGAAGTTTTTGACCGAAAATTCTATAGCTAATTTTGTCTTAGCTTGCTTAAAATTGACGTATGTCAAATAAGCATTACATTTGTGGAAATGTAAATAAAACTAAATGTGCAGTAAATTGTAGATTTTTAGTAGTAAATTGTATGTTGTGGAAAACAAAAATTGTAGCTCTACTATTAAAAAAAAAAAAAAAATGGTATGTAGTGCTAACTTGATGTCAACTGGGCACTTTACTTTCTGGAATTCCTAAAACTAAGTTCTCAGATCTTACAAGCTTTTTAGTAGTAAATTATAGTTGTGGCGAGAAAAGAATTCCAAAAATTTGTTTACCTTACCTTTTTTTAAAGTGTTCTGCTAACTTGACACTGTGAACTGCGAAATTCAAAAATGTAAATTTTGCATTATTTGTAGCTTTTTAGTAGACAAATTTAAGGAATTTTGTAAGTTTCACAAATAAAATTTTCTACTAAAAAGCTACAAACAATGCCACGTTTACATTTTCGAATTTCCTTTTTTAATGGCTGAGTTCACACTTCACAGTCTCAAGTTATAACTACCTACATTTATTTAAAAAAAAGTAAGGTAAACCAATTTTTGGAATTTTTTTTCTCTTCACAACTAATTAAGTACTAAAAAGCTTCAATTAGCTGCATATTAAGTTTTTTGAATTACCTTAAATATAGCGCTAACTTGACAAGTGTCGAAAATTGGTATACATGCCAAACAATGAGTTCGTTTACACAATATCTAGAACAGTTTCCAGGTTTCTGCGAAGATTTTTTTTTTTTGTTTGTTAAATGGTTTTTATGGTTTTTATTTTTCTTGAAAACAGTTCTTTTCATGTTTTTCTGTCTCTTTATGGTGAAGCTTCTTTAACCCGGGGCTTAGAATATCGAGTAGAACTAGTAGCGTTTATGTGTGTTATTGTGTCTGAACACGAGAGAGCCGACGAGTAGAACAAATAGTATAATATTTTTGTCTGCGAGTCGCCTTTCTGTATGAAAAATTTGTGAAATATTCTAACCAGCTAAAAAAATTCCAAGTTTCTGTCTAGTTAAGGCAAGGCCCTAGTAATTTGTCATGTAAATAGTTATCAAGTCCTTGCTGGATTTCAGTACCAAAAATTTAGACGATGGAAACTTTTAAAACACTCTTGAGGCCCTCCCTAGTATAATCCTATTGGACATGTTTCGGTTCTCCATCAGGAATGTCTCTTGGAACACCAAAAACAAATATTTTAAATGCAATTTCAGTAGCATACGACACTTTTTCTTCTTTCTCATAGCACACCGACTTTAGTAAGATCAGAACATAACACAACAGCACACATTTTTGGGAAACGTTAGACAAGTTAACAGAAAACCTTTTCTAAGTTGTTCTACTTAAAAAGCAAGTCCATAAAATCCTGTTCTATTCTGTATGTATTTGTTATGCAATATGGTATGCAACATTAGAGTATGAAATACAGTCGACTCCGCTTAACTGGAACACCATAATTGCAAACCATTTGTTTCAGTTAAGCGGAGTTTTCTGTTAACCGAACCTCGGATAACTGAAACTGGTTACAAATAAGCGAAGTTTTGTCAAAAAAAAATTACATTTCATTTAGGATGGAAATAAAAAAAAATGTTTGTGATTTTTTGTATTGTGTCAAAAAAGTTATATTTTCATACGAAATAATTTAAACAACAAAGGTATTTACATTTTTAATCACAAAACCAACATGAATATAACATATTTAAAAAAAAAAAAAAAAACGATCGTTTCACTTATGCGGAGTTGAATAAGTAAAAAATGTTCATTTGAGGCAAACAATTTTGTTTCAACTATCCGTAGTTTGCAATTAAACGGAGTTCAGTTATTCGAAGCAGTTTGTGTGAAAAACTATCAAAATGCCTCCGGAATAAATATCTTGTTTCAGATAACCGATGTTTTCAGTTAAGTGGAGTGCAGTTAAGCGGAGTTGACTGTATTCACTTTTGACATTGAATTTGTGTATAGCGAGTTAGTGCAATGGGTAGCGCATTGAACTGGCATACAGAAGATCGCGGAATCAAATATTTTTTTTGTCAGACGAGGCAAAGGAGTTCATAATAAGCAAGGCCCTTGCTTGCACTTGCCTTTGCTAACCCTTGCTAGCCCCTTGCCAGAATTTATCTTAAACTCGCTAATGCCTTGTTGTAAACGAGATTGTTTTTCTGTGTGGGTACTAGTTGACAAAGCACGTAGAGAGCTACTAGTCACCCATACATCCATAAAACTAAAACACTATTATACAAATGCTACTAGTTCTACTCGCTTTTCTAAGACCCCAGTTAACGTTAATGTTAACAAAATTTTTACTTGCGATATATAGGTACTATATAGCAAGTTATGGATTCGTAAAAAAAACCGAACTCGAGATAATAATTTTTTCCTAATATTAGAATGACCGTCTGTCTGTCTGTCCTCGCCCCTACAGCTTAAACGGTTTAAGGGATTTTCTTCAAACTTGTTACATAGTTTTTTTTGACTTATATGCCCACAAGTTTTTTTTTAGACCAAACACAACGGTACCAGCCTTATGTTTTTTTTTCTCCAGAATTGAAAATAATATTTTTCTCAAAAACGGTTTTCAAGGATTTTCTTAAAAAAAATCAAATAACTAAAATAAGGAAATGCTACTTTTCAAATAATTTTTTTTTTCCAAATTTGGTTATTTTTGGTACCTCCAGTACAACCATTTTTTTTTTGGTTTTTGATTTGCCCGAAAACAGCTAAGTTGAGATTTTTCATTTTTTTATGGTAAATCTCCTAAAAAGTATAAAAAACATTATTGTGAACCAAAATTAAAAAAACAAAATGTTTAAAAATTTAAAAATAAATCATTTTTTTTTGAAGACTAAATATTTAGAAAACGACTTTGTCAATATGAAAAGTAATTCTTTAATATTTTTTTGATTATTTTGTAGAACACTTTAAAAATATCATGTTTCTTAATTAAAAATTAACGGTTCCTTCCATACAAATGTTGGAAAACCGTTAAGAAAAACCTCATTTTTCTCAAAAACGGCTCCGAGAATTGTTAAACAAAGATGTGCGCTTACTATAAAAGGTATGGTCAATGTTTTGATAAAAAAAATGTACCATTAACGGTTATTTACGGTTCCTGTCACAGTACCGTGTTTTTTTGTTTTCAAAATTCCCGTTAACGGCTACACCGATTTCAACCAAAATTTGTATACAAGAGCCCCTTTACAATTTAAATAATTTTGCATACACATACAAATTTTGGAGAAAATAATTTTTGGATTTTTTAAAAAATATTGAATTTTTTTTTTGAAAATTAAATATCTTGAATATTTTTTTTTATTTTGTATGAAATTGTATTTTATTAAATTCTTAAAATTGGATTTTATTTTTGAAAATTGGCAAACAAATTTATATATGTATACAAAATTATTTTATTTTTGATTTTTTTTTGTTTGTAAATTCATATTTATCAAACAAATGAGATGGCATACCTTATTTTGAACTCTTACTTTTTTAGCCATTAAAGTGATTTATTTTTAATTGTTTTTAAGACTTTTTTTTTAATAAAATCATAATTATTATGGAGCCGATACCTAGTATATGTATCATATCAATTTATAGCTACGTTAAAATTGTAAGCTACAAGAGCAAGTTTGTGCGATGCAGTCGTGCCCATTTTTTTTTTAATTTAAAAATTTTTTTTTTTTTTTTGTAAAAACTCAATATTTTAAAATGAACCGCTTAATTTTCTAAAACTTGGTTTAAAGTAAGTTTTTATTATTTTCTAGAATATTTGGAAAAAGAAACTGTGTATCTTAATTCAAAAATAGCTTTACCAGCACAAATATTTAAAAATTATTAAGAAAAAATCTTATTTTTTTGCAAACGGCTTTATGAGTTTTTATTAAAAGATTTGTATGGTATTTAATTAATACAAATTCAAAAAAAATCTTTTATTTTGCATTCGTATTAAGATTACTTCTCATAGAACTACTTTTCATATTTTCTTTTTATTGAATGAATTGATTTAAATTCGAAACACTTTTTTGTATAATTTTGAGTTCGAATTCTGTAAACACTAACAGCCTACGGAAAAGTACCTATAACTTAATAGCTTGGTTGAACCAAGATGTGAACATAATTTCAATTTTCAAGACCCATACTGTAGTCTATACTCTATAGTTTGTGTGGAAAGGACCAATGAATTGAAACCAACACTTTATAGCTTAATCCTTTATTTGTTACCTAAATTATAAAACAACAAATTTTAAACAAGGCATATCGAAAGGAGCAGAAATCCGAAGCACTAAAAACATAAAAAAGAAAAGAAAATAAAAACAAAACAAAACATTACGAAATGGGAGTGACGATGGCGGCGTCGACGACCGGCTACGAAAAGTCGTCTGCAAAGAGGTAGCACGATGGCATCAGAAGGAAAAATAAGAAAAATTACGAATGAAAAAAAAAAAAAAAATCCATTAAATTTCCACTTGGCTGACTTAGTGAGGAGAAAATTGCCAGAGGGTTATTCATTTTTGTTGTATTGCCGCATTTTCGTTTCCATTCTCGCAACCTAGAGAAACTTATGAAGGTTGTACAACAACCTTTGTACCTATAATATGTGTAGGTATGTATCGCTACCTTAGAGTGTTGTGCAGTTGATTGACAGAGATGCGAGATGATTCTCAAGAATTCTTTTCAAATCACCCACACAAGAGCAATACACTCTATAGCAAGCTAGTTCGACCGCAGCACCACGGGTATCTGTGCATATGTACATACATATATCTAAGTACACCTAACCTACACTTCACCTAGGAACATTGAATTGTACAACAAGGACACGTTCATAACAGGATTTTAACGAAATGAACACAACCTCTGTCCTGGTTGCCACCAGGCGCTCTGGGCGCACCGTTCTGATAATGCTGAAATACCTCCTGAGGCATGCAGCAGCAAGAGCCAAATGCAGGTGAATGTACACACAAATGAACAACACCGTTCCAGCAGAAAGCAAGGGGGATAATGTTATAAAGAATGGAGAAGGAGAAGGGATGTTTAGTAGTAAGTTGAACGAGCATCACCGACTACTGCTACAGCTATACTGCATGAAATACGGATATGACAAGGATATTTTGCCTTTAATTGTAGTTGCACACTTCAGTTACTTCTCAAAAGCATATTCCAAGTAGGTACATAGGTACTAGGTACCCAGTATCCATCAACACCAACAACTGAGGAATTCGGAACGAAAATCTCGACACAGAAAGAGTGCTAAATTTGCGGGAGATCAAAGGAAGAAAGTAACCCCGGTTGCATTTAGAAAAAATAAAAGTTGAAAAGCATATACGATGCATTACAATGGAAGAAGGAAAAGGAAAACTGAAAAAAAAAATTGATTTCTTATATAAATGTATGTATATAGGTACGTAATGTCCTGGCACCATCATACATGAAGAGATTTAAGTTATGTCATAACAACTAGAGATCCCTTTACGAACATACTCGTATGTAATTACATCAGTTTGAAATAAATTTTGTGTACAACGTTATAATGTGTTTGCATTGAATTAACCGGAAATTAATGTCACAAACCGCTTACTTTTTGATAACGTTGAAGTTCAAGGGAAGATCCGTTGTATGATTCAAAGAGCGGGATCAAGTTTTCCATATGAGGCTTGCGTAAAATTGATTTCACTTTTTCCTACAAGAAAATTATTCATAGGTACAAATTTTAAATGAAATATTTTTTGACAAACCTAGAAGTATGAAATTGCAAAATTATGACAAAATAAACCCAGCCAATGACGCAATATTTGAGCATATTCCAAAAAAGCGACAATTTGCTGTAAGTTTCATTAAAATCGTAATAGCTATTTTTGAGAAAACTTTATAAAACCGAAATCGTTGCATGGCCGCTACCCGTTCTAGATGAGCTAAGAAAAAAATGGGCACGACTGGATTGCACGAACATGCTCTCGTAGCTAACAACTTTAACGTAGCTGGAAATTGATGATTTACAAGTACATATGTATTGGTTCCAAAATAATATGATATCATAAAAAAAAAATAAATAAATTATTACTATAAATTACAATTTGTTATTTTAATGGCTTAAAAAGTTGGAGCTCAAAACTAAGTATGCCATCTGATTTGTTTGATAAATATAAATTTATGAAAAAAAAAAAATCAAAAATTGTTCGAGCCGTTTTCTTAAAAAAATATTTTTTTATACCTATATAAATTTTTTTGCACATTTTCAAAAATAAAATCTGGTATGCCAACATTTATTATTTATTAAAATACAATTTTACACGAAATACAAAAAATATTCATTTGTCCGTTTTCAAAATATTGAATTAAAAAACAAAAAAATCAATATTTTTTAAAAATCCAAAAATATATTTTTCGAAAATTTGTATATGCAACATTGTTTGCATTGTGAAGGAGCTCTTGCATACTTTTTTTTGTTGAAATCGGTGCAACCATCAAAGAGAAATTTGAAAAGCAAAAAACCGGTTCTATGGCAGTTACCGTTAATAACCGTTATTTGTAAAAATTTTATTTATCAAAATATTGACCCTACCTTCAGTAGTAAATATCTATATTGATTTTTTTTTTATCAAAATTCTTAGAGCTGTTTTCGAGAAAAATAAGTTTATTCTTTATCGTTTTTCAACATTTGTATGGAAGGTACCGTTATTTTTGGTCCTAAAAAAAATTTAAAAAAACGTCTGGGCATATTAGTCAAAAAGCACTATATACCAAGTTTGAAGAAAATCCCTCCAGCCGTTAAGGCTGTACGGGCGAGGATAGACATACAGACAGACAGAATTGCGGGACCCACGTTTTTCGCGTTCTCTATCATTGTAGTGTTAGGGTAAATTTTTATCTCGAGTTCAATTTTTTTACGAATCCATAACTTACCATATATGTTTATGTAGTACCTATATCGCACGTATAAATTGAATTTCGCCTGTAGGGACTCACATATAAGAATGCTCTGCACAAAATATTAAGCAAATTCGTCAAATCTAACTAGTTGTAACTACATCAGGTCGTACAGGCGCCCGGCACGGACGCACGGACAGAAATAACATCAAACAAAAAGCAAGAACATTTGATTAGGTTTGATTTCGGTTAAACTCTCGGTTTTGGGTTTGGCATCGATTCGGGATAAATAGTCGAACCGAAAGCGAAGATCGAACCAAATGATTGAAGTTGAATACAAATTTATACCGTGTTGCTACAATTTCAATGGACTACAAATACCAAATTACATATCGTTTTCATAGAATATGAGTGAGATGATTATTTTTGTCTGCCAAAACTTGTTAAATTTTGTATCATCTAGATATGATCGTTGACTCGTTATCAGATTTTATGGAGTCTGCATCTTCCGAACACAGAAGGGAGGTCGGGAGAAAACTTTAATAAAAGAACCCATCAAAACCAAAATCAGTAAATCCAAAACCTTAAAAACTCAAAAAACACAAAATACAAAAAAAACTAAAATCCAGAAAACCCGGAATCCCAAAAACCCATAATACCGTTAACTCAAAATCTCAAAATACATGCTAAACTTATATTAAGGGTATTCATGCAACGAGATAATATTCTGCTTGCAGGAAGATGTGTATAACTTTCCGCGAAAGACGTTCACATGACCACCCCCTTACAAATAATTGTGTAAACGATGGAAATATTCAAACTAAACGTCACAAATAACATTTCCAAGTTCATAAAATTTGTTTCGTGAGATAAAATTATCTGTTCTGCAAAATATTTTCCCATACAAATTACGACGGTCCATTTCTACAGAAATAAAATTATCTGGTTTCTCAGGTTTATCGGCGTTTGACACCGTTGCATGAATACCCGTATTATAATAAGGACGATAAGGACGCTAATTCGTTTAAATATTTTGTGGAGTCACAATCACCGAGGATAAAAAAGAGTTGCTCAAAATCCCGAAATCTAAATTTTTTAAAACCCGAATAGCCAAAATTCAGAAAACCTTAAATCTAGAAAACCCAACGCCCTTAAAATACAGAAATTCCAGACCATTATACCTAAAACCCAAATTCTCAACATACATATAGATTACCCAAAACCGAAATTCACTAAAACTAAAGATCCAGAAAACTCAAAATTTAACATTTTTATTGTACTTAAATAATTTTCAGAAATAACGAAAATATTGACATTTAGGTTTTTCAGGAAAAACTCTTTTTTTTTTTGATTTAATGCTTTCGGGGTTTTAGGTATTTTTTACATCTATTGGTAATAGAAAATAATCGATTAATACATCATCAATCAAAATATAATTGTTCGTTATATTCATATATTCTATATTGCATTCATGACTACATTTCTAGAATTGTTTTTAGCTTATAACTTGAACTGCAGTCCCAATTAAATGTTTGGGATATAAGCTGACAGCTTGGGCAGTAATAAATATTATAACCACTATAGTTAACAAGAAACAACATACGTAAGTCTTATTTATATGACAATAAAACTACGATTATACGTAGGTATAGGTTAGTAGTCTAGATACATAGAATAGCATAAGCAAATTTTTGTATTTTGAAACTAAAAAACGAACCAAAAACATGAGTTTAATTAAATTGCACCTGGTTGAGTTGACACAACTTTTATAGCCCAACTCACATTTTTTTATCATATTTTATTTATAGCCCAATCAAATTAGACATTGACCCGGACAAAATTTTTTACAGGTATATTTTTTAGTGGAAATGTTCAGAACAGTGTCCTTAATCTACTGTTAAAAGTCCCAAGCAATCCGGTTGGCGTACGACCACAATCTTAAAAAAATGCAGCCAT
Organism: Melangyna quadrimaculata; assembly: GCA_949320155.1. NCBI lineage: Eukaryota > Metazoa > Arthropoda > Insecta > Diptera > Syrphidae > Melangyna > Melangyna quadrimaculata. The sequence continues at coordinate 46,449,251 of OX439484.1, forward strand.
CTTGCACTCTTTGTTTGTGGCTATATCTATGGAACTTGTTGCCCTAGAAAGAGCATTCAAATGACAAATTGACGGGCTTAAATAGCCAAAATCAGGAAAGTAAGTACAAATAAGTTAAAGGTATTACATGGCTACTGTTTTAAATTAAATGAATTTAACAGACTTAATTGCAGTGCAAATTTGAAAAAAAATTACCCATGTCCCATAAATATTTATTATAAAGCTGAAATTTTGTGGACATGTTCAGAACAGTACTAACAATCATTTTGTGTAAGCCACTAAAAAATCCCTGTTGGGGTTAGACCACCATTTAAAAAGAAGTACCATATTCTGTATTTTTCGGTTTTTGGCTATATCTGGGTATCTTATTGTCCTAAAAAGACCATTCAAACGTAAAATGGCCCGGCTTCGACTTCAAAATCAGCGAAGCACACACAAAATTAGGAACAGGTGTTTTATGGCTAAACTGTTTTGATTGAAACTAGGTACTTTAACCGAGTGAAATGCACTATCAGGACGCTGAAACTTATGTCATAAATGAATCATCTTTCACGCTTTTTATTAAAGCGATCAAACCGAAATTATAAATTTCATTGGACAGCTACTCCTATCTCTTCTTTTTTTCCACGCAATGACAGGTTGTGACACCACATCTGCTCCCTTTCGGAAAGTAAAGTGGGATCTTTTTAAAAACCTCCAACCAAATGCAGAGTTGCGCGATAGAGTTGCCATTTTCAACAAGCCAGATGCCACGCATGCAGAAATCGCAGTGGCAGGAGAGGCTTTTCTGCTTTCGCTATATGGATGCTCTAAGTAGCTCATTTGACATCGAACCATATAAATTGTATATGCGAAGTATTAAATCACAATTTTATTTGCCAAGTCTTCCACCAACATCCTCTGCAGCGGAGCAACACTCATTCAGAGTATGTCATCATGTAGGAATCATAGTCTCTGAAATCTATAGTGCTTGTTATGAGTCAGATTCTGAATTTTTAGGTACAAGCCTGGAAAGGTATCCGTTTACTCTCGACGCTATGGGGATGGGCGTAAAAACATGGACGCTGAATACCAGTCCCTTCTACGGCTGACGCAGCTCCAGCGGCTATTCTTAAAATAATATCATGCAACTGCAATTGCGTATGCGAGCGTAATTGTGCTTGCCGACAAAGTGGCCTTAGCTGCACGGCAATGTGTGGTTATTGCGCCGGTCATGGGTGTGCTAATCGACCAGAATTCATCGATGAACGGTGAAGATATTGCTTGATACGAAGGTAATGATTGTTAAATTGCGGTTATGAGGTGTTTCATTGTTCCTTTACTATTTCCAGATAACGAGCAGAGCAACCGAAGCTGCTGAACAAATTTTGAAATTTGTATAACGATATTTCTTAAAGTTCCTTTATTTTATTGTCTTAATTAATACCCTTAAAAAAACTGCTCCTGGCATTTTCATATTTAGGTGTTTTTTTGGAAACTTAACACATATGATTATTGGTACTGTTCTGAAAATGTCCACTAAATTTCAGCTTTTTAATAAATAGTTCTGGGACAGGAGTAATTTTATTTCGAATTTGCACTTCAATTATTAACTCTGTTATAGTAGTTTCATTCAAAACAGGTTAGCCATAAAACACATGCTACTAATTTTGTGTGTGCTTCGCTGATTTTGAAGTCGAAGCCTGGTCATTTTACGTTTGAATGGTCTTTCTAGGACAATTAGATACCCAGATATAGCCAAAAACAGAAAAATACAGATTATGGTACTTCTTTTTAAATGGTGGTCTAACCCCAACAGGGATTTTTTGGTGGCTTACACAAAATGATTGTTGGTACTGTTCTGAACATGTCCACAAAATTTCAGCTTTATAATAAATATTTATGGGACATGGGTAATTTTTTTCAAATTTGCACTGCAATTTGGTCTGTTAAATTCATTTAATTTAAAATAGTAGCCATGTAATACCTTTAACTAATTTGTATTTACTTTCCTGATTTTGGCTATTTAAGCCCGTCAATTTGTCACTTGAATGGTCTTTCTGGGGCAACAAGTTCCATAGACATAGCCACAAACAAAGAGTGCAAGATGGCTGCATTTTTTAAAGATTGTGGTCGTACGCCAAGCCGGATTGCTTGGGACTTGTAACAGTTAATTAAGGACAATGTTCTGAACATTTCCACTAAAAAATATACCTGTAAAAAATTTTGCCCGGGTTAGGGCTTTTTTGTCTAATTTGACTGGGCTGTTAATTTTTTGAAATGTACATGTATTTACAATAAATTGTACAATAAAATAATTATTATTCCCTTTTCGTGACCTTTTTGAATAATATTTAAATCCTAAGTGGGCTTTAGCCCATTTAATATATGCAGTAGTATATGTGTAGAAAATGTTGGAATTCAACATCTCTGGTGGTGCCCTGGTCAGAACTTTTCATAAAAGGTAAAAATATTTATTTCAGCATGTTCCTTTCCAAAAAAAAAAAGAATGAAACATCCCAATAGCAATAGCCAACACGACACAGAAAGTGGTCAGATGGTCAGGTCATATAAGCTCCATAAAATCGCACCGTACTCTTCCATTATTGTGGCTTTGATTCAATTTTGTTGTGCAATAAATATTCACACATGCTGTCCAGTTTTATTATGGAGAAAGAGAAAATATGACAAAAGGAAAACTGTGCCCACTCCACAAAATGTGCATGATGGAAATATAAAAAAATACTTTTCAAGTTCTCTCAGGAAATGCTGCAAATGAACAGCACAGTTATTCTGTCTACAGTACAATCCCGAAAATTCGGGCACACCGTACAAGAACGTTTGTGTCATAAGGCGTTTTTCTTTTTTAGTTCAGAGCAGAGCCTGAACTGTCAAACAAAAAATTGTGTTTCTTTTTTACCTCTGAACGTTCAGAGCTTCAAATTTGTGTTTCTTGTTTAGTTCTGAACGTGTTCTGAGCTTGTTCAGAGCGCGCTCTATGAGCTCAGAATAAAATATCTGAGCAGACCGAGTTGAATGCTGAACACAAGCATTTGATAGGTGAAATTGAAAAAAAAGTGATAGTTTAGTGTTCAGGTGTGTTTCAAAAATAATTCTGAGCGCTCAGAACCAGAACATGCTTTGTTCAGAGGATGTTCAGAGCATGCTCGATATGCTCGGACTCTGTTCAGAACTCTTTTCTGAGCTAAAAAATAAAAACGCCTATAGAGTGGTTCGTTAAGATCTTATAGATTTCTATGAAAAGAAAACACACAAAATAAAACGTTCTTTTTGAAGTGAAACTTCATTGGGCGCGATGAGAGTGAAATTTCAAGGTTGAATTTTTGTGGAACGATAAATATGTAACGCCACATGTGCAACGCTGAGATCATTGATTAGCTAAGTGGTGGGAGGTAGAGTAAAAGTAAAAATTTTTATTAATAGGCTAATATATTTTGTATTGCAATAAGTTTTGATTTTTTGATAATCTATATTATTGTAGCAGATAAAAGGAAAAAGGTCCTTTTATGTCTTTTTTCTAATTTCGTTAATTAGAATGCTAGAGTTTTGAATTTTTTTTGGTGGATAGAAAATGAAATTCTAAGAATCTTACTAGTTTAAAATTTTTGTCTATCTCCAACTCGTATGGAGATATAAATTATTTTAAAGACTTTATCTCAAAATAGGCTAATTTCAAAAAATTGAATTAAATCAGGAGAGTCCGCTTAAAATTTGAATTATATATGGTGTCAAAATACATAAAACCAAATTAAAGTTGTCATATACAAATTTTTGATTTTGCAGAGATTTTGAGTGTAGGAATTTTTTGAAATAGTCGGCAAACTTACTCAAATAAACTGATTTATATCTTTTTAATGTTCTCCTTTTTTTACTTTAAATTTTCACCATTATTATTTAATTTTCAAGTTTACAACTCCAATCCATCGATCATCTTGATATAGAACACTTAGCTGTGTCTTTGGCATATTAGCTTAATATCCCTATACATATCGATATTTTTAGATCGCCAAGGAAGTTTCACTTCTGCCACGAGTACTGAGTTACACGCGCGCTTCTCTTTTTTGAAATATATAATTATAGTAAGAGTTTCAAAGAGAAGGTTTCAAAAATTATTCAGAATATGAATAAAAAATAGGCACATTCAAAAATGAAAAAACAGTTTTTTTCTTTGAAAATATGGACCTCGATCATCTAAATCATATTTGTTGATTTTTGCAGGATAGTGACACACTCTCCATTTCCAAGCGAGAAACTATAGCTTATGAGGATGCAAATTATATTTTTGACACTTACAAATTTTTTGTACCGTTTTTTCAAAAATTATTGAGCCGATTTTGATAAATTGTATATGGTTGAAATGGCATTGTTGCTGAGATGTGCAGTATGTACCTGCGACACACGCACCTACTCACTGTGGGTCATATTTGATTTTGCACTTCCGGTCACTGCACAGTGCATATTAAAAAGAAAATTAAAAAGTATTAAAAAATATTCAATATTTTCAAAATTGCTTGCGGAATTGAAATAATTAGGTTTTAAATGGAAACCTCAAAAAGGCCAACATTTGAAGCGGGCCACATAAAGGCTGGTCAGGTCAGGGGATCAAATATCTCTAGACTAGAATTGGAATTTTGTGAGGTTGAATTTTTGACATTGGGCAATATTTATTATTTTAATTTCGGAAATATTTTGGAATCAACAATTCTCTTTTTACTCGGTGCATAATTTATAATATGTTTTCCGACTGGTTAAAATGTTCGATCTTATGAAAGGTACCAAAAATTGATTATATTGTTCCTCAAATGGAGAATCTACTGTATTATTTCAATTCTGAAATGTCATTTTTTGCCTTCATAATAATTAAAAGTGTTTCCCGGAAAGTTTCATATAAATTTATTATTATTTGGTTGATGTTTTTGTTTTGTTATGTTCTTCCAGAGGAACTACGGCACGGTGCATAATGCGAAAGTTTCGAAATGCATTTTATTTATAAAATCATTATGTGCAAAATGCTTTCAAAAGTAAACACAAATCTAAGCAATAGGTCATTGGAATCATGATGATATGTATTTTTATGATTAAATACCACATCTTAACTAGAAACCAAAATAATTTTTGAATTTAAAAAATAAATATGAAATAACCAAGAAATGAATTACCTACCTTACTGCTAACTTTGCCTTGTTTTATTGATTCTATGAAGATATGGATTGCATGCCAATCCGTTTCATCTTTCATTTCCTTCTGATTCCAAATCTAAGTATTTTATTTTGTCGTTTTTGCCATAAATGGCGGTCTTGTCGTAGAAACTGTTTTTTTTTTTGTCTATCTCAAAAATTTTAAAATTCTTCTCGATACCTACTTTTGTTATTATAAGTTTTCTTGTTCTCTTATAAGATGAAAGCAAGAAAATCAAAATGATAAAACAAATTATTAAGAAAAAAAACAATTCGGCATGAATTATTTAATTTTGAGAATCTTTCGTTTTTAAAAATAAAACCAAAGCACATGAAACATATTTTGCTCGACAATGATACAGAAATTAAATAAAAAAAGTAATTTTTTAAATGAAGTTTATTGATAAAACTGTGTCATTGTGGTCAGTCAGTAACCTGGAATAATTTTTCCACGGTGGTTGCCACGCCCGGCCCGAGTGTGGGGCAAGCCCCTGAATTTCAAATTTTGCAATATCTCATTTATCACATGATCTACCAGTCTACCAAATTTTATCATTCTGCAACAGTCCGAACTTCTCTTTATAAATAATATCAAATCTGTTAAAATGGGCGGATTCCACGCTCCTTTAATTGAAAATCTGAAATTTAATTATATTTTCCCTTGCCTTTCTTTCAAGCCATATCGCTTTACCAAATTTCACAGTTCTACGCCATTCATAAGGCCTCCAAATAACTTATATTAAAACTATGAAAATAGGCGGGTGCCACGACTTCTGAATGGAAAGTCTGATATGTTCGATTTTTTCATTTGTATGCACCACAAGGCCGGCCAACCGTCTAACGAAATGACATGATTCAACGACGTCGATAAATTTGATGATCTGTGAGTGATTGAGTGAATGGGTCAGTCAGTTACGGATTTTGTGGTATCTCAGGAAGTACTTATGTTAAAGATTTGAAACTTGGTGAGGCTGTGCTTGATGTACTTGATGATTTTACCAGATTCACTATTGCAATGTTTAAAAACATGCAATTATTTTTTTCTGTACCTTAAAATCTTTAGGTACCTAAAGTATTTTTAGCTCAACAAATAAGATGTTAATTGATTTCTTGAACTAATGTGAGTTTATTGAAACAAAAATTTTAAAATCGTAAGAGCGGTTTTTAAAAAAATCTAATTTCTTATTTAAAATAAAAAAAATTGATTTTTTTTACGGAAAAAGGTTTTTTTGGAAAATTTTGATATGAAATATTATTTAGTCATTTTAAAAGCCTCAACATAAAAAAATGATTTCAGTAGGTTAACCCAATAATGATGACAGAGTCGAAAATATTTGAAAAGTGGTTCTATGTTAAATTCTGATTAAAAAGTAAAATGTACTAATTAAATATCACACAGATCTTTTAATCTAAATTCTTGCAGCAGTTTTCGAGTAAAATAAGAATTTTCTTAAAATAGCTACAGCTACCTTTTTTAGTATACCTAATATATTTGCAAAGATATGTAAATAAAAAAAAACTGATTGCACCTCAATACGACAACTTTTTACAGAGATACATAAAGTTGTAAAATAAACACTAAAAAATTACAAAACAACGTTGTTGCTCTTATTGTTTTAACTTGTGTATTTCAAAAAGCTTATTTAGATATGAGAGAATTTTTGGTCCACACATGGCATGCAGTATTATTAGGACAGGACTAGGGAAAACATGCACGAAGTTTATTTAAAATCGTTAGAGATGTTTTCGAGAAAACTTGAATTGTTGTATGGCAGCTACACGTTCTGGATGAGCTAAAACAAAAATTCGAATTTCTCCTCTAGGGAATCACATACAAATTCTTCACACTAAATTTGATGAAGCAAATCCGTGCAACCGTTTGGCGTCTTGACGAAAATCACTTTTTTAGACTGCTAAAAATCTGAAAACTCTATTTCTGTCATTGGAAAAAATGCAAATTTGCTCAAAAAATCTGAAAACTTTATTTCCCTTAATGGAATTTTTTGGCAAAAACCTGGTATGCAGGATTATTAAAAATATCCTAGAGTTTGAAGATAGATTGGTTCAAGACATATTTAAGAAAAATCTAAATAAATTAAAATAAATAAATAAAAATCTTAAATTTTGATTCGGAGTAATTATTTAGGTTTAACTTGTTTTTGCCAAAAAGTATCTCTCGAACCACACAACTTTCACCTTAAAAGACCTATACAAAATGATTTACACAAAATGGCCTTTTCAAAGACGTGTGAAGTAGTATTACTGTTGAGCAGGTTGACCGGGTTGCACATTCTGTTTAAAATTTAAAAAAATCTCTACCACATAACAAATTAAATGCATTTCTGTGCTTTAAAAGTTAAAAACAACAAAAATCCATATAAACAAAAAACAAAACATTGTGAGTTATACTGCTAGAAATATAAAACATTCATTAAATGTTGTCCTATGGTTTAAAAGACAGCAGCGAGATGAGGATCCCTTTTGGTCTATCATCATCCACCTCTGTGTAAACCATCAAGTGCAACTGAAATTTACTTTATGGTTATGAATTTGACATTGCTGTTGAGTTGTTTTCGAGGTCATTTTCTATTTTGGTTTATACAAAATAAACTCGGAATCCTTATGTATGTATGTTTGAATACAAGAAGTAGAACAGACAACCAAAAAAAAAAAAAAGAAAACATTGTTTTCTCTTAACATTTTCTAAAAAAAATGTCATATTCAGTGCGGAGGAGGTTTTTTTTTTGACACTCCTTTTTCAAAATAATCCTTGAAGCTTAAACCAAAAGAGATTTTCCTTCATAACCGATGGTATGGGATAATCATAAACCTACATACATAGATACATAGAATAGAAAACAGGATAAGTCCTCAGTATAAAAACATGTTTTGAAAAATAAATTTGGAATCACGCAAGTACTTTTTATCAAATTTGGAGAAAGAACTAACAAGAGAAAAATACAAAATTATCATAATATTATTTATGCAATGCAAAAAATAAACTGCTTAAATGACTCAAGGATAATAGGGAATTGGGGATATAATATGAACGAACATCATAAAATTTCATTGACATTGATTACCCAAAAGAATACTTCATTGTTGGTGAAAAATGTATAATGCTGTTTACGTCATTCTATCAGATAGTAAAGAGTGAGTTTCCTACTTGGGGGAATAAAGTTGCTGGAACGGAGCACTATATAAGGACCAAATGGCATTCTCCCTCATCATTCTCCTATCAAACAAAAAGAATACCTATACTATATTGAGTAAAAATAGAAAACAAGTTCACATGGAAAAAAAAATTAAGAGGATTTAAATTTAAAGTAAAAACAGAAAACTCCATTGGGGGTGTGTTATACCTGTATACGTATATACTACATGTTGAAGGTGTAGCTATGGATAGGTAGGAAGGTGTAGCTATATATAGGTAGGAAAAGTCCCTGTGCAATACCGAACTTCTTCTGGCTTTTTAGTGTCAATGACTTTTATGCGAATTCAAGCTTTAGATAACCAACCGTGTAAACGTTTAGATTTTATTTTATAGCGTAGGTGTACCTAACTATGTATGTACATAATATCTACGTGAAACTGAATGTCTAGACAACCCTGCTTATTAAGGTTTAACTTCAAGGAATCCACCTGCCTGAAAACTTTGACGTAGCTAGAAGTCAGAAAAAAAAAAAAAAAAAAAAATAACCTGCTCAAGCAGTAAGGCATTTCTTGGATGCTTGCATGAACAAAAATGCTTGAAACAAAAAAGGAGTGTATGGTGTGTGATGTGTCTGTAAGGTAGGGTTAGGAATTGATTTTGGCAGTAAAAGAACTTGAATTTGTTTGTATTATCAAAGTAAAATCATCAACAAGTTTGATGGAATTATATATTCGAGATTTTAAACTCTGATGGTAAACCAATATCTGATGATTTCAAAAGAAATCTATTATATTTTATATTGCCAACAGTTATATTCAAAAATATAATTAAATTATGGGTATTATTATGTTAAATGTCTATGAAAATGAACAATTACATAAATTGATTCTTTTTGGTTAGAACTTCAGAAATTTTCTTGACACCAACAAATCTTCAAATTATAAGAAACAAAATAAATTTCAAAAATGATATGTAACCAAGTATAAGATAGATAGATAAATTGTATTTGCTTATAAGCTTTGGGTCGATAGCTCAGCTAGCAGAAAAGTGGATGGTTAATATGAATCTTTAACTCATTTACCTTTTGGGTCCTTATTGGACTCATCTTAAATTCCCGTATCTCCAAAACAATATTTGTTTTATTTCTTAATAAAGATTTAAATAAACAAAAATTAACTTATAAATTTCATTGAACAAAAACTAATAAATAATTGATCGACATTAATATCAAAAACAAAAACAAATAAAAGAGTATTCTAAGTACAACAACAATAGTGGCAAGTGGCCACAACTACGCCGCGCCGTTATAACACACTTTGCTTTTACAAATTGATGGGCAATATGTTCAGTTCATAGTCCAGGCAAATTAGATTTTGGCATGGATGTAACATATAGTATCTTAGATTTTTGTGGTTATCGATCAGAAATAATATATAAACAAAGAGAATATGTGGTTGCTACCGCTCAAAATGGTGTGCTATTCGTTGGAAAAATCAAAACGTGCAAGAAAGTGCATTATTAACGACTTGTTTTTGTGTTATTTATCCACAAGATAACATTTATATAAAACTTTCTGGTATTATTTTTGTTGCTATACAGCGCCAGCGTTGAAGTCAGAAAACATCTGTAGAAAACAGAGTAGTTTTGAAACGACTGACAGATACAAAATGGTCTAATCATCATATATATTATTTCTGTTGTCAAACTCCTTTTTTTCTAAATTATAGAATAGTCAAATCCACTAAAATAGGTATCACCATTGAGTTTATACACATAGAGGAACCACGTCAGAGTTATGATGTCACCAATGTAGATGGCGTCCTTATTTGCATTTAGAACAAGAACCAGTGATAGGCAATACAAGAACCATTTGCTCCTTAAAGTAGACTATTTCCACCTTTAGGTAGACTATTTGTGAAAATAGTGAGAAAATATTCTACCTTGAGGAGAAAATGGTTCTTGTATTGCTAATGGTTCTTGTTCTAGATGCAAATAAGGGCGCCACCTACATTGGTGATATCATAACTCTGACGTGGTTCCTCTATGTGTATAAACTCAATGGTATCACTGAATAGGAATTTACACATACTCATGACTTGCACAAAACCTTTATGTTATACCACACTATTTTCTATAAATTACAGAAATTTCTTTTAACCCATTGAAAGAGTGAAAGAGCAAAATATGTATTACTTCTGTAATTTAAAATTATCTTTATTTTTCGCTGCACCTTGAGTGAGTGGGGGAGAATCATTCTTTAGTTACACCACGCATGAATGAAAGAATCAATGCTTTTGTAATGTATAATCCTCCTTTTTCGCTTGCACATTGAGTGAGTGGTGGAGAAATATATTAGTTACCTGCTTCTGTTGATTGTAATCTTTTTTCTTATTATAAAAAGCCGAATTCATTTATTAGGTATCCCTAGATTGCATGAATGAAAGAAACATATGTATTTATTAATTCCTTAATTTAAAATCTTAGAAGAAGAAATAGAGGAACGGGCATATTGAGGAAAAAGTGAGGCTTTTTCAAAATAGTGTGAGTTAAACAAACACAAATGCATTCACACAGGGTCGGAATGCAGTGAGATAGCTTAATGCTGGCGCCCCAAAAGAATTTTAAGCTGTGTTTTTGAGAGATGTATTTAACATCAAATATTGTTTACAAAGAGGTTTTGTAAAACTAATATGTTCATATCAATAATAAAAAGAATTTTTTTTTCTATTTGAACATTTAAAGCCTTATTAAATGTGCGAAATTTTCGCACGGGGGGGTTCTGGTTGTACTTTAAATGTGGACTCAAGTACTCTAGGGAATTACCAAATGATATATCAAAACCCCATTCAAATCGGTCTGATAGATTCGGCATGAGAGATAATGTTAATTAAGTGCACCGCGAAATGTTTGCGTCAATTCAGTGTTCAAAGTTAGACATTTAACAAATTTCAATTTCCCCTCTAGGGTATCATCTAAAAACTTTAGAGCAAAGTTTGAAGAAAATCGCTTCAGGGGTTTGGGCTGCAAGTCGAGGTAAAGACAGACAGACAGAAAGAATTGTGTGACCTACTTTTTTCCCGTTTTCTATCATCGCCATCGTAATGTTTGGCAAATTACAATCTCTAGTTCAATTTTGTTTAAGAATCCAAAACTTGCCCTATTGTATACCTACCTTAAACATTTTATGGAAGGTGCCGTTATTTTTGGTCCTTAAATAATCAAAAAAAAATGGGGGCATATAACGCAAAAAACTCCAGGTACCTACCAAGTTTGAAAAAAAAATCGATCCAACCGTTTAGACTGTAGGCGCAAGGACAGCCACATAGACAAACAGACACAATTGTGAGATCCACTTATTATAGTTTTCGAAAAAATTGCCTAAAACGTATTGGGGAAATATTTTCCAAATTGTTTATCAATTTTTGCCATCTCAAGGCATTCCATCGTAATATTGTGGTCAATACTTTTATATCGCTAGTTTTTTTTAAGAATCCAAAACCACCAACTTACCCCCTCAATAAACCACATTTTAAAATATTTCAAAAAATAAACAAAACAAAACACTAACACATGGTCTTCTAAAGGATGTGGAAATACGAGTTCAGCCCCACTGAGTCAACATTTTTCAAATAACATCGAATAAAAAACAAAAACTTTTTAATACTTTTTCTTACGGTTTTATCTTTAAACTTTTCACTCGTTATCATTTGGGCGAGTTAAGGGCGGATGAAAAGTTTGAATAATTTCTTAAAATGAATTTTATTTGAATTTGAGTGCACAGCAACTGCGAGTGCGAGAAAGAGAAACTGGGGAATAACAAATTTTAAAATAATATAAAAGTTCTGTAACAATCAGTAAGTGTGTATATTTAGACTTTTATTCAATTTGAATATACGTTTAGCTCTTTATTTATTCATATTATTATTTTCGTTTTGTGTAAAAAGTAAAGAATCAAACTAAGGAGTTGCAGTTTATTCAAATACTAAGAGTGGCAGTTTTTGTTGAATTTATTTTTATTTTTATTTTATTCGCTTTGATATAAGTTCTTCATGTATAAGTTTTTAAGGACAGAAAAAACTAGATTAAAGTAAACAAGAAATAAAATACACATGTATGTATGCTGAACGTGGGTACCTTAATGCCTCTTGGTCTCGTATTGTTTAAATTGCTTTGAACTGTAATTGGAGGCAACAGAACTTAAGAAATTTTAAAGGCGCTCTTAAAATGTTTAAAGATTTTTTAAAAGAAAATTAAGAAAAATTAGCAAGTGACTTTATTCTGTTCAAGAAGTGTTACAATCATCGCACAGAAAAACAATCTACTTTTTGACAAGGCAATAGAGAGTTTAACATAGGTTCGGGAAAGAGGCTAGAAAGGGTGAGCAAAGGCTAGAACAAGGGCCTTGACCATTATGAACCCTTTTGACTCGTCAGGCTAAACACAATTTTGCTTATAAGGGACTTGATCCCGCGATCTTCTGCTTGTCATTCCAATGTGTTACCCACAGGGCTAACTCGCTATACAAAATTAAATGTCGAAAGTGAATAAGCTTCATACTCTTATGTTTCATACCTTATTGCAAAACAAATGCATACATCAAAGAACAGATTTTCTGTCCTAACTTGTCTGACGTTTCTCACAAATCTGTGTTCACATTCATAGTAAAAAGTGTGATATGAAAAAGAAGACAAAAGAAAGCGAGAAAAAAGTTTCGCGTAATACTGAAATTGGATGATACTTATAAAATTGTAGTTTTTGGTGTACAAGAGACATTCCTGATGGGTTACCGAAACATGTTCAACAAGTTTTGTGTGTGTTGGAAGGGCCTCACGAGTGTTTGAAAAGTTTCCCTCGTCTAAATTTGTGGTATACCGAAATCCAGCAAGGGCTTGCCAAGTATATAACAAGTTTCCGTCGTCTAGATTTTCCCTACTGAAAACTTACTAGGGCCCCGCCCGAACTAGACAGAAACTTTGCATATGGGTTATTTGAATTATTAAACAAGACATAATGTTACTTTACCAAAAGCCTCTGAGCTCTGAGGTGCTACCAACTGCTTTCTTTAAATTACCTACAAAGTTGCACAGGAGGCTTTAAAGAAGCTCACATACAGGAAGGTATAGAATACGGTATAACTCTTTCAAAATCTTCTTGAAGTTATCTTGAAAAATTCTATCAGAAAAATTTGTAGTACTTGAATATTTTCTTATTTATGTATACTTATTTCTCTTTTACCAACCAATTTACACTCAACCTAGCCCCAAGGACATTCATTATATTTGTATAAGAAACAGAATTTTTAGAAATAACTACGTATGTGTTTGTGTACTGAACACTACTTTTGTGGATGGGTGGGTCGTGGGTGGTATATGTTATAGTCCACCTCTCTCCCTGAGAAAATGTTTCCGCATGCTACTGCTAGCTCTGCTAACAAAGTTTACTTATGCAAATTGAAAAACGAAATTACACAAATTCTGTATGCAATAAAAAGTGTGGAACTTAGAGAGAAGGATAAATAATAGAAGAAGAAAAAAAAAAAAAAATGATGTGAGGAAAAGTATGTGCAAAATTCATTTATAGGTACATGCATGTTATATACATTTTTTAAAAACTCGGATATGGTTCTTGTGAGAGTATATTTTTGTATTTCTTCATTTCCAAAGTAAACACACTCCATCTTTATACTGGACTTACAAAAAGAAACAAAAAATGTTTAAGATGTTGTTAACATAAGAGCCATATAAGAGGTTAGGATTAGGAATGACGGTGTTTTGTTAGTTAACGACTTCGGAGTAAAAATAAAAAGTAAAAATATAAATTGTCTAGGTAGCATAAGTGCACGTGCAGTGTGTTCTTCGCTTGATATATTTTTTTGGAATTGAGAGTGCAGTATCCTGCACTCTACAGGGTAAAATGTCTTTGTCTGAAATAAGGGGTTTGCTAAAAGGTACAATTTGTATAGTATACTAAACTCCAATCGTACATCAAACATGACACAATTTGGAATAAGAAGTTCAATCGGTAAGAACCTTCAAACATGGATTAATCATATTCGAATCGATATACCGAAGGAGTAGCTGAGACAGACTCGAGAGGTTTCCCCCCTCCCAACCAAGTGTTACAGACAAATTTATCAGACATAAAGCTAGTTATACCTATATTAACTACATTAGATACGATGATGGAGAAGTTCAAAAAAAGTAAAGACGTCCGTCGCGTCGTCTGTCTGTTTGTCGGTGCAGGGAAATATTTCTACGGAAATCTGCTCAACATGGGAATTTATTTCACTTTTAGTGGGAATCTGCTCCACTTTTCAAAATGGAATATTGATTCCCACCGAGAGAGAGAGAAAACAGGCTGTCCAGTAAAAAATGGATAACCTCTAAATGCCTCATAGTAGACTTTATGACCGTCCTAAAAACTAATAAAAAAAAGTCTATCCCAACCACAAGAAAAGATATGTGCATTTATTTGTTCAGTGCATTATTTTTTGCGTTACTTTACGTTTTTGAATACCACGACTACAAGTGAATGAATTCTACCGTTTTTTTTTTCGTAGCAATATTAAACATTTTTTGTGCCAAAACATAAGAAGACAAAAATTATAATAACTGTTGGAATTCTTAGAGAAAAAAATTATTGAACTTTGATTTTCGATGCAAAATGGGAAAGAAAATAATTTTTGAAAAAGTTAAATCATCTCTGGTAATAAAAAATGCATGAATACCTAAGTGGCCAACTATTTTTAAAATATGCGTGTCGAATGCGGATTTCAAAATGGTATAGTTTATTATTGTATCTCGAACCAATAGCAAGTTATTTGTAAAAATCTGCAATACTAGAGCCAATTTAACAAAAACAAAAGTTTTCAAAATAAGCACAGTAAACGTGAAAATAATACTATGCGTTGAACATGGTAGATTTTTGATTGATTGCCTGTCTTTATAATGTTGTCCTAATGATAAATCCAAGCTTTTAACTTCTAGGGCCGAATGCAACATTACCAAAAATGTTAACAAAGTGCAAAAAAAACGGCATTCACCAAGCTGGTGGCAGTTGGTGTGTTTTAAGTTTATGTCTAATACACAGTACCTTGAGTGGCCCGTTTGCGGGTTCAAGGATTTTAACTCCATTTTTGGGACCTCTGTCCCGCTCACGCGACTCCATCGCTCCGCTTACATTCCGCCTCCACTGGCCATGAACGATGTCCATAATCCAATCTGCAATCCACAATCTGATTTGTATGGATATGCCACTGTTTGGATATGGATTTTTGTGACTCCATTGTATTTTTTTTTAGACATGTTCCATAGTCCTGCCATCGTTCATGGCCTGTGGAGGCGGCATGTTAGGGTACGCTCAGTCGCCAGGTAGGCGCCTATGTTGTCAGTTGGTGTGCATTCAGTTTATGTCTAATAAACAGTACCTTGGGTGTTGAGAGTTTGCTTGCGTGATTTTTCCTTGGACGTTATTGCCTGACGCCATTTTCAAAATATGAAACCTTTAACTTGATTATATATGAGTGTTTTTTATAATACAAATTCTATATACTACTGAAATACATCAGCCAATTAGAAGACTTAGCATTATTTAATTGGACTTGTTGAATTATTGATTCAATATAGCTTTTAACGGCCTTTAGTCCAGAAAAAGTGAGAACACCGGGACGAAACGCCAATTTTTATGGACTAAAGGCCGTTAAAAGCTATATTGAATCAATACTTTAACTTGATTTAACAATATTTAAAACCAGGCATGCAGTTTTTATGTTTTAAGAACAACATTTTCAATATTAGAGCATAGTACAAACAATATTTAAAAATTGCTACAATTTTCAAAATCACAAACTTTATTAGTGATTTAAAAAGATTAAATACTAGATGTGCAGTTCTTAGTTTTTGAGAACAAGATTATGAAAATTGGAGCATAATGCAAGAAATATTAATATGTCACGGGATTTTTTAATTTTCTTGCATATCTACAAACAAACTAGTCAAAAATCATAGCAGGAGAAGTGTTATTATCCCTCACACGAAGTGGGAAGAAACTCCACTTTTCAAAGTGAAATTCATTCTCAGTAAAAAGTGTACATAAACTCTCTCTCTCGGTAGGAATCAACTCCACTTTGAAAATTCGAGCAGATTCCCACTAAAAGTGATATAAATGCTCATCTAAAGCAGACTCCCGTGGAATTATTTCCCTGCACCCTGTTGGTCTGTGCGACCTGATGTACATCGAGCTAGAGCCTAAGTCGTTGAACCGATTTTTTTCAAATTTGGTATAAATCATTTTTATGTGATTCCCCAGAAGAAGAATTCTAAGTTTTGTTTTATCTCATCCAGAACGGGTAGCTGCCATGCGACGATTTTTGTTTTACCAAGTTTTCTCAAGTCAGCTCTAACTATTTTGATCAATCTTCGTGTGTGTAATCTGTAGTTAAGTTTTAATAATACTGCATACCACGTTCCAACCAACAAATTCGAACAATGGAAACAAAGCTATGGGGGTTTTTGAAAAAATGTTTTTGATACATTCCCACATTTCCTGTCGTTGATTTTCTCATTATTTTTCAATTCTTTACTTCCTAGTTAGGTTTAAAATATTGAGTAATATCAAAGAAAATGTATTTTTTTTTTTTAATCTTTTTTCCCATTTTTTTTTTGTATAAAATTAAAACAATTCAAACTGCTGTTTTAAAATGTTTTCATAATTTGCTCGTTAACAGAATACAAACATTATGAAACTATTAATATATCTAGACCGTCAATGTCTAGATATATACGGGCTATAAAGCGACGTTGACCTGGTCAAAAAGCTGAAAATACAGCGGCTTAGATGGCTGGGGCACGTGGAGCGTATGGACAGCAACGCACCTGCCCGACGAGTCTTCGAATCCAACCCCGATGGGGTACGCAGCAGAGGAAGAACCCGTAACAGGTGGCGCAATCAAGTGAATGACGACATCAAAGCACTCGGTGTGCGCAACTGGAAGCGGCTAGCTAGGGACAGAGCTGGCTGGAGGGGCTTGTTAGTTGAGGCCGAAGCCCATCCTGGGCTGTGAGCGCCATCAAAAGTAAAATAAAGTAAGTCAATGTCTAGATACATTCTAGGTGATAAGATACGCGCGCAAGTTCGTGCGATCCAGTCGTGCCTTTTTTTTTTTTTTTGAAATTTTGTTTAAAATTTTATTTTATTAAATACTTGGCATAACAATTGTTCTTTTTACAAAAGTTCAAGAAATGTTATACAGGGTTTACCCATTATAAATGTTCCAAACTGAAAACCTAACGAAAGGCTAGGTTAGTAAATTACTTGTTACGGGCTATTTTTTTGAAATTTGAAAAAAAAAACTCTACTTTAAATCAGTATTTTGCTTACCCCGTTGCATTTACATTGTTTAAAAGTTGTACCTACTACTTATTTATTGTATAAATTATTCCTTAGTTGTCATCAGAGTTTGGTTAGAAATTATTATATAATCTTGAATTTTGAACAAACCTTATTTTTGAGTTCAATCTTTAGAATAGCACCCTGAACAAATTCGTATGAATCCATAGTAATTATTTTTTTGTTTAATTTTCTAATAGCTTGCAATTTCTATAAAAGATATGTTGCAGCTATTTTGAACCTTATCAAATATGTGTACATTATGTAGTTCAAAATAAAACAAAAATTAGACCTTGACTTCAAAAATAACTCCGACAAATCTGAACTTTATTGGAGAACTTCAATTTCTTAGCAAAATACATGAAATATTGACAATGACTTTCGATTTTCTGTGGTGTAGGGGAAAACAATCCAGTTTTTGTTAATTTCTGGAAATGTTTAAAATGTCTTTGGAAAAATTGAAGTTTATAAAATTCTACACAAAAGACATTTAAGCACTTTTTTTTGTAATAGCAATTGATTTTGAGACAAATGCACAAAGGGAATATTGTGGAAAATATCAAATTAAAACAAAAATAATTTTTGTCTATGTTTTCTAAAAATCGTTTGTTTGTGACAGGTGCCATATAATTATAAAACAAATTCGGCTGGGGGCAGTCTTTCAAAAACTCTAGGTTTCCACTTTGTCATTATTGATTGACACAAGGACCAGGGTAAATTAAACTTCTCCCTGCTACTATTTTCTTTGCTTTATAATTCGATAATAATCCACCCTGTCTTGTCAAAGTGTGTGAATTTGCGTCTTTTAATAACAAGTGGAAACCTACCATTTGTTATCGTACTTGTCCCGACAACTGCCCTGCATGCATTATGTATTAAAAATGAAACATTTTCTAAGTAGGTTGTAGGTACTAAGTCTACATCAAAAAACCAATACAAGGCTGCAGGATGCCATTGATATATACAATAGTGAATATCAATGTAGCTACTCATCTTTCCAAAAGTCTTCACTATTTTTCAATCATCAATAAACAAAGAATATGAATGAAGTAAGTAGATACTCAAATCAATTTTGTTTTCAATATTCTAGGGCTTCCTAAAATGAATACATATAAAAAAAAACTTAATCCAGAAATATTCAACTAATCTAATAATCCCAACCAAAGTTGTGCGGAGTTCAATTGAGTTAATTTCTATAATTGCATTTACCTAAAATCAAGTGTAAGAATTAACTGCCTTACCTATGCAAATACCTGCCTAAGAAACTCTATATCTTCAAGATTGGCAGGATTAGGATTACCGCAACTAAAAATACTATATACACTGTAGGTACACTGGCGACTAGGCTTTTACCAAAAATAATAAAATCACCTAACATCTAAAACATTCCCCAATTACGCACCATATATAGAAAATGAAGCCCCATCTCAAATTGCGTTACAACATGCTGCTTATAGCTAGTCCTGTTGTTACCATGTGCGTGTGAAAACTTAATTCGATAATCTCTACTTGACCGTAATAAAATCGCAATACAAAAGCTTCCAACGACGGAACACCCGCATGTATGTATAAACGTGTATAATATTGGCTACCCTCTTTATAGCCGCTACACAATATATCCACCCTCTATATACCGACACAGATGCCAGACAAGTCTCTAAGTATTTATATGTATGTGTGCGTAACATGTGGTAAGAAACTAGGTCATTCTGGTTTTATTTTACCTCATTTTCAATATTTTTTTCTTTATTTTCATCGACGTCGAACGGTATTTGCTTTATTTTTTCGTATTTTATTGGAAAAGTCCAATAATATCAATGAGGGTAAGAAACCCTTCAAACGTTTCTTTCTCCTCTACCATTATAATAACCCCTGATGGTATATAGGATATAGCACGCTCAACTTGATGGACTCGCTATACTCGCAGCAAGAAAAGGTAGTTGAACTTTTTCGGAAAAAGTTTCAGAACCAAAATCAATATTCAAAAACATCAGATTAAACTTAAACTAAATGAAAAGGTCGGTTTGTGATAAAGAATGTGAAATACAACATAAGCTTCAAAAAGTGAATTGGAAAAAATCAGTGAAGAGTAAGTAAGTTAGAAGCTCACTTGTTTATTGAAGAAGGAGAACTTTCACACTAAATTAACATTTTTTTAGACACAGAAAAAAAGCGTCAACGGGTAAATAAAACAAAATTCTTACCGTTGGTATTTCTGCCAAAAGTCTAAGCCAAACAAAATCCTCACAAAAAAAAAGGACACACGTTTATAGAACCTAATCATCAGTTATAAAAATTATGTTACCCCTATTTTCTGGTTCACTTAACCAAAGAAATCTTAGTTCACCAAAAAAAAGTATATAGGTACAAATATCTACAATCTTCATTTGGGATAGCCTCTTATATAATATACACAATATTGAAGATTGTTAAGCCTTCGTCATGTTTTTTGTGAATCACATTCGACTTAAATAGTTTTATGGTAACTCTCTCATGTTTCAATGGTGAGAGTGGTGAAAGGTCATATTTATTTCGAAGGATTTATTTGATGTTTCCCGAGATTTTTTTTTCTCCATCTTTCCTTCTTACAGATATACGAGGGTTCTTTTTGGCAATTTGGTTTTTGCCATACATATCAAAATTATTTTTTTTCTGCAACTTTTGCAAATTTTATAAGATGAGGATGGTTTTTATTATTTGATAAGGATTTATGTATACTGGATGTTATTTGACTGAGGGTTGTTTTTCATGAAACACAGCTAATAGGTAGTAGGAATTGAAATATGCGGCTTTGTTGGGAAGTTTTTAGGGTCATTTTGTTCTCACCGCTAATTAAATTTTAGCCATGATTATTGCAACTTGTAACTAATTATAGAATTTCAGTGATTAACAACTCGAACTTTGGATTTTTTCTCGAAGCATTGTTTTTTTTTTTTTTCAAAAAATTCAAAGTTTGAGTTGTGAATCATGGAAATTACTAACGAGTGGATTTTGTTCGATTGGTGCTACCAAATTAGAATTTTTGAAAATCGAACGACAAGTTTAACGCAATTTGAACAAACTAGCTATTGAAGGGTTTGTATTTTAAGAGATTAATGACTTTATTTTTAGTAAATCTCGTGTTATATTCATAGAGATTGTTAGCACTTCTTTTGGGATTTTCAAAAATAAAATGATAAATAAATAAATAAATGGGGTGGCGCAATGGCTCGTGAAGAACTAGGGCCCAGTGACTAAAAACTCGTAATCATTCCTGTGTGCGCGTGTCGACAGGAATGGAAGGAACCTACTGTTTTATGCCGAATCCGAACGGCTAGACGATTGGCACTTATTCATGACAAGTGATGCTCTTTAGTTTTTAGGTGGAAGATGCTGGGAAGTGAACCCAGACCTGAAGCGTGACAGTCCATCGCACTAACCATTACGCTACGGGCTACTACAAAATAAAATGATACCATTTGGAAAAATTCAAAATTCTCTATACAGTTCAACTAGTCTAAGTTATAGGAAACGCGGCACGAACAGACACGAAATACGTAGAGTCAGTTCGCACCAAATCCAGTTTTCAAATTTACTTTACCAATATGATTCCTCTATACATTCTCGAAAATAATAATGTCTATCTAACACTTGTAGTAAGTCCGTTACCGAAATTACAGTATAATACCTCCTAAACGAACAGTCAAGAAAATAACGAAACACCCCAAATAAAGTATAAACGCTTAGAATATTCGTTGCATAATCGCATCAAAATCAGCGAAAATAAACTTACTGAATTATGTTAACATACAGCATAACCCATGCAAATCAATAAATGAAATCTAATCTGAAAATCTGAAAGAAATATTCTCATCAGAACAATTTAAAAATCATTCTTTTACTCCATTAAGAGTGAAAGAAAAGAAACAGAACTAATCAGTACTATTTACGATCTGAGACAAGTAAATGAACCAGTCTAATCAGAGTAAGTTCAGAAAATAGAAAAGTAACCATTTGTTATTGTGAATACACCATTCCACTTTAGTTCAGTTGGACTGTCCCACTTTCCAACAGTTCCAAGTAGCCGGCTATTTTGCGGATAGAACACTGGAAGTACTCCAGCGAAAATCGTAACGCAGTTCTTTATGACCAAAAATGTTTAAATCACACATTTACGTTGTTCTCGAACACCAGAGGTGCTCCAGAGGACGAAATCCAATAGAAAAAAAATCTAATTCAAATAACCAGGCGCGAACGCAGGGGGGGTTTTGGGGGTACCCCGATTTTTGTACAGCTGGAATTATTTGACGGACGACGAAAGAACAGAACGAATGAGTCACGAAGAAAAAAAAAAAATTCTAACTCTAGCACGATAAAAAAGCTACCACCACGACTGCTCAGCTGGGCTGGGTTGTCTTGTGGAAGAATTTTGTTATATAAAGAACTTGATTCGTTTTAATCAAATTGATAAGTCGATCGAAGTGTTTTATTACAAGTACAGTGGGGTACTTATAATAAAAGGTGGGCGCCAGGAATTTTAGTTAGATTAGCAAAATTCCAAATCTATTATTTTTCAATAAATTAATGTGAAATAAAATATTTTCTTTGGGAAACCTTGGACGAGCCAGGACAAACACCCAAAATTTTTTCGAATATAAAAGAAGTTACAATAAAAGAAATTTTGAATGGCTTACAGTTAGCCGTTAAATAAAACAAAGCAACAAAGAAATAAAAAGAAAATGGGCCGTTAACGCGCGGTTAGGAAACTGTTCCCGTATGCAATTAACTGGGATTGGAAAATAATATTCACGAACTCGAATTAAAAAAAAATAACTATCACAATTTTAGACTACGTATACAACAAAAATAATTAAATCAATTGGAGAAAATGTCCGCTCTACTTATCTTTTTGTTTTGAATTTCCTCCAACTATTCCTCCTCGAGTTTTCTCCTAGTTCCTCGTACCTAGAATCACTTTTATTTTTCCTCTTCAAAATTTTTCTCGACTTTCCTATTTTTTCCACAAACAACTTTTTCTCGATTTTTCTTTTCCTTTTCCAATTTTCCTCGTTTTCAAAAAAAATCCAACTGCTTTCCCAGCTAAAAACAAAACCTATTCTTCCCTCGACCATTCCAGTCACCCACACATTCACGCATTCAGCAATTCGTTTTCGTGATCATGGGTCACGGGACACCGGCTTCCTGGAAACCTTTTTCGCTCCGCAGGAAGCCACCGTAGTTGAATCTAAACGAAACCTTACTCTCACGCTCACAGACAAGGATTCAGCAAGGTGTTGGATGTCTTTCCAAAACTTGCCGAATCTTAATGGCCGAGTTCAGACCTATCACCAAAACTAAATTTTTCGAGAAAAATGAAAAGAATTAAAATCGAGAAAGAGCCTCATCTGAGCATTTTCTCAGCTACAAAAAAAAACTATTCGCGTGTGACTCGAAGCGCGATTGAAACCATTATACATTTTGTTCGAGTTAAAATAGAGGAAGGCATATTTTCAAAATCAGGACCCTTCCCTATAAAGTCAATTCCGATAGTTCTTCTATAACCAATTTACTATTTAAGAATTAGAATTGAAAATTAAGGACGTTAAGTATTAAACGTTAATGACCCATATTAAAATACATGATTAAGTTAAGTTAAATTTAGTTAAGTTAAGATAAGTTACTTAAAGTAAGCCAATTTAAGTTACTTTAAGAGTTAAGTTAATTTTAGTTGAGTACAAATGTATTTAGGATGTTGTGTTGTTGATTTTAGAGTAGGTAAGAGTCCGCCTGACTCGTTACCTCTTCAGCTCATCCGCCGGCATTTTCCTCATTGCATGAGATAACTCGTCTACATGGTAACTATGCACAAATGGAATTCGGCAACGCTTGTTCCATTCGTAAACTCCAAATATCTCGTGCACCTGTTTTTGTTACTTTTGCAGAACACTGGCTAAGTACACCATTGGTTGATGGTCCCATGGTTGCCCTCAACTTTGCCAGTATTATGCAGCCGTAACGAAAAGTAAAGAATGGAAAGGAGGGAATCGAAGGATGACTTTTGTTGCGGTAAATTTTACCGTAACAAAGTGAACCAAAAAAAAAATTATATGAGTCGAAAGGTGTATTAAGGCTGATAAAAGAAATGGAAGTCTTGCAGTCCGTGGTGGCGGCTGTTAGGTGGGAGGGGCAATTTTCTAAAAAATTATTAAAAAACGACGGTTACATGTACAATTCAGGGGTTTCTGAGCTTAAGAATCAAATGGAAACCAAAGGTTTCATGATAGAGGGTACAACTGTCATGATAGGGAGGGGCAAGAACGATTCTAGGGACATGACCATCTATGTTTCCCTCAAATAAACACACAAAAATACTACTTCAGTCTAAATCAAATTCTATGAAGGAAGGGTACAATATTTTGCCGTATCTATTAGCACAGCTCTCGGGTCCTAGGATTTTTAGTATTTAAACCGACCTACAAGATCAAGGTTGGCTGGTCTGAATTAATGTAACACTCCAATTGCAAGAACCCCACTCAATCGTTGACTTAGCATTCGTGCACTACGATCAGTTGTTAGAGTAGAGAGCGTAGCGTGTAAGGCAAGGTAAAGATTCCTTTCGATGAGACATGCAGTCAAAGAGCAGTGAAGAGTTTCTTTTCTGAAGTTTAGGGATATGTTCGATGAATTCGGGGAGTTATGATAATTAGTTAGATAGTAGTGTATAAGAAGAGCCTCTAGTAATCTTTTGAGTTATTATGACTCGGGTATAGGATCGGGTTCAAGATTATACTTTAGGAAACTACTTATAACTCGGCTGTTGAGTCGAGTTGTGGTGTTTTAGGAATGAAGTGTTTAACATCGATACGTTTTCTCTAAAGGTGATGAGTATATCAGGGATTACGGGACGAAACGTCATCGTGATTATGCTTATCATTTCTGTTTGTGGAATCTAATATGGTGGATAACTGTGTTGTATATCCTCTTCTATTGTCATAATACTTCATGGCGATGGAGGTTGATAAGGGAAGATAAGGAAAGGCGTATGCTATGCTATGCTGTAGAGAGAGGGAGAGTTATTTATCATATATATTATTATATATATTCTACGTTACTGATGGCGCCCAACGTGGGACCCGAAAATTTGTGACGATACACGTTACAGGTGGCGATTTATTTATCATATATTTAAATAAAAAAGTATTTTTACACGTTACAAAGTCATTGGTCAGTTATAAATTTATGTGTACCTATCTAAATTTTTGTTTTGTTTCTCAAGGTCCAAGTGTATAGTCCAACACTATTTATACATTATCTACTTGTTTAAATATTGATTGGCTAAATAATATTTTAAATAGAAGAAGATAAACAATAACAAAGACAAATTTTGAGGACCCATTAAGTACATGAATTTGTGTCGTTTTGTCGTGGTTCTGACATTTGTTCATATGTAGTGACAACAGTTGTTACGCTCTCATCACAAAAATATAAATTTCATATTTTCATACACTTGCAAAAAACACGGCTGTACTGTAGGACTATTTTTAAGTTTTTATTATATATTTTTTTTTTAACTTGCAACATCTCGTTTGATTTTAGTAATGCAGAGCATTTTAGGCACATGAATTGGGCGCCCTTTTGGCTTGATTTACTTAAGGTGTGCATTCTAAACTCGCAGTTAGAGGCTGCACCACCATGAGTTTTTCTCTTTAAGGAAAATATTCTAAAAAATATCGTTAATATTATTTCCTTTATTTAAAGAAACATCACCTACGACTTTGTGGCCTTACTTGAATCCGCCTATAGACGCTAGCTTGAATTGGATTTTTTATGAGCACTGGCACTTCAAAAAGTTGACAAAACAAAACTATTCTGAGAAGACAAAACAATATAATAATAAAAACAAGGAAAAAAAAAATATAAATATTTAATGCTCCTATTGCTGCACATTTTTACCTTGCAGCAGCAAAACATCATAAACTACTAGCGCATCCGAAGTTTTACTCTAAGGAGAGGTGTCTTTAATTCTCTTCCTAGTCACCTAGTTTTTGTATCTTTTGTTGTTGTTTTTTTTTCAAACAACGACTTCATGTATTGTAGTATATCTTCAAACAATATTGAAGGTGTTAAAGTGTAAGGGTAATATTTATCCTAGGAAGTTTCTTGCGGGCTTTGTTCGGAAAAGAGCCGAGTTACATATATATATATACAACTCTATAAAGTGGCGACTTTTTGCTTGACTTTCAGTTTTAAGTGCTGTTTGGTGGTGGTGTCAAGCGATTACCTCAAAGGCCCATGCAGAAGGAGTAAGAGTTTTATTTTTCTTGTCTTCTATTTTATTGTTAGTTTTTTTTTTTCTATTTTCTATGTTAGAAAAATAAAGGAGTAGGTAAGTACGTATGTATGTAGATACCTACTTGTACTCGTAAGACCTATAAAGAAATGGTTAAAGTTTACAAAATACAAACAGTGTGAAGGATTAGTTTCACTTGTTTGAACTTTAATCCCTTTTTTAACGACGGATGAATTGTCTTAAAGTCCTGCAGAAGATTGGTGCCTTTCTTTCTTTTTGGCTTTTCAGTGTGTGAAATGACTTTAAATGTAGAATTTCTATAAAGAGAAAGAAATGAAGGAAAATGAAATCTGATGGAGATTCCAATTTATTCTCATTTAAGCACTATCCCGCAACTGAATATTTTAATAATTCACTTAAATGTGCGAGTATAACTTTCGAGATTTTAAAATGCATTGTGAGACTTCGATGTGCATTTCTGTTCCTTTCAAAATCAATTCCATTGCATAATTTTCATTTCCCAATGTACGTCCAGTAGAAAAAACAAATAAAAGTGTGTAAAAGTATGACATTTGTCTATTAATTTATTTTGCTGATAATAAAATTTAAAATAATTGAATAAAATTCCGAAGGAATTATTTTGGATCTGACAATAACTTATTTTTGAATCGCTAGTGCTACCGACAAACCAAAATCAACAAACTTTGGAATTAATAGACGGTGTTCACATTGGACTGACTCTTCATACTCAGAAAGGGAGAAAAGTAGTAAATTTTTAAAAAATTATAAAATGTGTGGATTTTTTTTGACCTTCACTTTTGTAAATTCGGAGAAGTCAGTCCAATGTGAACACCGTCATACAGTTTTCGTTATTTTTGTATTCAAAGTTCTTTCAATTTGACTGCCATAAAAATCAATATTTATTTTCATTAAAAATGAGTATCAAATATTAGAAAACTAAGGATTGAAAATTCACGTGGATAATCAATTATGGTTGCATAATAAATGTTCGCGTGAATTCGAACCGCATTTATTTTTAATTTCACAAAGAGGTGAGTACTAGGCTAAACAAAAATGAATTTTGATACTAACAAACAAAAAGGTACACCAAACAAACAACCAAAAAATAAAAAAATAGTACGTATACGCCCGAGCTTACAAGTTCAAAACATGAAGAAACTTCAAAAATAAGCTGACATTTTTATCAGCCAATTCAACGGTTTTTAACAAAATATAATAATTTGATACTAACAAACGCAAAAGTATAAACGCAAATATATAAGTGTATCATTTCAAAATACGAAAAAAATTTATTTTTATCGAACAGACGAGATGGAAGGACTGCTTTAATATGGGGCTAAGCAACCGCCTTACACCTGCTGATCGACCAGACCAAAAGCCTGTCTATTGTCGTTTTAAAAAGAGGCTGGACCGTGCTCTGCTCCACCTATCAGTAATCTCAAAGTGAAAACCACAAAATGAAACAAAATCAGAAGATCCAAAGAACATTATCAAGCAAATATTAATAGATTTCTTGCCATTTTGGTTGGTGATATTAAATTTCGATGACTATAGATTAAGAAGAATTTGTTAATACCTCAAAGCATGTTTGTGTTGAGCCTATGCTTCCGTAAACACGTAATTCCTCCAAATTCAATGCATTTTTGAGACAATGGTCATACTGGTCACTTTTCAATTTTGTATGTTATAACTGGAAAACTAAGCTGAATTTTAGAATTCAACTTAAGATGGTTTTTCTTGACAATGAAATTTTGATGATTTACAAGTTTTATACAAATGACTGATCATGAAGAGTTAACAAAAAAAAAAAAATGAGCTGTGAAAAAAATCGAGAAAATAAACACTCAAATGAAAATATAAAAGCTTAAGCCTACAATATGGTGCATCAAAAAAGATTTATTGATTCAAATCGACGAAAATATACCCTACAAAAATAACAATTACAGTTTTTGGTCGTAAGGTAAAATATTTTAAAAATGGGTTGATGATTTGTATTCAAAAAATAGATTTTGATGTATTCAAATAAATATTGAAACCTTAAGTATCAAAACTTTATTATATATTAGTCGTGTTTTTCGAGAAAGTGTACACTATGGTAACTCAGCAAATATTTTACACGCAAAACAATAACAAAATTTCCTATAATAATTTTTATTTGTTATTGTTTGCGTGTAAGAATCTTGTAGAGTTGCTATACAATCTCTCAAAAACCAAGGCTATTGACTTTAAAAATAAAATATTTTTTCTACATAATATCAAGTTTTCAAAAGAGTTTTGTCACGTCATACGTACTTAAATATATTATTTTTATAAAAATTGAAATTAAAAAATATTTATAAACCTACTTTTGAAATACTTACCTTAGCAAAAAATAAAAATAAATACATGATTACTTATTTACTTATTTTTGGGTGTCATATTTCCGCAAGTTTTTATCAACCAATTTTTCCATCCATTATATTAAAGGCTTGATCTTCTTTATTTTTTCTTAACATGTTACGCGCTTATCTCTGCACATGCAAAAATATTAACAGTTAAGTAAAATTATTTAAAATCTGTGACTTTTTTACATTTTTATATTTGTTCATGCTTAGTTTTTGTTGTAATTGTTTTTTTTTTTTTTTTTGTTTTAAACATCCATTTCTATAGACAGTTTAAATTCCTATGTAAAGTCTCTTAAGTTAAATTCTCAAATTCTCCTTAGTTTTCGAGTTATCCCAAAAATATTACAAAGTGACCAGTGAGACCATTATCTAAGAAATGCAAGGGTGAATTTGCACGCATCTCATGGTTTAGGGAAGTTTACGTTTCACAAAAACATGTTCTATAATAAAAACCAACTGTTTTTTTTTCTTCCTTTCATATTTTAAAATATTTAATTTAAATAGGCTTTAAATATAAATTTCCTTTAATATTACACGTTAATATCCTTGCTTCCCTAGGTGTCGAAAATTTATTTCTGATAAAAAATCCCTTAAGAAAGAAAAAAAAAAAATTATTAACATTGAAGTAAAATGAAAACCCAATTTAAAAAAATTAATTAATGATTATTCAAGTCGGAGTTACTTGGTTTTCCTATATCTTTGTTTCGTTGTAATTTTTATATACGATAGATAAAAATCCTGTTTTTCCTTACATCATCGGCACAACAGTCTAGGAAACAAAAATTACTTTCAGAACGTGATTCAACAAAATGAAGTTCATACCTACTCCTACCTTCCCCTTAAGCTTAAAGTTTACGACTTTACTTTTTCCATGTACCAAAATTGAAATATTTTGTGTTTTTATTTTATTTCTGAAAAGATATACGATGACGATGACTTTGTAAAGTTTTCCTCATCACAAGGATTTCGTTTTCTTTTCCTTTTGATAAATCTATATTGGTGAATGGTTGGGGATGGTACATACATATGTATATCTGTATGAAGGCATCTTTGCCTATTTTGTAGAAAACGAGATTTCTAGGCCACAGCAGGATACATCGCACATACTGCCCTAAGTCTTATATTGATTTTTATATGTATGAAGATATTAACAAAAAAAAAAAAAAACACCTGCTTAAAAAAGGAGCCACTCACTTTGACATATTTGTGAGGTTATTCATGTCATTAGTATAAAGTATGCACATGCACATATATCTTCTATGCATTTACATTAGGGTGGTCCTTCTAAAAGTCATTGATACATTTTGTTCCGCATCTTTAATTCTCTCTTAATATCTGTCTGTTTGTCTGAACTTTGAAATGCAGCCTTTACCACTGAAGCGATTTTCTATAATCTTCGGACTTAATATTTTTATGAGATTTTCCAGAGGAGAACGTGGTACCTATCATACAACTACTATAAAAATAATTATTTATCAAAAACGCTTCTGATGATTTAATAATACAAAATTACGAACTATTTAAAAGAGTAAATATTTTGGTATAATAAAAAATTTCAATAACCGTTATAAGCGGTACCTATTATAGAACGGATTTTTTGATTTTTCATTTCCAAATTTGTCGTTTAATAGCTTCTTCAATTTCAATCAAATTTGTATAGTTTTTTACAATTTTAAAAATTTTGCATATACATATGTATTTATTAGTTTTCGAAAAAAAAAATATTTTTTTTTTTGAGAGCTCAATATCTTGAAAACGGATCAGTTAATATCAGTTGTTTGTAAAATTGTATTTTATGAAATACATTTGACGTCGCTTATAGTGACCAGGGACAAGGGACCAACCAAATGTGGTCGCAATAGCCGGCGCGTGTTCGTTATTTCTAGGGTTGCTATGCGTCCTCTTTTTGGAGGACATGTCCTCTTTTTAACCCCGGCGTGAAACTTCCTCCAACGTTTAAAGAAATTTTCCTCTTTTTTTTTCCTAACAAGTAATTACGAAGATTAAAAAAGTCATCGAACTCTGAACGTGATCAAGGACCCCATAACATTTCAAATGCACTTAAATAACAGAAAATTGGGATCGGGTACATCAAGAGTTTTGGGAAGGTTTCATTTTAAACTAGTCAACAAAAAAACATATCCAGGCTACCGAGGCAATAATTTCGTTTCTCATCAGCAATCGTTTTAATTCTCTCAATTTGACCACTGAGTTAAACAAAAAAATGTTAATCGAATCGAATTTGGGTAAAGGAATCTCATGCGTCAGGACATAGGCCACTGCCATAGTCACCAGTGTAATCGCTCCCCTGATGTCTGTCTCTCAATCAGTGGCGGATCCAGAGGGAGGGTCATAGGGGTCAAACGCTAGAGAGAAAAATAAAAAAATTTAAACTCCATGAAAACAAATTCCTTTAAAGTAGGTAGACATATTTAAAAGAAATAGAACTGTAGAAGCAGATTTCTATTCAAATAGTGGCTGTCCAAACGGATTCTCACAGAAATGCAAAGTGTTTATTTCGAAAAAACGACTTGTGTGTTCAACTTTAAAAAAAATGTTCCGGCCAACCAGAACCTCACGAATTTTGTGTTTACACATTAGAAACTAAAATTTTGAAAAATTAAATTTGAATTTTAGAGGTAAAGTAATTCTTAAAAATAACAGGAATTAAATAACTCAATATTCACTTCTCGAATAATCTTACCTTTGGTTTATCGGAAAATTTTCTCATAAATAAACCAAAAAAAAATTCAATCTGAACATAAATATAAAAAGTACTTTATAAAATTTTCTTTTTAAATATAAGTTATTCATTTTTTTGTATTTTAATTTATGTTCGTGGACCTAGTTGTTGTTTTCTTTTTGTCCTCTTTTCTAAGGTAGATGATGTCCTCCAAAGTCCGGGATTTTAAAACTTTTTGTCCTAGGTTAGCTTAGACAGCCATGGCAACCCTAGTTATATCCGACTTGGAACAGGTATGCGCTTTTAAATTAAAGTAACATAATAATACAGAACGTATGTAGTTAAATTAATTCGTGAAAAAAGGAATTTTCATTTTCGAAAAAGTTCAGGTTTTAATTCTCAATTACGAACTTTTTGTTTGCCTTTTGCTGCATTCTGTCGTTGTAACTGGCGAAACCGAAGTATTTTTTTGTTTAAAATATGTCGTTATATGCAACTAGTCGTTATATGTACGACGATTTCATGACGTTACAATCGACGACGAATTAATAGAAGTTGTATTAAGACCAACCAAATGAAGTAAATGAGGTCGTTAAAAGCGACGTGCCACATGCGTGCGTGCGTCGTTATAGGTGGGCGTCGACTGTACTTCAATAAGGGGTTATATTTTTAACATTTTAGATTACTTAACTTAAAATAATTCACGCTAAGAAAAATTCCAAGTTTCTGTCCAGTTTGGACAAGGCCCTAGTATGTTCTTAATAGCGAAAAACTAGACGAGGAAAACTTGTCAGATACTTGGCAAGCCCTTGCTGGATTTCAGTACCAGAAATTAAGACGAGGGAAACTTTTCAAACACTCGTGAGGCCCTCGCTATAGTAAAAACTTATTGAAAATGTTGCGGTACTCCATGAGGAATGTCTCTTGTACTCGTACAATCAAAATAAACATTTTATAAGCACCGTGCAATTTCAGTATTTTACAATAATAATTATAATAACAATTTTAACTATAATAATAATTTTATTTTTACAAGCCACACACAAGTTAGATGTTATTCATTCGGGTTCTTTCTTTTTCTCCTCTCCGTTATCACCGCAACAATTCGTTGCATATGTGTAAGGAGGGAAATTGGTTGAAAGATTTGACACTGGTCGAGGATTAAATTTCATTTAAAGGTGTTTTCTCGTGATAACACTTGCAGTTAGGCTGCATAGCTTTCGCTCCGTCATATTTAACATTGAAGGTTTTGAATGAACAACAACCACCTGTGTTGGCTACCACCGAGTATTACATTTAGCTGGAATTATTGCAATTTCATGGCTGCCACACCATCACATTGTTGCGGTGATAACGGAGAGGAGAAAAAGAAAGAACCCGAATGAATAACATCTAACTTGTGTGTGGCTTGTAAGAATACTAGTTGTCCAAATGCAATTGTAAATTAGAAAAACCTTCATTTGGATGGACACGATCAGGTGACCTCAGTGGTGCAATGCGTAGTGCAACGGTCTCTGAGGTAGCTTGGTCTAGGTTCGAATCCAGTTGACGGCAAAAAAATTTCAAAACCTTCAATGTTAAATATGACGGAGCGAAAGCTATGCAGCCTAACTGCAAGTGTTATCACAAGAAAACACCTTCGAATAATAATTTTAACTATATGCCTGTAAGACCTCAGGTCTTTTAAATGCAATGCACGGCACTAGTTAGAAGGAATAGAAGGAAAGGAAAGATTTTTGTTGGCGACACTTTTTTCTCTCTTTCCTTTGTGTTCTTTTTTATATCACCCTTTTTAATTTGGGTGTGAGACATCTCTTAAAATCTGTTCTAAGTTCTTCTACCTAAAAAGGAAGTAAATAAAATCCTGTTCTTTTCTGTATGTATTTGTTACCCAAAATGGTATGCAACTTATTCCCTTTCGACATTGAATTTTTTTATAGCTATTTAGCCCTGTGGGTAGCGCATTGGACTGGCAAGCAGAAGATCGCAGGATCAAGTTGCACATAAGCCAACTTTTATTGTTTTTGTTTGCCTGACAAGACAAAAGGGTTCATATTGGCCAAGACCCTACTTCTAGCCTTTTCTAACCCTTGCTAGCCCCTTGCCAGATTCTATGTAAAACTCTCTAGTGCCTTGTCGAAAACTAGATTGTTTTTTCTGTGCGGGTTATTATTTAAAAAAATTTCAACTCTAAGAATATTATAATATAGTTTTCTAAAACCAGAAGTCCATTTTATTATTCTATTTTTAGATCAATTTGTTTTACTTTTTGAACAATTATATTTCAAATCAAAAAATTTTTTTAAATTTTAGGTTATTCGGTACCTACTACATATTTGGAATTTAAGCATTTAATTGTTTTATCTTTTTTAACAAACATTTTATATTTTAAGTGTAACCTTTGAGTTTATACACATAGAGAAACCACGTCAGTGTTAAGTTATCACCAATGGCGCCTATATTTCCATCTAGAAATGGAACCAATGGTAATCAATACAAGAACCATTTTCACCTTAAGGTATCACTATTTTCATAGTAGTAGCATTGAGTTTATACACATAGAGGAACCACTTCTCAGTTAAGATATCACCAATTTAGGTGGCGCTAGGGCTGCCAGACGTTTCGATTTTGACGGGACAGTCCCGATATTTGAACCCTGTCCCGATTTACAAAATGTCCCGATTTTGTCCCGACTTTCCACTTTTACTTGCTATATGGGGCAATAGTTTAAGGTTTTAATCAAAATTCTACGTTTTAAAATTCAAAATCAAGACTAACATTAAGATAATGTAGAAGTCCAAAAACTGATTTTCGACAAAAGACGTCCATAGGTTTGTTTGTCTGTGCGTCCCGATTTATATCGAGCTAGCGAATCGGTGAATTTGCTCCAAATTTCGTGTGAAACATTCTATGTTATTCCTTAGGAGCGAGATTTAATTTTAGTTTTAGCTTATCTGGATAGAACGGTCAAACAAAAATTTCGGTTTTATCAAGTTTTCTAAAAAAACAACTGTAATGGTTTTGATAAAACTTCGTATATGTAATCCCTAGAACAATTTTTATAGCACTCCATAATTTTTTGCCAAAAAAAGTCGAAGAACTGAAATAATTTTGTTTTTTTATGCAAATTACCGGTTTCTTACTTGTTTTGAGATATTCCCGAATATCTCGTTATTGGATTTTTTGATTTTATCATAATTTTGCAATTCGGTAGGTACTTCTAAGTTAGTCAATAAATATTGGCCAACATTTTAAACAGCCTTATTTTAAGGGTAAAGCATGATACTACTTAACATTTTTCTAATTTTAAAACAGTTTAGTAAAATTTTCTTAATTTTAAATGTTTTTAAACTTGTAGAACCTCATTTTGCCATTTAGAAACGTTAAGAGGTGTCATATGAATATAGTACGATATTAAATAAACAAAATACATTTGAATGTAAGTAAAGTGTTATGTTATGAGATAGTGCAATGCTAAGCTCGTTTTAAATTTATTAATTAAAAATGATTTAACATCGTACTAAATCGACTAAAATTTTGCGCCATTGTATTTAAGATTTGTACAAATAGATATTTTTTAAATGTCCCGATTTGTCCCGGTTTTTGGGCCCTGGCGTCCCGATATTCACCAAATTAAATCTGGCAGCCCTACGTGGCGCCCTTATTTGTACCTAGAACAAGAACCAGTGATAATCAATACTGGAACCATTTACTCCCTAAGGTAGACTATTTCCTTACTATTTCCACAAATAGTCTACCTTAAGTTGGAAATAGTCTATCTTAAGGAGCAAATGGTTCTTGTATTGCATATCACTGGTTCTTGTTCTAGATGACAATAAGGGCGCCAGCTACATTGGTGATTACTTAACTCTGAGGTGGTTCCTCTATGTGTATAAATTCAATGGTGTAACCGTTGTTTTTTCATACTTTTCCACCCCTTCAAAAGGTACCCCATACGATGTTTGTCTTATCTCAACCCAACTTACACACTCTTAAGTTCTTGTGGCCATCTTATGCGAACGACCTTGCTTAAAAACGATTCAAAACGTCATCACTAACTTTTGACTTACTTCCGAAGCTAAAATCGAAATACTGTTGTGTCAACATTATTTATGTGTCATAAATTTGATTCATTCGAAAAACTTGCCCTGAGAAGCAAGTTCTAGAATGTCAATCTAAAATAACCATAATAACATCCTGACAATAATTTGCCAGTTCTATAACAACTCATCAAAAGTATAGGTGATGATGATATACACACATTTCTATTTCATTCAACCAATATGTCTCAATCATTCGTATTCCCTTTCAAATTTTCATTTTGAACCCCATTTTCATCATCAATAATAATTGCCAATAAAACCCTTCTTGACTCTTCAAAGAATGAAATATGTCATGTTTGTTTTTGGTTTGGAAAATATGTAGGAAATATGACGAAATAACTTCCTTTTTCCCAAAAAAAAAAAAAAAAAAAAAAAAAAAATCCGTCGCATACACACACAGGCAAACAAATATGCTAAAGCTTTAGCCATCATCCGCCATCAACCTTAATAATTTAAAATCAAACAACCAAAGGATGGATACCTAGGTTTACCAATGTTAATCACAGCACGATACATTTCCTGTTGGCCTGGCGGGCCTGATGGGTTTTGTTTTTTGTTGTTTTTTCGTTTAGACTCTCCTTCGCCTTCTCCGTCTCGGGGGAGAGCAAAGGTATCATCATTTTTTGTTCATCTGTTTTTGATTCAAAGGATTGGTTTTGTCGCTTTTGGGATTCGTGATAGGAAATAGGCTTGGAATTGTTTTGTTTTTTTTTTTTTTTTTTCGGAGGGAGGATTGGGGTGATATGGCGATATTGTACATGCATAGAAATATGAAACGGAAACAGTGGCAACGATTGACTTTTCAATGGATTTGTTCAAAATGCCTCGCCTAATAGAAAGTCGGGTCGAGCACGAGGTGACGACATTGTGGCGATTGAAATCACACATCCTAAAGGGCTTGTCAGTCAATTAGGAATCACTTTTTGGTTTTAGTTCTCGAAAAAACACATATATACATACAATGCATAATTTGATAAAGCAAGCATTTTTTTTTAACAAGAAGGTTTGTATAGTACATATAGGTACGTCAAATGGATGATTAAAAAAAAAAAATATATATATTTTTAGAAATAACGAAAGGATACAATCTGGGATGATGCCAATTAGCAAATATTTTTTTAAGCAAAACAAATGCCAATTTGAGTTGGTGAAAAAAAATATTTAAAGAAAAAATAATTGGTTTTGTAATCCTCAACTCAATGGCAAAAACGGATATCCATTGGCTAGCTCAGAATTTTCAAACAGGGTGGATTAAATACAAGTTTCTTTTTAAAAATGCAATGAAATGGTCAAAATTTAATTTCCATGTCATATGGCTTTATTAGTATAAAAGCAAACATTCCCGTTCATATCTGAAACAAAAAGTCGTTCAAGTTGCTGCCTCGGCTGGCTTCGCAGTAGCGCATTCTGTCACTCTAATTTTCCAAGACCTTGTCAATGGTTTCGGGCTGTAGCTCACGGATTGTTTGAATGATATTGACCTTAGGTGCTTGAATCATTTCCAGATTGTTGGCATAACATCGGTCCTTCACGGTTCCCCACAAATAAAAGTCCAAATGGGTCAAGTCGCAGCTCCGAGGCGGCGAATTGACATCGCCAAGACGGCTGCGGAAAAGATCGATTGTAATATTGGCTATGTGGCATGGATGGCGTGCCATCGCCAGAGATTGTCCAAATCCATGTCTTCAATTTCAGTAAAAAAAAAGTCAGTTAAAATGGATCTATAACGCCCACCGTTAACAGAAACGTTGTTCTCAGACTAATTGTCGAAGAAAAATAGTCGAATGATGCCACCAATCACTATACTATCCGCACCAAACTGTTTCTCAGTGGATGCATTGGCTTCTCATCAATCAAGAACGGGTTTTATCATCCCCAGATGCGCCAACTTTGTTAACGTTGCAGTCGCGCGGTCGGTGCTTCATTTCGACCAAAACTCCTTAAAAACCAAAAACACGGTTTGGGCTTCACAGCACTCACGTTTGAAATAAGTTTTCAATATTTCCCAACGTTGATCAAGCGTGCGACTCATTTTGTTCCTCGGAGGATTGATACAGACTTTCTGTAAAGATTTCGAGCGGAAAACAGTCGTCATCAGTGTCAAAATAACCTATGATTTAAAAAGAAACAACTAGTCCACACTTTACATATATTAATAAAACTTTCTTATGGTAAACAATAAAAGAATACAGAAATGTCCAGTTCTGAGGTTTGGCTAATACACAAGATGATTTGCAGAAGATGGGGCAAAAATTAAGAACGTGTAGGTTTGTTCCAGACAAGAACA
Source organism: Melangyna quadrimaculata (assembly GCA_949320155.1). NCBI lineage: Eukaryota > Metazoa > Arthropoda > Insecta > Diptera > Syrphidae > Melangyna > Melangyna quadrimaculata. The sequence continues at coordinate 46,486,716 of OX439484.1, forward strand.
ATATTATATAAAAAGTGGTTTATTTTCCCATGTTAAGGCTGTTTTTTTTTATTTTGTATCAAACAAATTACTTAAAATAGAAAACAATAATGTACTACAAAAATAGCACTTATGTCATTCTGTTCATTTTTTAAAGCCATAAAACTATTCTTCAATTTTCTATTTATATAAAGTTTTTTCTAGTGAAAGTTATATTTTTATCAACTATCGATCAGTAGTTGACAATCGCAATGGGGCTGATTGAGTATTTTAGCCCATTATTTCAAAACAGACTATTGGCAACAAATATAGCGTTTTCCAATAAGAGGTGTTATTTTGAATAGCCCGCTATTTCGGTAGTTGTCACTTTTGAAGCTGTAATTTTTTGACATTTGATAAGTAGAAACAACGCCATTAATAAAAATGCAACGATACACGCTTCAACAACGCATTGAAATTATTAAAATTCACTATAAAAAAGGTGAAAATTTAGCAAAGACGGTTCGTAAAACTAAAACATTTTTTTGTCGTCGTGAAGCACCTTGTCGGACCGCAATTCAGAAATTGGTGGAAAATTTGAGCAGCTGGGACAAGCTAGCGATGTGAAGAATAAAACCCGTGCACGTCACTCAAGAACAACTGAGAATATTGCTGCTGTAGCCCAAAGTGTTGAAGAAAATCCAGGTGCGTCCATGTCCATTCCTCGTCGTTCTTTGGAATTGGTCATTTCACAAACGTCATTACACCGTATTTTGCATAAGGACTTGGGTCTAACGGCTTATAAAGTTCAGTAAACACAAGAACTCAAGCCAGCCGATCATCAACAATGTCGTTTCTTTGCTGATTAGGTCCTTGAAATGCATGAAAATGATCGCAAATTTCATCGAAAAATCATCTTGACTAATGAGGCCCATTACCACCTCGGTGCTACGTCAGCAAGCAAAATTGTCGCATCTTGGCTCGAAAAACCCAAGATTTATTGTTGAAAAGCCTCTCCAACCTCAACGAGTAAAAGTTTGGTGTGGTTTATGGTCCGGCGGGGTCTTTGGACCTTACTTTTTCGAAAATGAGTTTGGAGCAACAGCTACGGTGTATGGATTGCGCTATCGGGAGATAATTAATAACTTTTTATGGCCGTTATTCAATGGTATTGATCTGGACAACGTTCAGTTTCAACAAGACGGCGCTAAGTGCCACAAAAGCAACGAAACCATCGATTTTGTACGGGAAAAGTTTCCGGACCGTTTTATCTCTCGAAGAGGTGATCACAATTCGTCGCCCTAGTGACACAAAAACGTATGTCAATATTAGCTAATTTTCAGGAGAGACGATTTTGTGATTTTTTTTTACCAGTTTTTATTTTTATAAGTTCCATGAATACTTTTATAAGGTTAACTTCTAAAAACTTCAAGATTAACATGCTAGTTATAGAATACATTAAATATTCTTCATTTTGTTCGTGCTTTAAGAGATATTTTATTCAATAAACTTAAAAGGTATACTGTTACATTTATTATCTCCCAGATCCTAGTCATACTTAATAAATATGTTATTTGTATCATATTTCTATGCTGTTGCCAAGATATTTATGGCCAATTAACAGTATTCCCTTTGACTTTATACGATTTTTAATCAAAGATTTTTAAGAAAGTGGAAAAGGACGACCATTTTCTTATGAAGTTGATAAAGCAAAGAACCATATTTTTTAGTATATCGAAAATAATTCTGACAATTGATAATTTACAATAATTGCATACCTAATAAAGCAAATTGAAATTGATTTCAAGCCACATATTTCTTCCGTTAAGGAACATCACAGGAATATCTCAATACGGGGACTGTGTAGTCCTTTTTGAATCGAAAAAATATGCAAAAATATGGTATGAATCAAAAGAATCTGAACCGAAGGAAGAAGCTGCTGCCATTATTGTGAAAGACGTTTGGGCAAAAAAGTACGAGCCCTATACTTTACGGTGGTGTGGAAATGTGTTGAATCGTTTCCGCCATGTCTTTGTGTTGAGCAAATTCCCGGCTGTGATCTATTCATCGTACGTACAAAAGTTGTAGGAAATTTAATCTTCTACAACTTTGCCATTTAAACGTGTCACTTATATTTAATAATGGTCCAACAGTTCAAAAAAAAAGGGGAACATTTCCTAATTTGTATCACTTTTTGCTTATTATTAGCAATAAATAATTATTTTACAGTAAAATTGTCGAGATAAAAAGGTAGAAAATTTAATTATCTATAAATTTGGTTATAACAATTTTAAGCGAGAAATGCAAAATACGCCTTCAAATCGACAAAACACAAAATCCAAAATTCCGAGCACATGTCATATCAAATTTTGGTCTAAAACTGTGGTTTTAAGTTCTACTCCATCATCTCAACCTAACGGCATCAAATCATTTTGTACTTCGTTTAACTTTGATATATGGTGAAATTTTGTCTAAAATGATCGGGCTATGCCATGAAAACTAGTTGTTGACAAAAAAACATCATTGAATTTCATGTGCAGGTCAAACGGTAAAAGCTTATTTCTTATTTCCATAGGAAACGTTTATTGATTCAAATTTCTAGAGTTTGGGTCATAGAAACGTAATGCCGCATACGTTTGTTTGCTTCGATGTATTTTGAAAAAATGTTGGTACGGCAAGTGCTTACTTCTAAGCTACTTCACTTAGAGGCACAATTTTTTGCCCCAACATAGACTGCTATATTTTAGGAAAGATGGCATACCCAGTCCACTAGGGCGACGAATTGGCGCCCGAGGTCCTGTGATTTAACACCTTGCGACTTCTTCCTTTGGGGCCACGTGAAAGATAAAGTCTACGCCAACATCCCAGCCTCGATTCAAGACCTCAAAGATGGAATTCGTAAAGCTATTGAGGGCATACAGCAGCCACTTTGCGATTTGGTGATGGAAAATTTCATGAAAAGGATATTGTTGTGTAAGCGTAGTTAATGGCATACTTTCCTTTTCACATTGAAATAAACATCTGATCATTTTTAATGAAAAAAAATGCCATTTTTCTTTGAATATCAAAATAACCTTCTTTAATATAAATCAGGGTTGCAAAGTATACAAAATAACAAATTAAGTGTCAGATGGTAAATTTTGATTTTAAAACTTTTGAGTTTGAGAATTTTTCGAATTAATACATTTTTGAAATGTCGTTTTTGACAACATTTTTATTTTAATCTTTTCAAACGGTGTTTTTAAAAATCTCAAAATTACACAACGTATAGAAAGAATTGATATTTTTATTTCGGTAAAAAAAATGAATTCAATATTGTTGTTTGTTCTCAAGACATTCGAGTTGAAAAACATTTTTTAAGAGTTTAAGTAGTTTTTTTGTTGGCATTTTTTTTTAAATTATTGATTACGTCATTATCAGCCCTATTCTGCTCTTCCCATGAACCGAAGATCCGATTCACCAATTCGATTCCCTTTCGCCATGTATTTCCATTCTACCTTATTACTGACATTGCCAACTTAAATCCCATTCACTTGAATGAATAGCAGAATAGTAACAGGAGAAAATTCAAGCAAAATCCCCCTCGATGAGTAGCAGAATAGGGCTGTATGTGTAGAAACAGACGGAGTTGTGAATTATTATTTGTTACCCATCTTCTTATGAGAAAAAGGAATTATCAATACTACCTTGACGATTTTTGTTTGAATATTTAAATATTTAAAAAAAAATATTTGCCCTTAACATTGAATTAAACATTCTTTTCGTTATACAACAGTGAAATTTCTCAGAAGTTTTCGGTAAATATAATTTTGTAGCTTAAAAGTCAAAATCTTATGAGCTCTACACTCAATAGCTCTTACCTATACCCAAACAGTGTATAAAGCTCTATCAATTGGCCCACAAACAATTTACCCACGAAAATCCATTGCAAAACAGATTTCTATCTCAACAAACAGATATAAGCTCAGCTCAGCTTACCGCAAACGAAACCAAATCATACTAAACGAAAACATCCAGAAAATCACCCCACCGAACACTCTAGTGAAGCGGTTCCCAAACTTTTTGAGCTTTGGAACCCTTAACTAGTTCCAAATATAATTTGTAACCCCAACTCTTAACAATATCAAAAATTGAAAAACAACGCAATAACATTTCAAAATCATTTTTTTGTTTATATTTTATTTAAGTGTGGCTCGAAGTTTTCTTTGGAAATTGAGTGTTGTTATATCCTTTCTGTTTCCTTTTTTTAATTATGAGAAGCTCACACTTCGATAAAAAAATGTAAACGTCAAACATGTTTGTATGTTGTATCGTGTAGCTGGTTAAAAATTGGCCTGGTGGTGGTGGGTGGTGTCATTTTGACATTAAATTTTTTTTTTTAATATAAAGGACTTCTTTATTTTCAGCTTTTATAAAATAAAAGTTATTTATTATTAAAAAACCTTAAAAAACACCAACAAATGTTGAAAGGTTTCAATATTTTTTGGAAATACTACAGCCAAATAATTTTAACTCAGTTATGTGGAATATAAAAATGCCTTCAGTTTGAGTGACTTTGGCTACGACAAATGAAAAAACGCATCAAACTTATCAGAAAACTTGCCATAAAAACACGTACAAATCTTACAAGTACAATTCTCCTATAAGGTTGCTAATATCAAAACAAAAGATAAATGAAAAACAAACAACAAATCTTCATTATAAGAGAATGTCTTTGAGATAAATATTGGTTGGCGATCATTGATTGATTCTAGTCAATGAGATAATAAGGAAAACGTTTACCCGGTCAAAGTCACCCAAAACTGCAGGGTGACTTTGGCGACCCAACTGATTTGTATAAAATTTACGATACTTGTGCAAAAAATACTTACTGTATAAAAAAATCTTTGCAAAAGTTATTGAATTCAAAAATGCGCCAAAATCATCCGGTTTCACGGTACTTAAAAAAATATTTTTGTATTTTTACTGGTTGTTCTTCGAGTAAGTCGCAGAACCCTGAAAACTCCTCCACGGAACCTCAGGGTTCCGCGGAACACAGTTTGGGAACCGAGGCTCAAGTATACAAACGCTGACGTTTAGACGCCCCGTATCGCACAAAAGGACCAACAATGATTGAAACGAATTTATATTCGCTTCGACACAATCACTCTTAAACTCCCACACTCACACTCATATATCTATCTAAGTATATAAAAATTCTTGAATTATTCATAACTGTGATTACGACCAAAGTGGAAGCCTCATTCTATGAGTACCTACCTATCTGGTGTTTATCACAGGAAGATGCTTCTATTTTGAAAATTGTGCAAATATTTGCAAATGCAAAATTCGAAAACATCACACACACACACAAAACCTCGTATAAGGGCACACTCCACTCACAACAGGATAACATACCGAAACGCAATAAAAAACAAAACAACAACAATTTCGAGTCTCCATATCCGATAAAGATACCTAGATAGAAAATGTGGTATGATGCATGATGGTGTTGTAGAGAAACAAAACCAAGAATACAAACATTTACGAATATCTAAGTCCTATTAAATCTCAGGATGCATTTAAATTTACCTAACGCATATATTCCTATAGACCAAAGGAATGTTCCATGTGAAGGAGTGCTATTATATGGCGAATCTTATGGATATACATGGGTAGGATCCTTTGAAAAGAGAAGCAGAAGAAGAACATCACCAAAGTTGCTTCAGTAAAATAAAATAATTTCTGTCGTATAAAAGCGACTATACGGTGCGAGTTGTAGGTGTTGGCAATGCTGGGGTGATGTTTTGAGAATTTATACAATTTTCAGGTCACACACAGAAGCACTATCCTACTATTTTGGACAATGTCATAGCTTATACATGGCCTTCGAGCTGCCAAATTGCCTTGATAGTGTTTTGAACATAATAACCGTAAAGGAGCTAAAATATGAGAATAGTAATATGTTGGGTATATGTGTATAGGTATTCAACAGTTTGTGAAATTTCTTGTCTCTGAAAAGTTCGTTAGGTGTTAGTTTAGTATTTTACGAAACATGCAAAGCACTATATAGTGACCTATAATGGGAATTATCTGTCTGATTGACAAGTCGGGTTTTGACTTTGAAATTAGTTGAAATTCAACTTAATTTTTTTTACTGAACTTTATGAAGGAGAAACAAATCAGCTATTTGGCCTGGTTCGGGATTGATCTTTAGGTCTAATTTCACACTTCTTCGGTTGCATATTATGGGCAATATATAACAATCGTTTTCGGTTGGCACCTAGATCTCACATTGAAATTCAAATCTTATTGGAGGAAGGGACTATTTTCCCCCGGAACAGCTTATTTTCAAAAATATTAAGGTCTTTAAAAAAAATAAAAAAAAAAATATTAAAAAATAACGGCAACACATAAATGTTATGCTCTGGTTTTTCTTAAAGCCAGAAATTTGGTATATTCATTTTCTGGTCAATTGTAGTTGTTTAAGTGAATAGTTTTTGAAAAATTAGTTTTCAAAAACATACAAAAACAAACAGTTTTCAAACAATTTTAAAACATTTTTTTTATTTTTTTTTTGCTCTCGTTTTTAGTCAAACACTATAATAAAAAGATGGATCTAAGAAAAGTGTCCTTTTAAGATATTAATAAAAATAACGACCTAATAAAAAGAGACCAATCCAGTTTAATGAACATTTTAATTTTTTTCTTTCTAAGAAATCAGAAAGATTGTCGATAATGTGAACTCTGATGTAATAACAAAAATAATTTTTTGATTTAGACAGATTCACGCTACTCAAACTTTTTGTAATCCAAATTTAACTAAATCTAATGCGAATCCAAGTTGTTTAGCATTCAGTTGGGGTAAGAATTTTAAGTTAGATCCTCCATCGGTAAAACACAAACCATTTTTTATTCAAAAGTTCCATTTTTATTTGAAATTTTCTAACACACAAAATTTGAAACCGATTTAAACTAACATCTCGATGAACTTGAGACTAAAAACTTAAGCAGGCGCGTTGTTTTAATCTGCGTTTAATTTAATTTCAAGTCCTTAGCTCTTCAGAAAATTAATTTAAAATTGATTGAAAAACTTCAACCGAATAGAAAAAATGGACACGACTGGATCGCACAAACTTGCTCTCGTAGCTAACAACTTTAACGTAGCTAGAAATTGATGATGTACAAGTACATAGGTATTAGTTTCTAAGAGCTCAAAATCAAACAACATTGTTTGAATTGTGAAGGAGCTCTTGAATACATTTTTTTTGTTGAAATCGGTGCAACCATCAAGGAGAAATTTTAAAATCAAAAAACCGGTTCTATGGCAGTTACCGTTAATAACCGTTATTTGTAAAAATTTTATTTATCAAAATATTGACCCTACTTTCAGTAGTAAATATGTATATTGTTTTATTTTTATCAAAATTCTTAGAGCTGTTTTCGAGAAAAATAAGTTTTTTCTTAATCGTTTTTCAACATTTGTATGGAAGGTACCGTTATTTTTGAATTAAGAAATATGATTTTTTAAAGAACCTATTTTATAAAATAATACTAAAATAATACAAAATTATTTAACACCTAGTTTTACAAATATTGATCAAGTCGTTTTCAAAATATTTAGTTTTTTTTTTAATTTTTGTTCACAGTAATGTTTATATTTTTAGAAGTTTTAACATAACAAAAATGAAAATTTTCAACTTAACTTTTTTTGAGGTAATCAAAAACCAAAAAAATGGTTGTACTGGAGGTACCCAAAAAGTGGCATTTACTTCCTTAATTTATTTGAATTTTTTTTAACAAATCCTCGGAACCGTTTTTGAGAAAAATATTATTTTCCTTTTTGTCAAAAAAAAAAACTGTATGACAGGTACCGTTATTTTTGGTCCTAAAAAAAATTTTAAAAAATGTCTGGGCATATTAGTCCAAAAGCACTATATACCAAGCTTGAAGAAAATCCCACCAGCCGTTTAGGCTCTACGGGGAGAAGACAGACAGACAGAATTGCGGGACCCACTTTTTTCGCGTACTCTATCATCGTTATGTTAGGGAAGATTATTATCTCGAGTTCGTTTTTTTTTACGAATCCATAACTTGCCATATAGTACATATACATTGTATATCGTAAGTACAAACGCTTATTAATACAAATGTTTATAGTCCAGTCAATGTTCTACTTGCAAAAAGGTACGCAACATAAAATAAATCTGTCTATCTGAATTTACTAAAGCGGCAACAGCTTATACAGCTGATGTAGTTTCTTTCAAATTAGTACGCACAGTGATTTTTTTATGTAAAATGCCTAAATGTTTTCCTGATGTTTTTAGAACCAAATACAAGGGTACCTGTCATGCAAATTTTTCAGCCACAGCCACTATTATGTTTGATTATTATTAATTTAAACAAAATCGATTTTGATACACAAAAGTTCATGTAATTACATTTTTTGTTTGGAAAATCGTTATTGTTGGTACTTCAAGGTACCACTTTTTTGGTTTTTGATTTTCTCGGAAACGGTAAAGTTTATTTTTTTTACTTTTTTTCTTAAATGTAAGTATATTCACCCTTATTACGGTTGTCTTTTAACTTAAACGACAGCGTCAGTTGACGGTTAATTCAAACGGATTTCATCATAATGATGTAATGCGTGGAGATTGGAGAGAATGTCGAAGAATGGCGACGCCAACTGTCGCCTCTAGAGCCTTGTCTTTTTATTGTCGTTTTAGTGAAACGACAAACGTAATAGGGGTGAATATAGAAGTATTGTTTTTTTTTAAACATTTTCTAGAATTAAAAAAACAGCGTTTATTTATTTTTTTGAAAATCCAATATTTGGAACACGACTTTGTCAAATTTGGTTAAGTCTCCTTATAAATAATTGATTTTCTAACATTTTCTAGAATTAAACAAAAAATCATGTTCCTAGAACTAACAATAACAGGTAATTTTCTCGAAAACGGCTCAAAAATGTTTGATACAAAATTAATGTTCTTAAATTATATCAGTTTCTTTTAAAATAAAAAAAAAAAAAAAAAACAATTTTATTTTGAATTGTTTTTGTTGTTGTTGGTACTTTTCATAAAACCATTTTTAATATTTTGACAATTTCATTATTGGATGAAAAGATTCAAATATTTTTGTTTATTGCATATCTAAATGATCAAAAAATGAATTTTTGATTAAAGAAATTTCAATGTTTATTTTTTTTATAACAAATAACTTTTAATTGGCTATTCATTTTTTTTTTCTTAAAAATATTTTAAAAATTCTAAATTCTAATCTCGAATTCGATGTTTTACGAATCCAAATCTTACCGTAGCGTGACTACATGTATCACAAGTATAAAAAGAGGAGGTGACAGCACTACGATCAGACTAAACTCATCAAATTTGTTGAGATAACACGGAATTTATTGTGGTACACTGTGTCGTATACGTACTTTTTTTATAACTTATTCCGTAGATAACTAGTAATTCCAAAGTTTTGCTAAATTCTTATTTTTCCGAATAAAAAAAATTTTGCCTCTTTAGTAGATGACACATTTTTATTTATAGTAAACCCGTTAATATTTCGATTGTAGACTTCTTTAAAAATGAACAAAACTTATAGTCTTATATACGAACGAATACTTTATTGCCTCAGAAATAGACAGCACAAAGATTGCTTCGTTTAACGTTTCTTGTTTGAAATACTGTTTTTGATAATAAACAATAAACGAACAAGCTCACAAGCACTTCAACTCTCCATCAAAATCTAAATTTTTGAGTTCACATCAGACCACGGTCATTACGGGAGACATAATCATTACTACATACATAGAGTACATGTGTAGATTTCTACTCGATGCAAGGATGCTATTAAGTTTGAAGAGAATATCCTCTTTTACGATCACCCACCTCACGACCTCACTGACTACCCACTGCTACTAATCTAAGCGTAGTTATTATTATGCCGAGGCCTTGTGCAATCTGTATGCTATTCACCACCCTCTTTGCTGTATCATTCAATGTTCCTTCAAAGTGCCGCTTATTAATTGTGAATTAATTGCTAGTGTCGTGCTCTGTGCCCGAAACCAAACACACACACACACACACACACACATACAAAATTGCACACTTGGTTTTCTATGCCATTTTGCGTGACTAGGCGTAATGGTAGGTGTATGTATATCCTTAGAGATATGCGACATCAATTTAAATATTTTAGCTCGGATAGTATTTCACAATCGCATATCCATCGATCCGTTCCGTGTTTAATATTCTGCGGTCAAGGCGGTTTATGAGGATGTCGTCAATGGTTTGGTTAGCTGTCCGTCGTCGACGGACGATTCCATTCGACGACGACGTCGCTTCGTCCTCGACAACACTCTACACCCATACAAATACGCATATATGAGAAGCATGTCTTTTATGTTCTTTATCGAAGGATATGCGCGTATCTATATATGCAGGCATATAAAGTTGATATAGAGATAATTGCTTCGGGTTTCTCTGTGGATGATGATACGAGTATATCCGCGATTTATATTCACAAATGGATATTTGCACCATCAGTGTTTCTGCAAAATAAATCTCACCGTATTAAAATTGAAACGATTTTAAGTAATCAATCAGAGAAATTGTTTTCGGAAAATGGACGCATGATTAGTAGCTACCTACCTTTGAAATACAAAAGACGATTTAAGTTTAAAGTCGGAATTGTTGTAGGTATCCTTGCAAATTTAAAGCAAACGGTTTTTCATAATTTTTGAGTTTGATATCTGATATTTTTATTACTTATAGAAAACGTATACCTTTTTTATGGCAAGTTCTGGATTTTTAAACAAAATTAACTCCAAAAGACGTTAAAAACGTACATGTTAACTAAAAAAAAAACCTCAACAACTTTTGTTTCACAAATGAAGATTTTTAAACCCAATTATTTTCCTTTTTGGTATTACCAATACTGTCGCAAACTTCCATAACCAAACCGTTTCAGCGTCAATAGTTATTAAAGGTTGAATGTCGAAAATATCAGTTTTTCGCATACATGTAACTCCGAAACGGTAAATACTATCGAAAAGGATTAAATACAGTATTTGTAGATCTTACCATCAGCAAGAAAAAAAAGTTGTGAAAAAAGTTACTATGACTCACTGGTAAGCAGATATTGACATTTCAAAAAACGTAAAATGTCAAAAATGCTCGATTTTCACTTATAACTCCTAAACGATTCATATTTTCGAAAACAAATTTATGTATCTTAATCATTAGTTTTTTCTTAAAAAACATTCGTTTCATAATATTAAGATTTTGACAAAAAATTTAAATTTCTGTTTTTTGGTACTTTACCTACTCTTCAATGACGAAGTTGTCGAAAAAACGTGTGTTCAATTTGTAAACCATAATATTCTTTACAAAAAGATTTTGATGATTTTTTCTATCACGTATAATTTGTATGATATCGCATTAATCAAAAAATCACCAAAAGTCAAAAATACCGGTTCTTAGCTCAAATCTCTTAAGTGACGAATTTGATGGAAAATATTTTGAACATATTTTGTTGATTCTAATATTTTCTAGAAAAAATATAACAACACTTTCTTGTATATAAGTTCAGTTTCAAAACATTGTGACTTCAAAAAATGGTCAAACTTCGAAAATGAAGTCTTATATAAGTTTTATTAAAAATGCATAGACAGGGTGATTCATCCAAGGTGCGACAAAAAGCTTCAGCGGGATAAGAAAAAATCGTATGGGACGGAGAATCTAATCCCCTTTATTAGGGATAAGAAAAAATCGTATGGGACGGAGAATCTAATCCCCTTCCTTAAGGTGGGAGGGACCATTTTTTTAAGAAATTGATAGGAAACAAACTATTAATATCTTTATAAAGGGTTTTCCATTAAGGGCGGGTCGATTTTAAAATTGAATAAAAAAAGTTGTATATGAGATATCAATAAGGTCGCCGCAGCTTCGCTGGGTGGTGCGGATTCGAAAAGTCCAGTTTTCGATGATTTTGGGGCATAAATCAGGCTGAATTTAACCGATGGCATCGATTATGTGGTCTTTGAGGGCCGCAGTGGTTTGCGGTTTATTCCCATACACCTGCGACTTAAGAAAGCCCCACAAGCAAAAGTCCAAAGAGGTCAAATCACACGATCATGGTGGCTAATTCACGTCGCCTCGGCGTGAGATAACCATGCCATTAAACCGCTCGTCCTGTTGAAACCATATGTCTTCGGTATCCATATCATCCAATTCAGGCCACAAGAAGTTGGTGATCATCGACCTTTATCGATCGTCGTTGACGGTGATGGCCTGGCCAGAATCAATTTCAAAGAAGATCGGACCGATGACGCCTCCAGCCCAGAAGCCACACCAAACAGTAACTTTATTTGGATACATTGGCACCTCGTGAATCTCGCGTGGATTGGTGTCGTCCCAAATCCGACAAGTTTGTTTATTCACGTACCCATTCATCAAAAAATGGGCCTCATCGCTAAAGATGATTTTTCGACTAAAATTGGGATCAACTTCCAACTGTTCCAAAACATCATTTGCATTGATCGACGCTGTAACTTAACGATGATGATTTGTCTTTAGTAACGATATTTTGACAGAAAGTAAAAGAAACAATATGGCCGCCACGATCTGTCAAAATCAACCCGTCCCTATTGAAAAAACCCTTTACCCATTTTACAAAGCCAAATAATTTTCAAACTTAAAATTTTGAAAAAAAAAAAAAAAAAATATTTAAACTTTAACTTCAACTTTAAATTTTACATTTATTTTCAGAACTAAATGTTCTTATCAATTTTAAGTAAAAAAAAAAAATACTTAATCAGGTAAAATTTTGAAAAAAAAAAAATGCTTGAACAATTTTTTTTTTAATCTTTTTTTTTTTTTTTTTTTTCAAAATTTTGAGTTTGAAAATAAAGGAGAATGGGCAAAAATATATAGGACCTGGTCCACCTAGTGCCCAGAAACGAGACGTTTTAAAATGATTAGGTACTATGGAGTGTACCAATGTTCGAGTATTTTTGTTGTCCTAAACAATGGGAGTTGGCTTAAATAGGCGACCAACAAAATAAGAAAAACACTGCAAGTTCGAATAAACACAGAAGAATTGTTTTATATTTTGTCATATACTACCTTAACCCCATGGTTTACAGTCGTGTGATGATGCTCTTACTACTAAGCTTTCCAACGTTGTATATCTCAATTGTGGGCACTAGACGCACGAAAATTCCCATTCATAAAATTCGTTAAATCGAATTTTCATACTGTTAAGCGAATTATTCGCAAACCATGACATTATTTGCTATTATTGGCCATTGTTATAAAAGTTCCTTTATTTTGGGGTCTATTCAGTTCATCTAAAGTGAGGAATACTGAAAGTTCAATAGAACATTATTGCAGTTCATTTTTGCTCTAATTGCAATCTTTGTTGCCATATACTGCCTAAACCCCATGTTTTAGAGCTTTATGTCCATACAAAGGAATGATGTACTAGGGCTAAGCCTTCAAACGATATATATATATATATCTCATTCGTGGCAATAGGTAGAATAAAATGCCCATTCACCTTTTTTAAAAACTGTTGAACCAAATTTATTTAAAGAGATAAAAGAACAGATTTCATGGTTTGCAAAAACGTTTTTTTGACATCAGGACTTCAAAATACAAAAAAGGAATTTCCAATCGACATATATAAAAACTCAAAGGTCGTAATTGCCAAGTAAAAAATGACGGAATTATTTTTTAAACCTTTAAATTCGTCTTTTGAGAAATATTTTTGTTTCTGGGGCACTTAAGTATTCAGCCGACGATATGTAAATCACCACCACACAAAGAAGTCTGATGATCGGATAATTTAACATTTTTATTAATTTTTACTCGAATTTATAGAAAAAAAAAAACTAAATGAATTTATTTTAATTTTGGTTTTGAGAAAATTGGAAATGACGAAAACTACTTTTTTCGAAGAAAAATATGATTTGAGGATTTTGCTTTGGGTATTAAGGTTTGGGGATTTAGTTTGGGGATTTTGCTGTTGGGACTATGGTTCTTAACTTATATAAAAGCAATAAGAATCTTCTAAAGTGCTGGCCACAGTGAATTACTAATGTAAGTTTTCTTTAATCATAATTTCGCGAAAACTACAATATAAATATTTTGTCTGTTTTTGTTTTTTTTTCTAAGAAAAAATGTATATGTTTTCCTCAAATATTTCTTATGTTTTTTAAAATGATTAATCTTATAGGAGTCCTTTGCCTTTTTTAAACAATCACCTCCTTTTTCAGAGTGTAAGCCAAATTCCTAACATGATGTGATGTTATTGTTTTTTTTAAAGGTTTTCATGATTTCACGATGTAATATGATTTTACATAATTTTCTTTTAATAAAATTCGGACTTTAATAAAATAATATTTCTTTTTTTTGCAGGTAAGTTCAACAAACGTCATTAAAAATTCATAGAAAATCTGGACTTATAACACGGTAAGACTGTCAGTAGATAATCTAACTCCACTACAAAAATATAAAGAATTCATGTCGACAAAAAAAAGGAAAACTTTTCTCTAAGTTCATCTAATTTTCTATTTTTTGTTCTCGTTTTTTTTTTTAATTCCTTCAATTCTATTATCACATTCCATCATTAAGTTCCGCACTTTTACAGCCAATTCCATCCCATCAATCCCTCAAGCAGCTTCTATTTATATCCCCAACCCCACATAACCAAACCACCCTAAACAGAAAAAAAAAGCAAGTCTCTTTCTCTTGATTTTCTTAATTCCATTTGTACGTGAATTGTGTATATTTGCCACAGAATTACGTTAAAGATGTATCCAAAGCGGTCTCTAATGTATTTGTTCTTCTTTCGTTGTCTTATTGTGAAGCCATTTCTATTAAGGGGGATATCTACCCCCCGCCTAGTCATCAGCCCCACGTTTAAATAAAACAAAAAACAAAACTGAAGAATAAGAAAAAAAAAAGAAGCTTTTCTAAATAAATAAAGGGTCCCCATTAATGAGGAGAGACTCGCAGGAACTTCAGAGACAAAAGACTCTGAAAACACACACAAAAGTGAACAAACTAAAGTTTCCATTAATAGGGGTTGTTGAATGGGGTTGAACAAAAAAATAAAAAAAAAAAAATAAAAAAACATAATCTGCCAACTTCTTCTACTAATGTCAACTTGTGTGTTTGTGTGTTGCGGTTATGTTGGGGGCTCTACGTATAGTTTAAACCCTGGAGCACAAGTAGGTACAAACTTAACATTTAACAATCTTCTATACACAATACCCTTAGCATTCCTGCACTACACTCTTACTCCTACAATCGCTGTATCTACCTACACACCTGGATGCGAGCGAGAGTTGTCCTTGGATGGGAATAATTATTGCAGCTTTTAATTGTTCTGGCTATAAATCGACCACAAAAGGAGGGAATTAGACGTGAATGAGAGAGCAAATGGGGGCAAGCGATTAGAATAAATAACGAACGGGTAAGGTGGTGGAGTGGCGTACTGATGGTACACAAATACGGTATGCTATAGGCTTTTCAAAAGACACAATGTACTCAGTGTACGCAGCAAATGCGGTTTTAACCCTCGTGGCTTAAGGTTTCTCACTGCTGGTTCTGCTTCTGATTCTATTCACAAATTTATATCACAAGTCAGCTTTAAAAATGCGATTAAAGAGGAACTTTAATGGTTATCCTCGGAGGATCTTGGTATAAAGAGGAGATATAGAACCAGCATGCTTGACTGGCACTCTAATTAATTACCATCGAAGTGGAAGTGAAAATAGACATTCAATCTAAATTGGCATCTAACTGAGAGGCAATGACAAACTG
This sequence comes from Melangyna quadrimaculata, assembly GCA_949320155.1. NCBI lineage: Eukaryota > Metazoa > Arthropoda > Insecta > Diptera > Syrphidae > Melangyna > Melangyna quadrimaculata. The sequence goes on from OX439484.1 coordinate 46,502,489, forward strand.
AAGACAAATATACCTACCTACTAAACAAAATGGGTATAATATTGCAATGGAAATGCGGATGGTGTCATGGTGGTGGTTTTAATGTCAAAGTTTGTGATGATTTATTCATTGAATTCATGAATTCCTTCACACAGGACGAACATCAGTTTCGTGTGCCGAAAACAAAACTGTACTAATTTAAATTTTTATTATTTTTCTTTTTTTTTTGTGGAAATTAATTAGCTGGCTGTGAAAATGAATACACCTTAATTATGTAGGTTTCGGGCTTAAAATTTAACTAGGTATTTAACAAATACATTCATGGGCTTAATTATTTCAATTAAAAAACCATGAAAGAATAATAAGTAAACATAATTTATTTTTGTAAGTCTCTCAAAATGAATATTAATGAAAGTCTGTTGTTGTTTTTATTATTTTGTTTTCTTACAAACAAACAGGCTGAATGGTTTGGTACGGGGATAAGCTGGAGCTCATTTTGTTAGCAAGACAAGGATGACGTGACTTTTGTTCTGTATATGCATACAATTAAGCGAACTCGAAGTTTCTCAAACATTTTTAAAAAATAAATTTTAGTTTAAAAGTGCAAAAACTTTAAACATTAGTTATTATGCAGGGTTTGTCACCTTATATGTAATAAAAGTCTTATGCATGCAGGTTTGGTGGAGACAAGAAAAAATCTTATACGAGGGTGGTCTACTGCCACTCGTTTAGGCGGGAGTGGCAATTTTCTAAGAAATTGACTTGAAACAGAAAACAAATTATTTAACAACAACGGCAACACTTACAATGCTCTGTTATACCTTTTTGAAAATCATGAAATCCCTTCTTTTATTTTATTTTGAATAAAAGTTCTTTAAATGAATAGTTTTTGAAAAAAAAAATCTCAAACTCAAAAATTTGAAAAAAAAAAACTTAAAAAATATTCAAACTATTTTTTATTTCAAAATTCAACGTTATTAGTATTATTTTTGTTTTCCCAATTAAATGTTCTTATCTTAGTCAAATACCGGAAACCGGATGATTTGTAAGACTTTTATTATTCCAGATGTTAACAAAATAAAAGAACCAACTTTTTATAAAACTAAGAAGAATCCGACTAAATGGCAATTTCGGCAACCAGTTGATTTATCATCAACCTTTTTTTGTTTTTACTAAGAAGTTGGTCTCTTTATAGGTTAATTTACATCGTGAAAAATAAAACATTCGGTTTTCGTTGTTTTAATAAAAACTGATAAGAGTAATGAATTTTGAAAAACAAAAAAAAATAATTATATCGATTACAGAATCCGCAAAACTCGATTGGCAGTGCGGTGCTTCCTTTTGAATCTACTTATTTATCGTGAGAATTAAAGAGAAGACTGCTCTGCGGATCGAGTTTTGCGGATTCTCTTATCAGCATGAAGAAATTTAAAAATTTAATTTAAATGTAAAATTTTGAAAAAAATAGTTTGAATATTAAAAAAAAATCCAAATTTTGAGTTTGCAAATTATTAAAAAAAAAAATGGTCATTAAAAGAACTTTGTTTGGAAATTAAATAAAAGAGGGGATTTCTGAGCATATGCTAAAAGGTTTAAGAGGACATTGTAAGTGTTGCCGTTGTTTTTTTAATAATTTGTTTTCTGTTTCAAGTCAATTTTTTAAAAAATGTCCCCCTTCTGCCTAAACAAGTGGGAACATATCCTCCCTCACATACGATTTTTTTCTTGTCCGACCAATCCTACCCACTCAGGCTTTTTGGCACACCATTGGTGAATCACACTGTATAAATCACATCACACATATTGATACGAGACCGAGATCGAGACCGAGACTATTGTCGTCTCGTGGCCAGCCTCACTTGTTTCGCCATACTATGTTGGAAAATCGAATTTTCAAACATGTTTTTTTAAACAATATGATATGCAATATTATTTATACTTTCGGTTCATTCATTAAAAAAGGATTCGAAAATATGAAAAATTGGTCATATGGCAAGTATAGGTGGCTCCTTTTAATAATAACGCATTAGTTATAGAACAGATACGTTTTTTTGTATCAAAATTTTCTAGAAAAATACAATTTTCCTTAACGGATTTTCAATATTTGTATGGAAAGTATCGTTATTTTCCATCCATCCAGCCTAGAAGTCTGTTAGTGCGCGTACATACAGACAACATTGTCATTTTTGTTTTTGTTGATACTTAAGGCGTTCATAATGTGTTAGATGTTGAGTGTTGAGTCTTCCAAGTTCAATTTGGTCTTGGAATGAGTAATTGATAAATACAAAATTAATTGGGTGGCGCAAAGTCTCGTGAAGAACCAGCTCCTAGTGATTAACACTTCTCAACCGTTTCTGTGTGCGCTTGTCGACAAGAATGGAGAGGACCTTCAAATGTATGCGGAATCCGAATGGCTAGGCGAGAATCCCTTATTCATGACAAATGATACTCTTGGAGGATTTGTCATTTCCTCGAAAGAGCCAGTAGCCCTGAAAAAAACTTTTTAGTTTTTAGGTGGACGAGGCTGCTGAGAATGAGTAAATATTTATGATAAATAACAACTGCAGAAAAGTAGATTTTTAACTGTAGATGTTAGAACCGTACAACATTTTAGAACTGCTGAATAAATCAGGTGCTGGTACTATTTAAAGAACACACATTTATGTTTGTATCAAACTCGTTGGAGTCGTTTCGGAGAAAAACAGAAAAGTCTCAGTCTCGATCTCGCATGACGAGACCGAGACAAGACGAGACGAGACTGCCTTTTAAGCAACCAAGACGAGACCGAGACGAGACTGTTTATTTGGACCGAAATTTAAAGAAATTTACTTTCAAGCCATAATCGAAAATATTTCGTTCCAATAATCAACAGGTTGTCCGGAAATCGTATTTTTCGGAGACGAGACCGAGACGAGACTTAATTATGCGAGACCAACACGAGACCGAGACCAGACTGAAAGTTTTCGATTTTTACGAGACCGAGACGAGACTTACAAAAGCCTCGCAGAGTATCGTCTCGTGGCCAGCCCTATAGCTATTTTTCAACATTTGGGTTATTTTTGATTCTAAAAACAAATTTTTTTTTCAAAAATTCTAGAAAATATAAAACTCACTTTATGCAGGGTGCCCCTTAATTCATCAAGAGTATTTTAGGGTATGATTCTGGGGTATATTCTAAGACAAAAATTGTTCTACAGTAAGGGCATATCTCCAATTTTGATATCATTTATCGGGAATTTAAGAAAAGTCTTTCTTCGGGGTACCCTGATCTATTTTATCGGTGATTGCGCCGTAAGTACTTACGATAGGCCTTTATTTTTAGAAGAAATACCAGTATTTGTAATTGCGTTTAAATAAATTTGACATCTTTTCTAAGTCTTAAGATATTCAGTTTTTAGCCTGTTCCATTTTTCCTGCCCATGCTATTTTTTTGACTTTGGGGTCAATTTTCTCCAAAAAATGCGTAATCAACATGATGTTTTAATAATTTTTTTGAATGTATGTTACAATAATAAAAATAAAATTCAGCAACAAGTTTGTCGAAAATCCCATAGATTTTATGATAATTTGGAAAAACTGCGGCAGGTAAAATTAAATTAAAAAAATTTTTAGCTTTAAGCTCGAAAAGCTATGAATAAAAATTATTTGTGTGGTTTAAGATAATTTTTTAAGTATATTTCCAACTAAAACAGTTATAACGGGTGAACTTTGACTGTCCTTGGTTAGAAAAAATGCTTATTTTAGTAGCCACTTAAGTTGAATTCTACAAACTATCTCCAGTTGTTGCAAAATGATTTATCAGAACTATTGAAGGACATTCCATAGGTTCAACTAGCTTCATCTTATTCACCACTTAATGGTGCTTCCACTCACTTTGCTCGAGAGGTTTAAAATTGACAAGATGAAGAGTAAGCGGTAATCGTTGGATAGGAAAAAGTTAGAACAGTTCAATGGCCTTCTAGATCACCTGACCCTACAATATTGGATGTTCTTGAATGGGAAAGAATGAAACAAATCATTTATTAAACAAAAACAGCAACTTAAAGTGAATTAGAAGAGCGCATGCTCAAAGCGTCCTCAGAAGTGAGGCAGTAGCAAGGATCATTAATATCAATATCATTGAAATACGAAAACGGGCTCTAGCATGCATACAAAATCAAGGAGGACTCATTTCAACACCTGTTATAGTTCTCACATAAAATACAAATTATCGGTAACCACACATGTCAATTTTCATTTATATCTTTTCGAGCTTGAAGCTAAAAAAACATTTTTTTTTTTAATTTTACCTGCCGCTGTTTTTCCAAATTATCATAAAATCTATGGGTTATCGGCAAACTTGTTGCTGAATTTTATTTTTAGTATTGTTACGTACATTCAAAAAAATGATTAAAACATCATGAAAATTGACCCCAAAGTCAAAAAATTAGGATGGGAAGAAAAATGATACAGGCTAAAAACTGGATATCTTTAAACTGAGACAAGGTATTAAATTTATTTAAACGCAATTACAAAGGCTAGTATTCCTTCTAAAATAAAGGCCTAAACGAAGTTTCTATCATAAGTACTTACGGCGCGATTAGCGGTAACATGGATCAGGGTACCCCAAAGTAAGACTTTTCTTAAATTCCCGATAAATGATATCAAACTTGGAGATAGGCCCTTACTGTAGAACAATTTTTTTCTTAGAATATACCCCAGAAACATACACTAAAATACTCTTGACGAATTAAGGGACACCCTGTATACTAAGTTTCAAAAATTGCAAAATGTTATTTTGTGTAATATTGAGTTTTCAAACTATTTTTTTTAATTTTTCTTAATTTCAAAAATTATCTCTTTTTGAACTGAACCTAACCTTTTTTCGGCAATAAACAAAAAAAAATGGTTCTACGAGTATAATAGGTAGGGAGTAGCCAATTTAAAACAAAAGATACCTTAAAGCCTTTTCCAATTGTAACTAACTGAAATTGTTTTTACCAAAATCGTAGCAACCATTTTTGAGAAATATAATATTTACCTTATCTCGTTTTCGATTGGATTTCGGAACAGTACTACTCCTTTTTGATTCCAATCGAATTATTTTCTTTTGTTCCAAAACTAATTTGCAAAAAATTATGTGTGTGTCAGTAAATTATCTGATATTTATGTATATTTTGCATTTTCAGTCGAGTAAAATTAATTTGACAAGTTATCCGATGAAAGAGTCTATATGTATGTGTGTGTTCTAGGTCTACTCCTTTATAAAATCCGGAACAGAAAATAACTCCGAAAACATTACTCGGAACAGCCAATCGAATTATTTTGGAGTAAGTGGAGTCAAAAAGGAGTAACTCCGAACCTCCAACCGAAAACGACATTAGTGGCTTAATTGGCCTAGTGGTTCTAAAGACGAAATAAAAAAAGTTGTGGGGATATTAGATACCTACACAAACAAAAAAAAAACACTAGGTAGGACCAAGTTTCGTCTAGAATTCATCGTTACTAGGGCTTGCCACGAGACGAGACTCGGCGGCGAGACTTTTGTAAGTCTCGTCTCGGTCTCATTAAAATCAAAAATTTTCAGTCTCGTCTCGGTCTCGTGTCGGTCTCGTATAATTAAGTCTCGTCTCGGTCTCGTCTCCGAAAAATACGATTTCCGGACAGCCCGTTGATTATTGAAACGATTTATTTTCGATTATATAGTTTAAATACGAGCAGAAGAAAATAAATATTTACTTGAAATTGGATTTTTTAATTTATTAGACTCTCTGTAAATTTCGGTCCAAATATACACTCCAATTCACTTGATTAAATACAGATTTTTTTTTTCAATAAACTTTTAACGATTTCTATATAACCTTTTATATTTATGACAAATCTAATTATAGAATTTATTAAGTGTAATATGGGGGCTTAGATTCAGGAAGAACTTTGAATCCTCCTAAAAAATAGTTAGTCTTATGGCTCTTTGAATAATTTTAGTCAAAAAATCGACCTTATTTTTTGTGTCATTCGTTTAAATACATCTTGAAAAACAACGAAACAGATCTGTACCAGCCTGATTTCGGTGGATCTTTTTAAGTTTTCAGATGGTTGAAATGTGTGGCTTCCCGGACAATCTGATAAAAAGCATTTTTGGTGGCTTTAACTATGGTTTCACCATTGATTTTGCTAACTGATAATGTTGAATTTGAGACTTTTCGGAGTATGCGTTGTCTTTCTTGAGGTGATGTAGCCATGTTTGCTAGCGGTTTGTTGTTTTTTTCATCGTTTTCCCTATATCCAAGGTAGCTGCATACTAAGTCCAATGTTTTGACTTTCCCATCTGCTATGACCAGACCATTGTCCTGATAGTCTCCAATTTGAGCATTTTTATCTTCGGTTAGAAGACTTCTTTTTGGCAAAATTGTTAAATTCATGAACAAATGTCTTTAACTGTTCATTATTTGATTTTTTGCATACTATTTTTTCATGATTTTCTGAGCTTCTTGGTTGTTTTTCAAGGTGTATTTAAACAAATGACACAAACAATTTTTTTTTTGACTAAAATTGTTCAAAGAGTCATAAAACTAACAATTTTTTAGGAGGATTCTAAATTATTCCTGAATCTTAATCCTCATATAACACTTTATAAATTCTTTAATTAGATTTGTCATAATTATAAAAGGTTAAAGATAAGTCGTTAAAAGTTTATTGAAAAAAATTTGTATTTAATCGAGTGAATTGGAGTGTACAGTCTCGTCTTCTCGGTTGCTTAAAAGCCAGTCTCGTCTCTGTCTCGTCATGCGTAACCGAGATCGAGACCAAGACTTTTCTCGTCTCGTGGCCAGTCCTAATCGTTACACGAAAAGTCGTTAAGTTGACGTTATAACCGACCATAAACTAAGGTTTGTTATTAAACACATCGTTATAGTTGACGTCACCCAGCGGGAAAAATTCAAAAATTCATTGAGGAAACATCAGCTTTTTCCTTGAGGAATGGCAGCTGCACCGTCCACTTTTTTGCTGATTCCTTTGATGAAATTAACATGGGCATGTCCTAGGCGGGAAGCACATGCTGAAAATCTGGTGAAAATTCCCCAACGAAATCACTACTTCGTTGAAAGTTGTTTATTCACCAAACTAGGTGATGAAAAACATGGTGGTTGCATAATCTGTGAATTCACTACATAAATGTATGTGTTTATTCATCGGTTCAATATTTTCGATGAAAAAGGTAATAAAAATTCAATTGTCAAATCACAAGTTAAGTGGTAGTTGTTTATCCGCAATTAGTTAATTCAATATGAAAAATGTGAAGAAAATTAAATAAATAGTGAATTCATTAATTCCGTTGTGTTGTGAATTTGTGATTGGTTAATTAAAATATAGAATTAAAACTTTAAATTAATGTGAAATCACTAGGTAAGTGGTTGATGGTTAATCACCACTTCACTTATGCAAAGTGGTGATAAACCAACAACCCGAAATACTTTCAGACAATCTCAGATTACCTAATTTTAATGGAATTTCACAAGTCCTCTTATAATATTTACTGTCAGTAGACAATGTCAACACAGAGAACACAAAAAAAATCAACTTCTATTAAAACACACAATGGCGGTGCACACTTTACAAAGCATATGAGTGGACATAGACGATTAACTGATGAACTTGTACATGACTATTCAACAGGTTTTTCATCGCATAATTTTCCTTATCAAAAGCAATTTTTAATTCAAAGAAAAAAGGGTTGTTTTCTAAACACAAAGCAGAAAGTGGGTTCAAATCTATGAACTGAGGAAACCTCGCATGACTCTTCAATCACTAAATCATTTCATGAAGTTTCCTTTTATTTTTTGGCAAGTGAATTGATTGAAGAATTCAGCTATAAAATTCATTGGGGACGATATTTCCCGCTGGGCAACTGTAGGAGTTATACCTGTAACATGTGACAAGTTCACGTAGGTATACCAACTTTTCTGTACCTAGTTTTATTTTTTGTTTACTTTTTACTTATTAATTGTCTGTATATCATTTAATATTCTATATTGCGTGAACCAAAACTTTGCATTTTCATTTTAAATTAAAACAAAATACATTTATATGCTAAGTACACCCAGAAGCGGACTATTTCGTAGTGTAGGTTAACTTATTTTCATTTTATAAAACAATTTCCACCAATCCATTTAAAATCAAATTAAGTAGGTATATTCATTAATTTTTTGCTAGAATATGTAATTTAATCTAACAGAGTACATCTATACATTTACTTTGTATATATCTCTAAGCATATTACTCTATTTTGGCCATGAAGTTAGAAACTCATATTAAATTTCCAAAACATTAATAATTATAGTGAATATTTCCACGTAAAAATATATGCATTAAATTATACAATGAATTTCATAATAGAAAATGGAATTTTAAGTGGTGAGAGCCTTTGCCTTATACATTGTTTATGCTTAGAATAGGTGCCTACATGTGATAAAATTCGATAAAATAGATGGGTAGCGTTTTTAATTAAATAATTTTTATTAGAATTTTAGGTACTGATTTGGTTTAAACTTTGAATTATACCTACTTTCTAAATTAAATTGATGTACAAATTTAATTTAGCAGATACAACATTTGATTAGTAAGGTATTATAAAAACCTTAAAAAATGTTAAATACATGTGGGCGCACCAATTGTGTTCATTTTTTAATCAATGTATTTCATTTAATTTTTTTTATTGTATACAAAATTAAATTCTATTTAAAATATGTCATGAAGTATGCGTTGTAATGACCGTCTGCTAACTCCAATTTGACAATTTGTCGAAACGCTTCGATTTGCCTGAATGCAACATCCGTATCCTGAACCCGAATGCTTCCAGATTCGGCAAACATGTTCACCAGACTCATAATGGTCCATCAACTCGCCTAGTATTTACAAATACTTTAACATAATGACAAATTTATATGTAAATTATTTCCCATAAATGGACTTGTTAAAAAAATGCAGTCGCACCAAAACTTTATTCAAAACAAAAATTTTAATATCGTATATCTAATAAAATAAATTATATTAAAAAAATTATTTTGTTCTATTAAAATGAAAGTATATTTTTAAAGCAAAATAAATTGGTAATCTAACGATAATCTCAAAAACCATAAGAACGAAGGATATACCATAAATAAGAAAATAAAACTATGATTTTTATTGAGAATTTGATCCACCTATTAATTCTATTATAGGAAACATATTTAAATGTGGTCTACGGTCGACCATATAATAAATTATAGTCCAGAAGATAATGTTGAGTGTTGTAAGATTTTTCATTGCTGTAATTAGTAGTAAGGAACATAATTGGTTAAATTAAAAAAATTAGAGCTTTAATCAAATCTAACATTACGATGATGAAGAAATCGAAAAATTAGGTTCACCATCTATGCGTCTGGTACGTCTACTTGTATTTTCGAATTTTTGTTCGAGTAAAGTACGCTTGGCTGGAACAATTTAATTTAAACTTCTTGTATGAAATGTTGAAAGCAATCGTACTAAAACTGCATTTAAAGGCCTTCCACATTAGCCCACTGTGTGTTTTTTTTTTTTAATTCATTTTCATTTTGTATTCAACTTAAAACTATCTTAAAGCTAGACAAAAATTCATGAAAAACTAGCCTACTTATCAATATCTTAAAAATAACTTACTGGCCCCAAGCGGGCGCTCTAAATTAAACAATAACTTAATGCTAATGCCTTTCGGCCTACGAACTACTTAAAAATAATATCTTTTCATGGTTTTATTTTTTCCAAGAAAGATTTTTAAAAAAACTTGGAATCTCTATCATTTTTTTCTTATTTTTATTTAAAAGCTAATTAAAACTAATTAAAAACTATACTATAAAACTACTTACAACTACCTTAAAACTAGAACAGCCACAGCAAGCATATTAATTTTGTTATTTTTTTTGGATTTTATAATTTTTTTGTTTTGATTTTATTGGTTTTATATATTTTTTTTTTGTGCCACCCTGACTGTCCCTACTTAATTAATACACTTAAAACTATGTAAGTCGGCCAAGACGAGAAAACTAGGTCAACTAATCAACTATCTAATTCTTGATTTAACCACCAAAACTGGTTCTCCTGTTTTACCCTTTCTCTTCGGTCCCGATCGGACACAGTCCTACTGAACCGAAGGCGCTCTGCTCCGCCCTGTGCGAGGACGTCTCGACTATAAAGGAGTCGCCTATCTACAGTTCTGCGGCCGACGTGGTAGATAAGCGGAACTGCCGCTCTATCCTGTATCAGCCCTCGACTGTCTAAATAGAGGAAAGCATCGGGTGGGATGAATCCACTTAATAAACGCACACTCTCGTAGTAATCAGTGTTGGGGTAGTAAGCCCCGAAAATTAAGCTATTTGCTGAGGACATCGCTCTTGCAATTTGACCCCGAATCAGCTTGAGTATAAATTTATCGATTCGGTTAATGTTGGCTCCATTGTATAGAACCTCGTTGGAATAATAATGTTTGTACTCCGACTCTGGTGTTCTGTGTAATCCAAGGCAGCGTCGAAGACACTGCCTCCCAAACACCCGAATCTTTTCCTTTTGAGATGGGGCAACGTTGAACCACACCGGGCATCCATAGGCAATCATTGGCCGGATAAGGGACATGTAGCAAATCACCTTAACCCTGCTGTCAAGACGGCTGCTATAAAACAACCGTTTTGTCAGGGCAAAAGCTCCCTTGGCTCTGGCCATAGCAGCACTTATATGTCTGTCGAAATACAAATACTGATCCATCCAGATACCAAGGTACTTTACTACACTTTTATTCGCCAGTGGATGTCCATGTGGCCCTACGATCACCAGCTTGCGCCAGTTCTTTCTTATATCCCTAGAGGCTCCATGCAATGGAGTCCTGAACAGAATAGTTTCGGATTTCTCAAAGTTGATTTTCAACTTCCAGTCATCGCAATGTCGCTGAATCTTGTCGAAGTCACGCTGCAAGAGAATTCTGATGACCTCAACTGTTGGAGCTGTTCTGTACGCAATTAGGTCGTCGGCATACACTATGGCATGGGCTAGACAATCTATCAGATCGCTGGTGTAAATACTGAAGAGAATCGGTGAGTTCACCGCTCCCTGCTGAAGACCATTTTTAATTTCGAAGGTTGCGGTAGAAGTTACATTGCCAATTTTGACAACAAGCTTTCTACCATTGGGCATATCATAAAGCATATATAAAAGTGGTTAACTTATGCCCAGTCTGGCTAGCTTTAGATACAGACCTTCTAACCATACCGGGTCGAAAGCTTTCTCGAAGCCAACCAGACAAGCACCTGTACACTGTCTTTTAGATTTGTTCCATTGGACATCAGAAACGAGCTTAGACGCGGCATGAATGGTGTTATGTCCCGCCTTAAAGCCGAACTGATTGTCCGGTATGATATTGTTGTCCTCCGCCCACTTGGACAGAGCTCTATTTATAACTTTCTCAAATACTTTACTCATACTCGGAAGAAGACTTATCGACCGGAGATTCGCCGGATTCGAGTTGTCCTTTCCCTTTTTCGGGAGAGGATGAACCACAGCTGTCTTCCACCGCCCTGGATAATATGCATTATTCAGAGCGTTGTTAAACAGTGTGGCATAAATGTCAACTGCTTCCTCAGGCAGATGTCGCAGTACAACGTTGGATGTACCATCGATTCCTACAGACTTCTTTTTCTTTAATGAAGCGAAGATGAGCTGGAGCTCAACTTTAGAAATTAACAGGGAATTAGCCCCGTTTCGCTCGGCGATGGTGGCGTTGGCCAAGTGTTCTTCATTGAACCCGGTGAAACCGAGGTTCTCTGATCGCCATTGCGTCATTTGATTTCGAAGGTAGAAGTGGTGAAGCAAGGCTCTGTTTTCCAGGTCATGGTTCGGGCGAATGCTAGCATTCACCTTGTACACTTGCTGGAAAGCAGCCCCCACAGCCTCCACTTTCTCACGAGGATCTTCGATTATAAAGAGGTCATCGTCCAAGACGGCTTCCTCTGGATCTATGCCTGCTATCAGAAGTACGTCTCTGTTCTCTGTCGTTCTCTGAAGCTTAAGACACGGAAGTTCGTTTTGATCATTCCGTCTAAATATTTTATTAATTTGAGGAAACATACTCGGGTCGCTAGAATTAACGGCCCGAATTTTGTTGTCCCAATACAAATTAATAGATAACCGGTAATATTCCTTGATCAATTGGTTGATCTTTTTAATTGACGACTTCAGTGTCCTAATCTCCAGATCGTGTTTGTCAGTAAAACGTCTGTACAAGAGTTTCAGTCTTGTCAACAGTCCACTGTGTATTAATACACACAGGTCGAAAAAGTGGGAAATAAATTATGTAGAATAGTGAGGAAACAAAATATGACAGCCCATCCTACACAACCCGACATTCTATCCCACACGATTTGTCATGTGTTAATACATGAAGAATTTTAGGAATGTCTCTAATTCTATCCCACTTTTTTTAGGTTAAGGTAATGTATTAATACAAGCAAGTGTGGAAGCAAAATATTACAATTCATTTCTTTCCCACTTTGGCAGTCGCGTGGAATATTTTCCCACTTTCAATTTGACAACATGTGTTAATACACAGTGGGCTAGTGTAGAAGAGCTATAAAGGTTTATGTTGAAAACAATTACTAAACAGATCAAAAGGCGCTGACTGTTTTTTTTTCTGAAAATTGGTATGATATTCGGTTATTTCCCCATATCCCATTCATTTCTGAGTTAATTTTTTTGAAATTTCGCTAACAAGTTTCTTCAAAAACAAATAACATTATATCGTTTTAAAATGTATGAAAAAATAAATTAATAAACTTAATACATATGTATATTTGTTTATGTTTTTGGCACACTTTTTCATTACTTATGCGATGTTTTAATAAAGTACAGCGTTTTTATAGTCATTAACAAAATAAACAAGTTCCTAATGGAAAAGTACCTACATACTAAATTTCGAAAATTACACTTTTAAGAACACATTTATTTCATACTAGCAGACCCGTCCTCGAGTTGCTTCGCAAGCTTTAACAAAAATTATATTTTGTTTACTATACAAGCACGAACCTTGTTTTAGAGGAAAAGATTTTGTTGATATTTGCATACGCTGTATATACTATTTTCGTACCTTTCTTCAACTACACAGCATTGTTTTGAGCCAGTAGGCATGAATTCAGTTCGGGGAAGAGAGAACAAAACAAAAATAATAATAACAAAATAAAGCAGCTACCCCTTGATTGCTCTTGAATAGAATTGCTGGATAGAAAAAAATTAGAAAAGTTGATAACCTTCAAATGTTTATATATTTATGCTTTGCTTGCATACTGGCAGCAAAAGATATAGGGCGTACAATTTGTGCAAGAATGTGGAATCTATCAGAAAATTATTACTGATTTTTAGACTGTAAGCCGAATATACTCTTAATTGAATATTTGGGTCAAACTCTTAGAAAAAATGTTACTAGAAATTAAAAAAAAAACAATAATATTTTGAAAAATTAAACAAACTAAGAAATAAAAAATATCCTTAGACACTCTCATAGACATAAGAAATATTATAAAATTTGTTTCACGTAAATCAGTTAAATACTTTAAGAGTTATGCGCGGACTTACAAAAAATTGTTTGTCTTTATATAATAGTTTAGATTAAGAAAAGAAGTTAAGATATGCAAAACTTTCTTATATTTTCTCTCAAATATCGATTACAACAAAAATTTTTTTAATAAAAATAAACGAGAAATAAAAATACGATATGCTTAGGCCCAGTTTTTCAGTGTTGGGTTAAGCCTGAGTTAGTTAACTCTGGTAATATAGATCTATCTACAGTTACGTCAGGATACTGTTTTTTAATCATGATGATGAATGCAGAATACCTTAAAAAACACGGAAGTTAAAACATCATAAACATTTTTTGAGTTTATCCAAAGTTAACTCACCAAATTTGGTGAGTCAACTCGGGTTTTACCTTAACCCCGCACTGGAAAACTGGACTTAGAGGATCAAATATTTATTTAAAAATCAAAATTCAACACCGCTTACCAGACTATAACAATCTGATATCGTATTATTGATTTTTTGTTTCCTTAACTCACTCTCTGTTGGAATTGCATTAAATTTATGTTCTTGTGTGTTGTATTTGTATACCATACCAAGGCTATGTCCTTAAAATATTAAACACAGCGCGCCCTTTTCTGAAAGGATGCATTCATTCGTTTGAAAATAAAATACATGAGCTAAGGTGGTTTGAGAAGGTGATGGCGTGTCGTCGTTGTCGGTCGTCGCCGAGCTCTTTTATATAGAAAAAAAAGGAAAGGGTAGGTATATGTTATGTATACAATTTTATTATTTTGATTTTATTTTCTACTGAATAAAAGCTAAATTATACTATATTCTTCTGACGAGACGTGCCTGGAGCCTAGAAATAAACATATAGGTGGAGGTGATACATATAAATGTATATACCTATACCTACTCTATTATACGACCGAAGTCCATGGACCTAAGCTTTTACCGTCTGCTATAGCTATTGCCCTTTTGAGTGTTTTTGTTGTCCTTTTAAAATTAATTTTTAAATTAATCCCTTTCGTTACTGATGCTCTTGATGCTGTTCCTTACATGACGATAATGTGGTTGTGTTTTATTTTATTTTTTTTTGCTTAAGTATAGAATGATACGATTTGATGAAGATATACATAGCTAGAAAATACATAGGTTCTTCGGATGAATTACTAGCTTTGAATGGAGTTTATTAAGTCCAAAAATACCACTATGTAGGGTCTTGTATACGATATTAGCTAATACACTGTGAATAATATAAAGTTGCATTCAGTGAAATGGCATGGCGGGTGTGTAGAGAAGGTGGTGATGCTCTTCGTAGGGGATTCGAATTAGAAGTACTATACAAAAGGAAGGTACCTAAATGAATGTGATAGTTTTCCATATATCAAATGATTTCAGGATAAGTGGATCCTCATGTGATGCATAGGTAGAGATGAATTAAAATATGTATGCAATAGACTAAAATAGACATGGGTGTATCTTTGGACAGAGAATTTTAAAACTATCTTTGAATGTTGGCGGGGTAGGTACCTATAGAATTTTTATTTTTGTTTGTATTTTTAAAAAAGGAATGCTTTTTGATTGAATGTGTTCATTTGATGAATAACGTATATACGTATTTATTTTTAAAATCAGATAGACTGCAAAGAAACAAAATAGCGAAAGCGTTGCAAATAGTGGGAAACAATTTTGTACATGGTTAAAAATTAAACCTTAAAGAAATCTTAAAGACAATTTTATTGTATTTCAAGGGCTCCACGTAAAACTCCCTTACGTTTTTTACTAACAAAATAAAACATCTATGAATGTTTGAATGTTCAACAACCACTTGAGTGGGCTACCACCATTGTATTTTGGCTGGAATTATTGCAATTTCATGGCTGCCACACCAATCATCAGATTCCTTATTAGTGGTGCTTAGTCTTTTATGTTCAATTTTAATTTATAAATTATTAGTGCCGTCAATTAGAATCGAACCTAGACCAGCTACCTCTGAAGCCTATGCACTACGCATTACGCCACCGAGGTCACCTGATCATGCACATTCAATGTAGGGCTTTTGTCTTTATAAATTGCATATATTGAGACAACTGGCATTTTTACTAGCCGCACACAAGTTGGTTGTTGATCATTCGGGTTCTTTCTCTTTTCTCCGTACACGATTTACAAGCCAACAATTCGTTGGACAATTGTAAGATTGTAAGAAACATCTAATAATTATAATGTTTTTGTCATTTGCTGAAATTTTTATATATGCTACGCATGTACCTAAATAATTTTTGTATACAGAACAACTAAAGGGTAGTTTAATTTTAAGGGCCGGTGTTGATTTTGAATAAAACGCAAATTATTTAGGTAATTATTGTCATTTCTTTTTATTATGATAATATTGGTACGGTTCAATTATGTAGGGAACAAAATATCGGCCAAATGGCTGCCGCGACCTCGGCGGCACACCTCCATCCGATGGTCCAAATTTTCGATGACGCTGAGGCATAATTGAGTTTCTATGCCGTTAATGTGCCGAATTATCTCATCCTTTAGCTCTTGAACTGTTGCTGGCTTATCGACGTACAACTTTTCTTTCAAATAACCCCAAAGAAAGAAGTCCAACGATGTCAAATCACATGATCTTGGCGGCCAATTGACATCGCCACCACGTGAGATAACACGTTTGAATTTGTGGCACCTTGTTTCGTTAGCTGTGTCTGGCAAGTGGCACCGTCCTGTTGAAACCACATATCGTCCACATCCATATCTTCCAATTCGGGCCATAAAAAGTTGGTTATCATCTCACGATAGCCAACACCATTCGCAGTAACTGCCTCACCGGCAGTCAGCCAATAAACCGCACCAAACAGTCACTCTTTGTGAGTGCATTGGTTTTTCGACAATCACTCTTGGATTATCATTCGCCCAAATGCGGCAAATCTGCTTATTGACGAATCCACTGAGGTGAAAATGTGCCTTATCACTGAAGATGAAAAAATCACGAAATTCACGATATGCATTTTGATTTGAACGCCCATTTCTATAATAAGCCTGAATAAATAACTTTACGGCATTGCTCGATTGTGGATCTTTCCATGGTTCAAATTGAAATAGTCTGAAATTGACAAATGTCAAACGAAATGCAGAAAAAAACTTGAAGTTTGGGTGTGGTTCACATTCAACAACGGCCCTTAAAATTTAACCACCCTTTATTTAGCTATGTACAGGGTGATTCGCATAAGATGTGATACTAAGCTAGACAGGAGCGAACGCAGGAGGGGGGGGGGGGGGTTGGGGGTTTCAACCCCCCCCCCCCCCGAAATGTATGAATTTAACTTCCTCGCCATACAATTTCACTCTTAATTTTGAGTTTTCAGTTTAAACACCCCCCCCCCCGAATTTTTTTTCCTGCATTCGCGCCTGAAGCTAGAGGATGTGGTTTTGGTCGAGACAAAAAAAAACCTAAAGAAGGAAAGGGTCTATATCCCCCTTTTAAGCAGAAGCGATAGTTTGCTATAACATTTAAATTAAATAAAAAACCAAAGAAAACACTTACAATATCCATTTGCTTCATATTTGGTGTGAAGAATTTGTATGCAATTACCTAGAGTAGAAAATATTATTTTTTATTTTAACTCATACAACAATTTCGGTTTTATTTATTTATCTCAAAAACAGCTCAAAGAATTTTGATAAAACTTAGTACATGCAATTTCTAGAATAGTTTTAATAATACTGCATACCACGGGCCTAATACAGAACAACAAGTCAAAAATTACTTGTGCAACTATGTTTGTCAAACCAGTGAAAATCATTTATGTAACATAATTAATACCGTAACTAGTATTATTTGTCAATAGGAAAAATTTCCCTTCAGTTGTTGAATCAGTTGAACAAGTAAATATACCAAGATGAGTCATGTACGGTAAGTTTCAGGCAAACACACTTGTTGTTAGATTCCTTTTACACATCGACAAGCTGTCATTTTATGAACACCATGAACGTCACCTTGTCGTAGCCCGTAGTGTAAAGGTTAGTGTTTTGGACTGTCACGCTGGAGGTCTAGTTTCATTTCCCAGCCTTGTCCACCTAAAAACTAAAAAGTTTTTTTTCAGAGCTACTGCCTCTTGCGTGGAATTGACAAATCCTCCAAGAGCATAACTTGTCATGAATAAGTGCTTCTCGTCTAGCCGTTCGGATTCGGCATACAAATGTAGGTCCTTTCCATTCCTGTCGACACGCGCACACAGCTTTAAATTCAAAAATCTATTGACGCAGAATCCTAGTCCTATTTAGGGGATAATTTAGTACCACAATCTCAAATTTATTATTCCACGATTTGACCTTGAAAAATACGTACCGAATGAGCCAAAAATTAGAGATTTATTATATTTGATTTTGGTACTAAGGATTGTGTACTAAACAAGCTGCTTAATAGGACTAGGTTTCTGCAGCATTAGCTTTTTGAATTTCCGTTTTGGATTATGTAGCTTGACGTCAAGCTGTGTCATCCACGGATTTTGGTGGGAGGGCATTTGAGTGCTCCGCCCGTATCGGGGTATATAATGAGCCCCTAAATAGTCCCTTAATCCTGCATCATTACAATTTTGAAATTCCTTTGTGGGTGTAGCAGCTTGACGAATTTCAATTTTCTATAGATAACACAATACATTATTTTTCTAAGGGCCGATTTTTCAATCATCATTTAAACTATCCGAAGAATAAATATTATAGCAACATGAATACATTTTTGTCTATTCGAAAAATAAGTAACTAATATCTGAGGTTTAAGTGACTATCAAAAAATTGACCCTAACGCTAGAAAATCACAAAACCCAGATTCACTCTTTTTTTTTTTTTTTTTTTTTTTTTTTTTTATATTGAGCGCGTGCAAAAGGGGTTGTGACTACCCTTAAGATGATATACACAGCACGAGCGCTTAGGTAGATTGGAGGGGATTTAAAAGGAGATACCGATGCACATTGGTTTTGAACGTCTGTAGATCACAATGGGAGGGGAAAATTGAGCTGGGTAGAGCATTCCACATTCGAGTAGTGCGACTAAAGAAAGAATCTCTGTACTTAACAGTACGTCCGAAATTGGGCTCAAGGGTAAACTGATGGGCATTCCTAGAAGCGCGAGTATTACGGTTGAATTGTTTGAGGGGAGGAATGCAACTGGCTATTTCACTAGAGCATTGTTTATGGAAATAACGGTAAAATAACGAAAGACATGAAACATTTCGACGGTGCTCAAGAGATGAGAATGTTTCCGTTATAGTTCTTTCACCTATCATTTTAAGAGCTCTCTTTTCGATTCTATCCAATAAACTCAAGTGGGTTATTGGAGCACCTGCCCAAATGTGAGAGTTATACTCAAGTTTTGGACGAATAAAGGCCTTGTAGATCACAGCCAGATCAGAAGGGGAGAAAAATTTCTTGCATCGACGGAGAAAACCTAAATACTTAGCAGCATTTTTGGCGATGTCGAATATGTGGTCGTTCCATAAAAGGTGGTCTGTGACACACATACCGAGGACTGAAAGCTTTTCGGTTTCCTCAATGCAAGTGCCACTCATGGATAGTGGCATGGGGGGTGGGTTTTGTTTTAACGACAGTAGACAGCATTGAGTTTTTGAAGCATTAAATTCCACACGATTTTTAATTCCCCATTGGACAATGCTGTCGAGATCAGAATTTAATGAGCTTATCATACGCTGCCGTTCAAGTTCCACATCCGAAGGACATGGATGTGAATCTAAGAACGAATATGAAAAGCTGAGGGTACTGTCGTCAGCGAAACAATTTAATGGATTAGAAGTTTCAGATAAAAGATCGTTTATGAATATAAGGAAGAGAGTCGGAGACAGAACGGAACCCTGGGGCACACCAGCATTTATTTTGTGAATTTCAGACTTGAAACCATCCAATACAACTTGTATTGAACGGTCCGAAAGGTAATTTCTAATCCAACGAAGAAGAGATTCATCGATACCAAATGCACGCATTTTCGATAAGAGAGCTTGATGCCAAACTCTATCAAATGCTTTAGAAATATCAAGCGCAATAATCTTACTTTCTCCAAAACGATGTAAAGATTTGTGCCACTGTTCGGTGAGATATACCATCAGATCACCAGTGGACCTATTGCTACGAAAGCCGTACTGCCGGTCATTAAGAAGCTTTCGTTCTTCGAGATATTTCTTTAGCTGAAAATTAATCAGCGTTTCCATGACCTTGGAAAGAAGGGACGTAAGCGCAATTGGCCGATAGTTGGAGGGGGAAGAAGACACGCCTTTTTTAGGGACAGGCTGGACAAATGCTGTTTTCCATCCACTCGGAAAGAGACCAGTAGAGTAGGACAGATGGAAAAGCTTACGCAGTGGTTTTGCCAGCGTTGAAGAACACCTCTTCAGAACAATGGGAGGGATACTATCCGGGCCAGCGGATTTGTGTATATCGAGATCTTTCAGAACTCTGGCAACTGCACGAGTGCGGAAGAAGATTTGTCCCATAGAATCATTTGCGCTCTCAAGTACAGGAGGAGTCATAACACTTTCAGGCAGCGACGAATTAACAGCAAACTGTGCTGCAAGCAAATTGGCTTTATCGATTGAGCTGACAAAAGGAGTATCGTTGAAGACGAGCGTTGGAACCGAGGATGAGGTGGTGTTTCGTATGTTTTTTACAAATGACCAAAAATTTTTACTACCTTTGGGACATTGTAGAATTTTTTGCCGTAATTTTTGATCATGTAAAAATTTGGTTCGTCGAATATGAACGTTACAGGTCTTTCTAGCTTGTTGAAACTTTTTCCGGTTTTCCTCAGTAGGGTTGGCTTTATAACTTCGGAAGCTTACTTCTCTAATACTAATAACCTCTTTACAGCTCGAATCAAACCATGAGTTTTCTTTGGGTTTGATAGGTTTCACCCTATTCGGGATAAAATTTCTCATTCCACAAAGAATTAAGTTTGTAATCATATCTGCACTGGAATCTACGTCACTATCGAGGAAGCATAGTGACCAGTTAAAGTTCCTGAAGAAAACATTGAGACCGTCCCAGTTGGCTTTCTCATACTGCCAAACGGTTCTCTTGGGAGTTTTTTCTTTAACTGTGTTTTGGTGGCACGAGAAATTCGCAGATATGACACAATGGTCTGATGTGCCTAGAGGCGATAATACACTTATAGTGTATTTATCAGGGTCAGAGGTAAGAAACAAATCTAGAGTGTTGGCGGATTGACCTGCAACGTCAGGAATCCGAGTAGGCTCGTCGACCAGCTGAGTTAGGTTGTTTATCTCAGCAAAAATCTCGACATACCTTCCTTCGGGTGTTGTCTGACCCGCATAGCGTAGCCACGAAGAATTATGTACATTGAAATCGCCCGTAACAACGATTTCACTGTGCGGAAAATGGGAAATAATTCTCTGGATGGAGTCGGATAGTGCATCGAATTCGTTGGAAGTCGAATTACTATCCAAACTAGGACTACGATAAATAAAACAAGTATGGATGATGCGCTTATGGATGGTGAATTTAAACCACATGAAATTAAAGTTCGTATTCAAACATGAACCATATTGTGGTTGAAGCTGATAAGCTACATCACTGCGAACATACACGGCGAGACCATGGTGTGGAAAAAATAGAGGCACTAAGCTATAACCATGTAGGCTGAATTCCGAGTGATCGGTATTTTCCCCTACCTGGGTTTCACTTAGTGCCAAAACAGCTGGCCTGTTTTTCACAGTATGGACATATGCAGCACAAAAATTCTGCCTCAGTCCCCGAATGTTGCTGTAGTCAACCCTAAATTCACCCACCATTACAATAAACAGACATAAAAAACCAAATCAGACAGTTATCTATGCTGATATCAAGTTTGGGCCCCAAATGACTTCACAGTACAATACTACTAGTGTTATGCCTTAAAAAGCAGTGTACTGATCCGCCCATGGATACACAAAATCAATAACAGCAATTTATCTGATATGCTTTGGCTTAGTCAATTACAAGCATTATATGAGATGATACATACACTGCATATAATGACGAAGTCAAAGCACTGTGAGTGAAGTGGGAAGGAGAGATAGAAAATCCGCCATCTTTAAATCAAGATGGCGGAAACCCTGCAAGTAGTTGATGATCGATAATCAAATTATAACAAAACAAAAATTCATCCGCAGCGACCGAAATTCCCATAGGAATCATGATTACCTATAAAAATAGTACTGGACTAATAAGTTAGATTATTAAATTGTAGAAGTATTGCACATATTCCGATAATTTCGTTCGACAGTTCGAAACGCTTCCGCTCCATCCAAATTGTCTATGTCTGCGTCAGAACACAAAAATATTTCAGTCATAAGAGGATCAGTTTGCTATTAATCACTCACTCTTTAAGATTTAACTTCTTTTTTCGATGAAAAAAATAAGAAGACAAGTAAGCAGGTGCCCGCCGCTGCATACTTGAAAGTTTATTTATATTTACTTAATAGTATAAACAGAGAGAGAGAGTGGTTCTATGCAAGCAAACACAAATTAATGAAAATTAGGTCTCTTTGAACTCTTTTACAGGCTTGAGCATTTGATTGGATAATTGAATACAACAACAAAAAAAAAAACTTTCAACAATTAATTTAAATATTTGCTTTTCATCAAGCAATTCACATTTATTCAACCAAAGAAGTGTTTCATTTCATCCGTGTTTCTCAATCCAATTTATACAAATAGAAAACAAAACAGCAACCGCTAAATAAAAACACAAAAAATATAACAGTACCTACATACATATTTATATATCTGCATATGTACTCCCTCAAACGGCACTCGTCTCCTAAATGATTGCCAGAAAAAAAAAAATGCTAGACTGGCCACAAACAAACACCAACACTTTTTTGGTACAAAAATACAATTATTTTCCTCTTTGTGGGCTTATTCAAGCATAAGCCTTTTCTGGTTGAGGACAACCTACTCGAATACGAAACTCACCTGTTCAGAAACGTAGGTACATCATACTGGCGTAGGTATAGGTTGGGTAGGTACAAGTACAATCCTGACTGAGCCTTTCCCTTAACTGTGGTAGTTACGGGGGTATAGCTTTAAAAAAAAAAATAGATTCCACGCTTTTCGACAATTTAGTTATTCTTTTGGATAAAATAATTTTTTTAAAGAGAACTCAAAAAGGATGCATTAAAAAAAAAAACACATATGTACACACAAAAAAACCAACACATTTCTTCATGAGCTGAACACAAATTATTGCAAGAACTAAAAAAGGCCAACACATAACCTATGAAATGGTTACTAGACAAGGATATATTTTCCTGGACAAGAACAGAAAGGACGATAAACGATTGAATAAATTAAAATTAAATTAAACAAAACAACACAAAGCAAATCAAAAAAAGGCCACGACTGGATCGCACAAACTTGCTCTCGTAGCTAATAACTTTAACGTATATAGAAATTGTTGATGTACAAGTACCTAATATGTTTTAATGAAACTATAACTTGGGGTTCAACATAATCCATCTTTATTTCGTTCCAACCTACCTAAGACTAACTTATTATCTGCTTTCTATGTGAACTCAAGCTTACATGTCTCCATTACATATCTTCTCCTTCCCCTTCTTGTACCTACACATGTATTGGTTCCGAAATATTATGATATCATTTAAAAAAAAATAAATAAATCATTACTATAAATGACTATAAATTTGTTATTTTATTGGCTTAAAAAGTTAAAGCTCAAAATAAAATGCTATCTGATATGTTTAATAAAAATGAATTTGTAAAAAAAAAAAATAAAAAATTGTTGGATAGGTTTTCTTAAAAAATAATTTTTTATACATATATAAATTTTTTTGCACATTTTCAAAAATAAAATCTGGTATGCCAACAATTTTTAATAAAATACAATCTTACACAAAATAAAAAAAAATATTCCTTAGACCTTTTTCAAGATACTGAGTTAAAAAAAAAATCAATATATTTTTAAAAATCCAAAAATTATTTTTTTTTGGAAATTTGTATATGCAAAATTATTTGAGTTGTGAAGGAGCAGCCGTTAACGAGAAACTTAATAACCAAAAAATCGGTTCTATGACAGGTATATTGACCCTACCTTAAATAGTAAACGCACATCTTTTTATCAAAATTCTTGAAGCCTTTTTCGAGAAAATAATTGTTTTTTTTTTTTAAATTTTGGTTCACGATAATGCTTATACTTTTGAGAAGTGTTACCTTAAAAAACAATTAAAAATGTCAACTCAACTGTTTTCGAGAAAATCAAGAACCAAAAAAATGACTGTACTGGAGGTACCAAAAATATCCAGTTTTTGAAAATAAAAAAATTATCAAAAAGTAGATTTTCTTTATTTAATTTTTTTGAATTTTTTTCAACAAAATCCTCGGACCCGTTTTTGAGATAAACATCATTTTCCGTTTTGGTGAAAAAATTGTATGGCAGGTACCGTAATTTTTGGCCCTAAAAGAAATTTAAAAAAACGTGAGGGCATATTAGTCAAAAATCACTATGTTCCAAGTTTGAAGAAAATCCTTACATCCGTTTAGGCTGTAGGGGCGAGGGCAGTTAGACAGACAGACAGGCAGAATTGCGAGACCCACTTTTTCCGCGTAATGTTAAGAAAAACTAATATCTCGAGTTAGATTTTTTTTACGAATCCATAACTTACCATAAGTACCTATATCGCAAGTGAAAGAAGTAAAGGTACAAAGAAAGTATGAAGATGGAAACATCTCGATTGATTACATAAATACGTTACGTAAGGCCTTATGTATTATATCCTTGCCCAAAGGCAAAAGTGTTCATTGTCTGTCGGATCTCTAAGTGCCATTGCCTGGAACATTAATTAAGAAATGAACAAAAAAAAACAAACGCAAATAATTAGATACAGAAATACAGATATCCGCAGGATTTATTTCAGATGTCTTTTTCCATTAATTTCTTCTTTTCCACTTCTTTGTGACACAGCTAGAATAATTGAATGCTGGAGGATGAATTGAATGCTGGCGGATGAAAGTAAAGGATTGAATTTCTAATAGGTATACATATATAAGTTATTCCAAGAGTTTTGTGTCCAAGCTGAACAGGCTTATCTGATAAAAGTTCTCGCACATTTTTGCATTAAGTGTGGAACGATTGCTAGACCAATCGTTAATTGTGATGCATTGTTTTTTTTTTTTTCTTGAAAGTTTATGTTTGTTTCCTTAATTAACTTGAAACTATTTATTTAAACGAAGCTAGAAATCACCGTTGAAGTATCATAAGTCATTGACAGCCTATATAGGATTGAAAACGTTCGAACCGGAAACGATTTGGTAAAGGCTATAATTAATTGATATCAGGAAAAGCTTTTAATTAACAGGAATTTTTCCTTCATAAAATGTCTTTCATAAAGACTCTCGATTTCAAAAATTAACTAAACAAGTTTTTGTTTTTCCAACAGAGCACTGATTTATAAATTAAAACGTTATTTAACGCTTCAACTTTCGATTCGATTTGCCATAATTATAAACTTTTTAGCATTTAACAAACAAATTTGACAGAAGTTGCTTTAACAACAGACAACTACAGTCGCACAAACACATGCGGACGCACAGACCGAAGCACGGTTGTCTTGTCGAAAATCACTTTTTACCTGCGATATTATAGGTAGGTTATGGATTCGTAAAAAAATCGAACTCGAGATATTAATTTTCCTTAACATTACGATGATAGAGAACGCGAAAAAAGTGGCAATTCTGTCTGTCTGTCTTTCCTCGGCCGTACAGCCTAAACAGCAGGAGAAATTTTTGTCAAACGTAGTGTTTTTTGACTAATCTCAGGCGTTTTTTAATTTTTTTTTTAGGACCAAAAATAACAGTACTTGCCATACAATTTTTTTTCCAAGGGTCCAAGGAGAAATTTTGTTAAACAAAAATCAAATAAATTAAGTAAGGAAATGAATTGAAATTTTCATAAATTGAATATTTTCGGTACCTCCAGTTAGGTATAGTAAATCTTCTAAAAAATATAAACATTACTGTGAACCAAAAAAAAAATGAAAAATCAAATTTTATTTTTGAAAACGACTTGGTCAATATTTTCAAAACTAGGTGTAAGGCAGGTTTTTATTATTTTGTAGAATACTTGAAAAAATCATCTTTCTAAATTAAAAAATAATAGTACCTTCCATACAAATGTTGAAAAACCGGTGAGAAAAAAATTCTTTTTCTCGAAAACGGCTCCAGTAAAAAGATGTGCGTTTAGTTATTAAGGTATGGTGAATATTTTGATGAAAACAAATTTTACCAATAACGGTACCTGTGAAAGAACCGATGTTTTTGTTTTCAAATTTCTCGTTGACGGCTGCTCCGATTTCAACCAACATTTTATAAGCAAGAGCATTTCACAATATGAATTTATGAAAAAAAAAAAAATTAAAATCGTTGGAGCAGCTTTCTTAAAAATTAATTTTTTATATACAAAATTTTTCGCTCATTTTCGAAGATAAAATCTAGTACATATTTAATAAAATACAATTTTACACAAAATAAAAAAAAAATCAGTAGCCCGTCTTCAAGATACTGAATTTCCAAACAAAAAATTTCAATATTTTTTTAAAAATCCAAAAATTATTTTTTTTTGAAAATTTGTACCTATATGAAAAAATATTTGAAATGTGAATATTTCTTTTTGACAATAAACCAATACTATCCCTTAAATGCAAGTAATATCAAGGTTCTTACTAAATCTAATAATACGATTATGGAATAATAAAAAAAACTGGTTTTCGTCATGATCCATCATCGGTCCGACAGTATGTTTTCAGTCTACTTTACATCGAGCTTGATCCTTAGCTGCTGAACTGATATGCTTCAAAGGAGAATGGGAAAAAATATAAGGGACCTGGTCTACCTAGTGCCCAGAAACGTGACCTTTGAAAATGATTAGGTACTATGGAGTGTACCAACGTACGAATATTTTGTTGTCCTAAGCAATGGGAGTTGGCTAAAATAAGCGACCAAGAAAGTAAGAAAAACACTTTGCAAATTCGAATAAACATAGATGAACTGATTTATACTTTGTAATATAATGGGTTAACCCCATGGTTTACAGTTCTGTGTCCATATTTAAAAATGATGCTCTTGAACTAAGCTTTCCAACGTTGTATATCTCAATTGTGGGCACTAGACGCAAAATTATTCGCTAAATCGAATAACAAAAAGTAGAATTTTTGTACTGTTAAGCAAATTACTCCTACCATGAAATAATTCGCTATTATTGGTCATTTAAATAAAAGTTCATTTATTTTGGGGTCTATTCAGTTCATCAAAAGTGCAATATACTGTCTTTTCAATGGATCAGTATTGCAATTAATTTTTGCTCTAATTGCAATCTTTGTTGCCATATACTGCATAAGCCCCATACAATAAAATGATGTACTAGGGCTAAGCTTTCCAACGATATATATCTCATTCGTGGGCAATAGGTAGACTAAAATTCCCATTCTCCTTTGACATTTAGAAGTTTTATGTGATTGCCTAGAAGAGGGACTCAAAAATTTGATACCTACAAAAATCTCGGTTCAATTTTTCACAAAAACGGCTTTAATGATTTTGACACACACATGGTGGATTTGTGCACTTTTTGCCTAGGGTATCTGGAAAATGTTTGCCAATCCATCCATATTCAGAGGTTGGATTTAAATTTAAGACTTTCAAAAAATTCGGAAAGAAATTTAGTTAAATTTGTTTCCCATGTGTACCTATACCTATATTAAACTTAAAAGTGAACTCACAGCAAAAGTTTCTAAACTATATTGAGTTAATCTCTTTCAATTATATTAATCTTCTCTTCTCTAACCATTTTGCTACGTATCTAATTTTTAATTTGTTTCAAAGGAAATATGACAAATATATACAAACACCTTTCCCATTAATATCATCACCCCTACCTACACCTACACATTAAACACCTCTAGTTGTCCCAGATTAAATGTATTAAAAATAATGCAAAAACAGGAACTTCGCTTTTAACACGATAAAATATAGCCGGGAGCCTTATTAACGTTTAATATACCTACATACAATCACGGCAGCAAAAAATATAAATAAAATTAGAATTTGCAGCAACCAATAAGATAGTAAATTGATTAGAAACAGCTTGTGGTCGCCACGGAGGGTAGGCGCCTGGAAGCAATTTGTATTCCACTTTCCTCCTGTTTCTTTACTTTACTTTAACAAAACGGAGTCTTGCCAAGAAGATATTTGTCTAATTACTGATTTACACCTTAATTCTTCGGTATTACTTTTATAACTTTTGTTTGTTTTCCAAGTTTATTTGCCAAACAAAAATTGAAATGCATGAAGTTGCTCCTGTGAGTCAAGGCTATAATTAAGCATTTAAGACTTTTAGGCCTAGTTGTTCTATTTTTGTACGCTGTGATTTTTTATAAAAGTTGGCAACATCGGCAAAAATTTCGGTCTGAAGATTACGACAGCATCTAACTGATGAACCCACTGTTGTTCCTAGGCGAAAATGCATCCTAAAGTTGAGGTAACTTAAGCTTTCACTTTAGCTATTCCTTATAGATAAGTATACAAAAAATAAAAAATTTTAATAGAAGAACCAGCAAAATGCTCTGTACCGACCAAATTTGAAGAAATCGGTGCGCCCTTTAAGGCTGGTAGTTCGAAGTAAAGTAGACACATGGACTTTTAATAACCTTTTTTCTCTTAAACTTAATGAAAATAGAAAAAAATATTTGTGCTCATATAGTGAGAGAGAAGCGAAAACTGTTCACTATGCATGCATCCAATAAGACCCTGCATGTCTGCATTTCGATAAAGATACGCAAGAAAACCATTCGAATTCATTTTACTAAAAGCCAGCTCCTATATTCTCCGTCAAAAATTAATTTCATAAAATAACGTTTTTCTTAAAAAAAAAAAAAAGAAAATATTCCTTGATTACTTTGCATCTCAAAGTACAGTACCAAATGTGCAAATAAAAAAAAAAACACACTCATAGCTATAATGGATCATAATCATCAGAAGAACCACACTAAACACAGGATGAAGACCATAACGCTGATGGTAATGGTGAATGTATCTGTGTAGTTAAGGATGTCAGCAGGTGTTCCAGGTAAGTAATTACAGAAATTATTTACCCCCATGCGCGTTTTATTCCGCCATCGATTTAAGAAAATGCAAAATTATGCGCCCATTGTCATGTTGTGCCTTGGTGCCCTCTTGTGTTATTTCCGCAAAGGGTCTAGGCAGCATATATTTTATATACCAACACATTATACGCTCTATTGCATAATCGTTGCCCCAAACGGAAGACAGAATCCTTTATTTTACCCAATACTACGTATCTACCCTGCCTGATAGGTACATTATATATATGTATGTATATTAGGGTGTCCGTTATTTCCGTTATTTAAAACGTTTAAAATATATTTAATATTTAAAAGAAATCGAAATAAATTATTTAGTAAATGGTTTTCATTATTTTTTTTTTAATGCAGTTTTTAAACAAATTTATTACTTAATGATAATCAATCTAAAAACAAAAACATAAACTACTGAGATCGAGAGAGAGAAGTATATAATATTAAAGTATTTACTAATTTAAAAAATCGAAATAAATTATAATATAAATTTTTTTAATATATTTTCAAATGCAGCTTTTTAAAGGACCAAGAAATCAATCAGAATTCCCAGAAAAATTAAAATTACTGTTATAGGTCTAGAGAAAAATAAAATGTGAAGAGTGTAAAATTCCCATACAAAGGAAAATGGGCATTTTGGTCTACCTATTGCCCACAAATGAGATATATATCGTTGGAAAGCTTAGGCCTAGTATCTACATCTTTTTTTTGCATGGACACAAAGCTGTAAACCATGGGGTTAAGGCAGTATATGGCAACGAAAATTGCGATTAGAGCAAAAATAAATTGCATTAGTGTTCCCTTGAAATGACAGTATTGGTCACTTTAGATGTACTGAATAGACCCCAAAATAAAGGAACTATTTTACCAATAGCCGATAATAGCGAATAATATCATGGTTGGCGAATAATTCACTTAACAGTTAGAAAATTCTACATTTTGTATTTAATGAATGGGATAATTGTGCGTCTAGTGCCCATAATTGAGATATACAACGGCAAAGGCAGAATATTACAAAATATAAAATAATTCGTCTATGTTTTTTTTCGAATTTGCAAAGTGTTTTTTCTTATTTTGTTGGTCGCTTATTTTAGCCCATTCCCATTGTTAAGGGCAAAAAAAAAAAAAATACTCGTACGTAGGTACAATCCATAGTACCTAATCATTTTCATAGGTCTCGTTTCTGGGCACTAGGTAGACCAGGTCCCATATATTTTCGCCCATTCTCCTTTGTATTGGAAAAGTATGACCTCAGAGGAACGGGTTAATGACCTCGGAAACAATTTTTTTTCTGGTCAATAATTTATTCTTTCGGCATAAACTTTCGATTGACGGGATGTGATATCCAAAAAATGTGTTTTGGAAATAACGGACACCCTAATGTATATAAAAGGTTCGATGTACACTGGGGGACTCGACGTACAAGTCTGCAATCACTTATGTTGTTTTAGCCTTATTTTGAATATGTACGAGTACCTACCTTTACCTACATAATATAATATGCAGCTATAGTGGATCCCCTTTTAGATGAAGAACTTTGTGTTTTTGCACAGATTTTCTAGCCATCTTTTGGCAGCAATAAATTCTCTAAGGATTTCTCTGTGAGGATGATATTGAATAGTTGAGTCAGAACAAAAATTTAATGTCATGGAAAATATTCAAGAGCTGAAGAAATGGTGAAGCCGTGAAGGCGATGTTTCCATCACCTCAAAAATTCTATGCTTTTTTAGGCATACTGTCGACTTTTCTAAGCACAATATTAGTGGGTGTGACAAAAATGTTTAAAAAGTGGTGTAAGACATAGGACCAGTTTGTTCTCAGTTTTTTTTTTTGTGAACTTTAAGACGGTGTAGTTTGAAAACTGCTAGATGGCAAGTTTTAAAAAATTGTAATTTGTAAATGTTTTTTTTTTTAATTTTAGATTTTCATAAAAAAAACAATGTTTACATACATTTTAAACGCAATATTTGCAAGCTAATTTAAAAGTACCGAATCTAAATATTATGATAAGATCAACCAAGCTAATGACGAGCAATCTTTTAAAAAAAAACACATAACTTTATTTCCATTATTGGAATTTTTTGGCAAGGGCTGGCGTCCTTTCTTCCCCTTTAATTTGTAGGTACTAATGTTTCATATTTTTTAGATGTAAAATATAATAATTCGGTTCGCAATTAAAGGTTTAACAAATTGGCGCCCAACACGGGGATTATGCCAATCCCCTTACAGCGCTACTAACGCTTTAACTTGCGAAAGTAGGGCAATACTTTAACATTGATATGTCCTAGACGGACAACTTAGATCAGCATCTCCATGTTCATAGAACATCTCATCCCACTCCTAATTTCCGTAAGACGAGCATTAGACAACAAACGTGTTATGCAGTATTATCAGAACTGGCCTAGAGATGTACAAAGTTAAATCAAATCATAAAAGCCGTTTTCGAGAAAACTTGATAAGAACAAAATAGTTGTATAGCAGCAACCCGTTCTAGATGAGATAAAATAAAAATTCGAATTTCTCCTCTAGGGAAGCACATAAAAACACTTCACACCAAATTTGAAGCAAATCCGACCAACCGTTAAGGCACTAGCTCGATATACACAAACGTCTTGACGAAAATCATTTTTTTTACTTCTCCATCATCTTAATGTTAGTTTTGATTAAAACCTCTGCATTTTTCTGACACGAAACCAATACTTGCCATTAGAGCAAGTAAATAATCAAAATTTACAGAAGCTTTAAACATTTGTTTAGTAGCATGAATTTTGCTTTTCCAAAAAATTTGTGTATAAGTACACAAATCAAGTCAAATATTTAAGCTTTATTAAGAGAACTTAATCTATAAAAAAAATATACAAGAAGTTATAAGTTGTTCAAAAAAACAAACTTCCCTACTAAACATTTTTATAGACTTTTTTGATTATTGATTTTCGTGATTTTTTAGAAAATTGTCCCTCCTGTCTAAAGGAAGGGAAATAGATTTCCCAGTCCATACGATTCTAATTCGATTATTAAAGAAAGACATTAAAATTTCCTTTAAAATGACTTATTCAAAAAAGTTTTTTTCAAAGCAAGAAACAGTCACACAAGTTAAGCATTTTTTTCGATCTTTTTTACGTTTACTTCGACATTATTTTAATTCTTATTTTTAAAATAAAACTTAATTTTATTTATTGCAATGAGAATAATTAGTTAATTTATTAATTAAAACTGATTATTTCGAATTGAATTATCATACACAATTTTTTTTTTAAATCCGTATTCGAGAAAAATTAAATTTTTCTTAACGGCTTTTTAATATTCATTATTTTTGTAGATTTTGTAAGTAGCTATTCTAAGAATTTAAGCAGACATAACTTTAACAAAGTTTTAAAAAAATCTACCAAAAATAAATAAATCGGGTGGCACAACGGCTCATGAAGAACCAGGGCCTAGTGACTAACAACTCGCAACCATTCCTGTGTGCGCCTTTCGACAGGAATGGAAGGGACCTACAATTTTATGCCGAATCCGAACGGCTAGACGAGAAGCACTTATTCGTGACAAGTGATACTCTTGGAGGATTTGTCAATTCCTCGCAAGAGGTAGTAGCCCTGAAAAAAAACTTTTTAGTTTTTTAGGTGGACGAGGCTGGGTAGCGATCCCAGACCTCCAGCGTGACAGTCGAAAGCACTAACCATTACGCTACGGGCTACTACCAGGTAGTTTTAAAAACACGATTTTTTTAAAGTATTTTAGAAAAATAATAAGAAGTATCTTAAAACAAATTTTAAAAATTTTTAAAAATTTATCAAGTCGTTTTCAAAAAATTAAGTTTTAAAGAATTTAGGTTAACAATAATGTTTTGAATTTTTTAGAAGCTTCAAAATACAAAACTAAAAATATCAATAGAACGGTTTTCGAGAAAATCAAAAACCAATAAATTGGTTCTACTAGAGAGAACAAACAAAAATAAATTTAAAAAAAAAATACCTAAAAGTAGCCATTCCTTATTATAATAACTTTAATATTTTTTATCAAAATCGTCGAAGCTGTTTTTGATAAAATAATATTTTTTTTGTGCTAAGAAAATTGTTTGCAAGAAATTCAATTCAGCCATTTTGGACAGAACAGAATTGCGGCATACACTTTTGTGTGCGAGTGTCATATAAAATAATTTGTTAAAATATAGAGATGCAACATATTAAATAATATTATATTTTTTGTAAATAGTATTAGAAAACACTCTCTTAAACCAATAAGAATTGAAATACACTACCTAAAGCAATTTAATAAAATTAATTTTAAATCGAAAAAAGGGCTGATGGGATAATTTTGTAGACATACTTTATTCCAATGGTTTTTATATCATGCTGTGAATTCTCACCTTTGCCGCCTAAAAAAATCCTTATACCTAGAATAAGCATCCTAAACAAAAAATAAAAAGAAAGAAAGTACCAAATCTTCCTGTAATTTAAGATAAAACTCTTGGATAAAAATAATGGGTTTTGTTATTTATTTTTCGATCATTTCTTATACTGCTTCGTTTCGTATTTCGAAATGCGGATGCAAAAAGGATTCCAAATCTCTTAAAGCCATCGGATAAAATAAAACACAAGTAAATTTGTTGTCATGATATTATGTCTTCCACACGATTTCAAAGGGCTTATTTTTTTATCCACCTTTAATTAAAACAAAAAGAAATTGTAGCTTTATACATTTTGATACTGAAAATTTGCATTTCCATTATAAGAATACTCTGAGGGAATTTTTTTTGTATTAAATAAGAGGATTCAACGTGCTTTTTTATGTTGTATTTTTGTGTTATGTTAAGGTATGTACCTATGTAGGTACCTTCATTGAAGCAATTTTTTTCGACTCGGAGTTACTTACACAGACACACCTAGAACCTAACTTCACCTAGGTACCTACGTTGGATGGTAAAATAAAAAGCTGTTTTATATCCTTTGGCGCGCGTTACAGTCGCTTAAATTTCAATGCGTAAACACACATCTAAATATCCTTGATGCTTATATGTACACACAATGATAGCGTAAAAATGATTTTTTAATGATAGCGCGATGATGAGGTAAATAAGAGTGATAGAGCAAAGAGGTATACTCGTAAAGTGTCTCAGAGTAAAGGATTCGCATCTCACAAAGGACATTAAACGCGAATACCTACCTACCTACCAAACATGAAAAACGAATTGTATCGTATCTAAGTTATTTTGTTTACCTATTTCTACGTGTTCAGAAGGTATACGCATACACATTACGTAGCTAAAATATGTAGGTAAGTAGCTTTAGGAGAAATGTGATTTGAACAGAAGTCTAATTACACACATAACTTGTGGTAAATGTGGGTCTGTTATATCACAATACCCTATTATACATTTGTATCTATATGTACCTATTTGTGTACCGAAATGTTGACTGCGCGGTGATGGTAAATGTCATAAAATATTAGCTTATGAAGTCTTAGATTGGCTCTGGTGTTTTTTTTTTCTTTTCAACGCTAAAAGGATTTACTTGTTTAATTTCGAAATATTTTCGTTTTATTATATCTATATGTTTGTTTTTATGTATGATGTTATAGGTATTGAGACAAGATTTTTGTTCGGTACCTACTACATATACATACATAGGTTTAAGATTTAAGAATTATTTTAAACAATAAATTTTCTCATACTGTCATACCTAGTGCGTATAATGTTCAGCGCACTAGACTGTCGATGTTTTTGATCCCTAATAGGTGTGAACGTTAGATATCCATATGTATCTTCTAGAATTTCAGAGATTTTTGTTAAATGGCCCGCAGCAGTTTAGTAACACACGCGAAGTAAAGTGAAAAATAAAATATCCTAAAAATACTGGTTCGCCAAATTTTAACAAGAAGAATATGCTGAGTCAAAATTCTGAAGTCCTTATTAATGCAAAAAAAAAAAAAAAAATTAAAGATTTTGATGAAAATTTTTTTCTCACACTACTTTTTGAATGAAACTTAAAATAGATACCTACCTTAAATTTTGTTTTAACTAAATGATTGAAACAAAAATAAGTAGTTGGGGTAAAGTGGGATTAGAAGTAACTAAAAGAACAGCAAGGTGATTTGCAATAGATGCGAATATAATCTAGATCAAGTGTGGGTTTAATTAAAACAAAAACAAAATTGTTCAGGAGGCGGGTGTATTTCTCCTTCTTTAGTTAGGAGGCCGAAGTCGATATCTATGTAGGTACATATAGGTATTCGTTCTTGAGATACGATGGACGGAAAAAGTACACCGAACATACACAAACGTACACACATTTTGGTAAAAACGACGGATTCTTATTCCAGAGACCTCAAAACGGGAAGATAGATGTCGAAATTTTCAATTCAAAAAATCCCACAATAACTTTCAATGGGAAGTTATAATGTTTCACATAACCCATTTGGCTGGCTTTGAAGAATATTTTGAACTTTTTCACACGGAGAAACAAAATTATAAACGTTTTTTTGTATCTTTCAAACAAGGATACAAAATCATGAAGCTGAAGATCGCTGCATCCGAGTTTGTTTTTTCTTTTAAAGTTGCAGACGTCGAAAAGTATCAACTATATCGGAAAATTCCAAATACGAAAATGTTGTGCAAATAATTTTCCAGGGGCGATGTCCGTTACTTTTTCAAATTTGCATCCCGTTATATTTTTTTTAATTAGTTTTTAACATTTTAAAATTAACTTTTTTTTTTAAACGAGCAGATAGACCAAACTAACCCTTATAACTTCGGTTCAACGAATGCTACGTAAAAAAAAGTACACAGAAAAATTTAGTTTTCCAAGCTCTAAAGGCTATGTTTTTTATTTTTTTTTTATTCGTGTTCTTAAGCCAATTATTTTTGCCTAGCAACTAATTAGGTGTAACAAAACGAAAATGTCAGTCGGCAGGTTTTTTTTTTTTTGCAAAAAAATACCGCTCGAATTTTATGATTGAAATTGGTAAATGGGTTGTCTCTGAGTAAAGACAAAAATCGGTGCGGCACGTCACACAAAAAAACTTTATATGAAAAAAAAAAATTAATAAGAATATGAAGAAATTTAAATATTAAAATATTGAAATTACTTCCGTTTTAAGTGGAGTGAATGAATAAAATTCAATTAAAAAGTACAAGTGACCTCAACTCCAGAAATAATTGTGTTTCGTCCAAGGTACAACAGTACCAGACTTCAGTCAGCCTGTTATACCCTACTAAGACACAAATTTTGGTCGATGTTTACCTACTCTTATACTGGTGTACCTTGTACTTTTTAATTGAGTTTTATTCATTCACTCCACTTAAAACGGAACTAATTTCAATATTTTAATATTAAAATTTCTTCATCTTCTTATTATAAAAACCTTAACCACGGGTATTTATTTTCTGGGTGCACGAATTTAAACAAATTCCCCTATACAGAGAAAAAAACAACGTAAAATCAAAGCAAAAAACTTTGATTGTAATATTTTTCGGAACGATTTGGCGCCACCGCCGAAAATTCTTAAATCAAAGTGGAGCGACTTTATTTCAAAGTGATTCCATACTTAAAAACGAACTAGATTTTACTACGTTTACATGTTGATTTAAAGTGGAATCATAGGTAAATCAAATTCATCCATCTTTTAAAACAACATTTATCTACTTCGAATCAACGTAGATTGAACTTCGCTTGGTTAGGTATTGATTCAAAATGGCTACCCACGCCACGCTTCTTTGTTTACGTTTATATAAGACAAAGACAAATGTATATTCATGATCGACGCATTTCATTTTTGTGGTGAATCATTTATTTGTGACGACTTAAGTGAATCGTTTGATGTTATGAGTATTTCATAGTAATAAATATAGAAAAGAAATTAAATATTTTTTTTCGATTATATGAAATTGAATTTTGAGTGCGCGTTTAATTTGTTCACAAATGTAAGGGCGCTACTTCGAAAAACAACAACGCGCTCTCGAAATTCTTTATATTAAGCTTACAAATATAAACAAATTAAGGTTTACTTAACTATGCAACACTTTGAAACTACGTTGATGGCACTTTAAATGCCATAAAAGTGGATCACGAAGTAAAGTGTGGATTTCAATATAAAAATGAATACGTTTCACTTTGAATCAAGGTTGAGCGCACTTTAAATGTGGATATCAATTTAAAAATGATAACGTGTCACTTTACAACAACGTTGAACGAAATGTTTATGCACAAAAGTTGATTTCGATGTATAAATAAACACGTTTTACTTTGAAACTAGGTTGAATCTCTTATAATTACGTCGCATATTCAAATTAAGATTGTTTCAACGTAAAAATGAAAATGCTCCACTTCATTTTAAAAACTTTAGATCAAATACGCTCGTATTTAACTTTAGAAAGCATTTTTTCCCTCAGTGTAGAATAATAAAATTCACAGTATTTTTTTGCTGTGATTTTTATAAGAGTCGGTAAACATCGACCAAAATTTGTGTCTTAGTAGGGTATAACAGACTGACTGAAGAGCCCACTGTTGTACCTTAGGCGAAACACAATTATTTCTGGAGTTGAGGTCACTTGTACTTTTTAATTGAAAAAAAAATTAAGATAATTTAGTTTTGTTATTTATAAAAAAACTTTATATGAAAAAAAAAAAAAAAAAATATGAAAAAAAATAAGATAATTTCGTTTTTTATTTATAACAATATTTATTTTTTATTTATAACAATATTTATAACAAAATATGTATCTTAATTTTTGTTCGTATAAAGTTCCAAGACAGTGGCAAATTGCCGAGGCGTACTGGAGAAAATTTGTTACTCCAACCAAGTAAAACTCTGCTGGGTTCCTCGACATAGAAATATAGAAGGAAACGATATAGCGGATGAACTGGCAAGGAAAGGGTCATTAGCAAATATGAATAGTAGCCAATTATTTACGAGACCTGAAATCCCGATCGGCGTCATTAAAAGGAAAATTGACCTAGTAACGAAAGAGGAAATCAATAACTCCTGGATTTCCAGGAACGATTGCGTTATCTCTAGAAGTTTATGGCCTAGAATTAAGGAAAAGGAAACTCAGTATATTTTATCGCTGAGTAAAAAGAAAATAAAAATCTTGATAGGGGTACTAACGGGTCATTGCGCCATTGGCACAATGGCCACCAGAATAGGCGCTTTCGCACCCGATTTCTGTAAGAGCTGTCAGGATGTTGAGGAAACTGAAACCATTAAGCACCTGCTCTGTGATTGTCCAAACCTTCAAACAAACCGCCTCCAGTAATTCGGAAACAGGTTTGTTGGAGAACTCGACGACCTTGTGCAGGTCTCAATGGCAAATGTGAGAACATTTATAGAGAAAACAGGCTGGTTCACAAATGAACCAGTCTATTTGAACCATTAGTTAGGAACACCTCTGTTTTTATTTATAAGAGGATTAAAATGGACCAATAGGCCCCCGTGTAGCCTAGGCTGTGCACACCCCTCCTAACCTAACCTAAACTAACCTAAAGTCCCACAAAATGTATTCAATTTTAAAGGAGTAAATACTATAGGGGAACTTCTTAAAGCTGGATCTAATATGTTTGTAGAAAAATCCAACTGTGGGTATTTTTTGGGGGTGGGAATATGTTGCATATTTATGTTACAGTAATTTATAAAGTTCTTGACCCCCATAGTCCAATTTTGTCCGGGCTAGAAGAAAGAAGATGATCAACGGTCAAAATTGCATAATCTCAACTTCCTTTGCATGTCTTAAGTAAACTTGAATATAGATACCTAATCAAAGTAAACAAGGACGCAGCGCAGATTTTACTAAAGCCGCTTTACTTACCTTTCTACAAAAAATAACTAGAACAAATTTGTTTTCATCAGTTTATCATTTTTTTCGGACAAATCCACCTAAGAACTAAAACTAAGTAATTTATCATACCTACCATTTTTACTTTACTTTTTATTTAAACTAAGCTATATAAGTCTCTAATCAAAGCTTTTAACGGCTTTGGATTTTATTAAAGCAAATCACCTTTTCTACATTTAAAAATAAACCTAAAAAAAAAACTTTCAAACTTAAATTCCAATTTATAATGAAAATGATAAAGCTTAAGGTATATTACCTAGTCAATGAAATGAATGCATATTTTTCGCTGCCCTTACAAAATACGTATATTAACATGACATTAAACATAATTTACAATGTGCCGCAATGCTGTTAAATTGCAACCCAAGTCCTCTCTCTATACCTACCAATAATTCCAGAGCTTTGCCTTGCCACTATCCGATCATCAGTGAGAGAAGAACCCTCCTAAAATGCATTCAACTTGAACTAAAAGTTTCACTATCCTAAGCGGATTTCCAAAAACGACTTACATAACCAACAATAAAAAATTAAAAAAAATAACGATGGAAGCTGCATCATGGAAAATATAGTTTGTTGAAGCCAGAAGTAGTTTGCCAAGCGATTGCCTTGCAGGCGGCTTTCCTGCGCAACACTTAGATATGACTTACAAAAACCCTTCTATTTATTGCTTTGTTTTTTTTTTTCAACAGCAATTTGTTGGATCCTTTCCAACAACCATTTTTGTTCCATCATAGACGCAAAATACTGAATGTATGCAATTTTAAACGAGAAACCAAGACAATTTCACCACGCGACACTAAAGTTTGCAGATTTTCCGGAAGCAGGGCATCGAGGTCATTCGCAAAAAATTCCTCCGACAAAATTGCAAAAATTGAACAGATTAGATCTACTACGACAGCTGCATCGTTCTTCATGTTCACACAGCAGCAACAACAAAAAAATAGAGAACAGCACCGTCCCTTCCTTATATCCATTTCATTGGGAATTAAAATAAACCAAATTAAAGGGTCCCTTTTTTGGCGGGTTTTATGGCTGTGCGTCAAGCTGACGCTGCGTTGATAATCTCGCTTTAGGTCTCGAAGGGCCAGCCGGGTAAAAAACCACATCGCAATGTCCGCATTTGGCCATAGCATCCGGTTGGCCTATTTCTCCAACCGACCCATGTTCTATATCCAACCATGTACTCTGAACCATTCTGGGGTTGAACAGATCCTTAAATCCAATTAGAATGGAACTCCAACAGTGTTAATGCGGCACCAGTTGATGCCTTAAATTAGCTAGGCGAGTGTCGAATTGAGTTGCATGGTATAGAAATATAGAAAAGCACAAAACCAACTTTCTCAACCCAAAAAAAAAAAAAAAAAAAAAACACCATGCCACTACTACCTAACCAGAACCACAGCTAAAGCAAATGGTGTGGAACGGTTTTAATAATAATTCCCTGAAGTCGAGTAGAGATAAGGTAATTGCGGTACTTGGTGGTGAGAGACGGTTAATTATGTTGGCAGCCTCACATAGTCAGAACAAGGAGTTTCCAGCTAACAAAAATAAAGTCCAGTATTGGTGGCGGCTGACGGGTCCACCATCATCAGTATGGTGATGGTGTTGGTGGTGGTGCTGCTTGACAGTAGCCATAGAGATATTCCATTTCGAATGCACTAAATGGATGATGCAGTGCTTGGCTGACTCGCTGCAAGTGTCGCACTCGTCTATATGCGCCTTGTTAAATGGATAAAGGATATTTTGGTATACTAGCTGCGTATAGCATCAAGTATACATTGGTTCTTTTTCATTCGACAATATCATTAAAGTCGGGTTAATTTGCTTTGGACGAGAGTTTAATTGTGCGATTCGGAATGGTTGAGGCTTTAAGAACAATGGCTAATTGGATTACTTCATTTTGAGTAGGTAGTACAAGAATGGATACATTTTGTTGCGCTAGCAAACCTAGAAAAAAAGTTTTTTTGAATTAAGACAGAGGACAGAAAAAAAAACTGAATTAATTAAAAATGTTCATCATTCAGACCAAATTATCATTTCTAATGAGCTTTTTTCTACTTTTAATGCAGTTTATAGCTAACAGGCTTAAAATTGCTTTGTTGAAGATGTTTTCTTTCACATAGGTATACAGAGTTTGTAATAAAGATTGTTTAGAAACCAAATTAGGATAATGGCTAACAGGAAAGAAAGCATACCAGGAAATTCTTGGGCTGATACTTTTTTTTTTACATTTCCTAGCACCTTAATCATCTTTTTATTTTAATAATACGAATTTTTCCTATATTTCTTTTATTTCCTCATTGTTATTAACAAAACAGAAGTATTGTTAAATTTTAAGAATTCATCATAAGAGAACTATTTAATGTTGAATAGAATCAGGGGATGACGACGCGACGTTAGAATAAATATAGAAATCTTAGAAAACATCTGAGGGCTTTTACGAAGTGCTTACTTACTTACTTTTGATGGCGCTCACAGCCCAGGCTGGGCTTCGGCCTCAACTAACAAGCCCCTCCAGCCAGCTCTGTCCCTAGCTAGCCGCTTCCAATTGCGCACACCGAGTGCTTTGATGTCGTCATTCACTTGATTGCGCCACCTGTTACGGGTTCTTCCTCTGCTGCGTACCCCATCGGGGTTGGATTCAAAGACTCGTCGGGCAGGTGCGTTGCTGTCCATACGCTCCACGTGCCCCAGCCATCTCAGCCGCTGTATTTTCAGCATTTTGACCAGGTCAACGTCGCTGTAAAGCCCGTATAGCTCGTCGTTGAAGCTTCTCCTCCATACTCCTTCGATACACACCGGACCGAAAATCACACGAAGAAAGCAGATTTTTATCCGAATCTTTCAATGTCCATGCTTCTGACCCATAAAGCAGGACCGGGTACCGCTGGTGTTGACATGTGCGTTGCGTACAATGGCGTCAAGAACGATGTTGAATAGTTTGCATGATAACGCGTGGCCTTGCCTCAATCCTTTCTCAACATCAAAGGAATCGGTGGTGTTCTTACCAATTTTGACAGAGCAGCGAGATTTATCCATCGTCATCCTGCACAGGCGGACGAGTTTGGCAGGGATGCCGAGACTCGACATGGCTCTGTATAATTCGTCCCTTTTCACGGTATCATACGCGACTTTAATATCGATAAAAAGGTGGTGTGTATCGATCTGGAATTCCCGGGATTTTTCTAAAATCTGTCGGAGTGTGAACATTTGATCGACGGTTGACTTGCCTGACCTAAAACCGCACTGATAGGGGCCGATCAGATCGTTGACAAAAGGTTTTAAGCGAGCACACAGGATGGCCGACAAGATTTTATAAGCGACGTTTAAGAGACTAATTCCTCTGTAGTTGGTACATTTCAGAACATCTCCCTTTTTATGGATGGAGCACACTATACCGAGGTTCCATTCATCGGGCACACTTTCCTCTGACCAAATTTTGCAGATGAGCTGGTGTATGCTCCTAGCCAATTCATCTCCCGCTGATTTAAATAGTTCAGCTTGTAGCCATCCGCAGCCTTGTACGACTTAAGTTTGAACATCGCCAGCCGCACTTCGGTTAGGTCGGGTGGACGGAACTCTTGGCCATCATCGTCCAAGTTGAATGGAGCGTTCCGCCTATTAGCGGCATCTTGGCTGTCTTCGTTTACGAAGTGCACTAAGTTTAAAAAGGTACACATGAATATCTTCTTCGTTGGATTAGAAATTACTTTTCGGACCGCTCAATACAAGTTTTATTGGACGGTTTCAAGTCTGAAATCCACAAAAAAAAAGGCTGGTGTGCCCCAGGGCTCCGGTTTGTCTTTGACCCTCTTCCTCGTATTCATTAATGATATGCTGTCTGACACTTCTAATCCACTATAATGTTTTGCTGACGACAGTACCCTCAGCTTTTTATATTCGTTTTTAGATTCACATCCATGTCCTTCGGATGTGGAACTTCAACGGCAGCGTGTGATTAGATTAGATTAGATTAGATTAGATAGAGATTTTATTTTTTTTACTTTAAGAATAATTTACATACAAATATACAAAAATCTATAAAGCATGGCTTTGCCGTCTGCCTGATTGACAATTCTTTTTATCACTATTACAAGATCCAATTATTAACAACTATAAACAATTAAATTAAAGATAAATATATTAAAAATCACCATTAATTATTTTGTTTCTAAAGGGTCCGCCATCTAACGTTTTTTTTTCAATAAGTGCTTATTTCGTGAACGGTAACACTTAGCTCATGTCTGATCTGAGAGATAATTAGTTTTATCTTTCCGCTGAACGAATATGGTTGTGTATATGCTTGAACAACGCTTGGAAATATTGAGACATTACTTTGCCGATTTTGCCAAAAAAAAATCATCTTTTCAGATGAAGCTCATTTTGATCTTGGCGGGCAAGCAAAATTGTCGTATTTGGGGCACAGAAAACCCGCACGTATACATTGAAAAGCCGATACACCCAAAACGAGTCACTGTTTGGTGCGGATTTTGGTCCAGAGGCATAATTGGGCCATTTTTCTTCAACTGAGCAAGGAGTGGCCGTTACAGTCAAAGGCGATCGTTATCGGGCCATGTTGAACGAATTTGTGTTCACAAAATTTAAAGAGGAGGATATTGGCAAACATTTGGTGCCAAACAGGACGGCGCTACGTGCCACACAGTCGAAGCTACACTCGATGTTGATGATGCATTTTCAAAAAAAAAAAAGGTATATTGCGGACCCTATATAAGTGAGTGCAATTTTACAAAATTTATATAGAAACGGTACATTCATTTCATTTAAAAGGGATATAATTTTTTCTTCCGTTAAGGTAATACTCCCGAAAATACTTTTTCTAAACTCCTTCAAAATTGGACGTCGACCCAGGAAATGGAGAACATCTTCTCATTCTTCCCAGTTGCACAAGCTGCATATAATTGGAAGTTCTTCTCTGTGTGGTATGTAATTGAGGTTTAGTAGTTCACCTCGCAAGCGGAACATCATAGCTATTTCCTCTACCTTACACTCATCTCTGAAATAGTTTCGTTGATCAAGGGAGTACTCCAGTCGACTATAAATAGTCCTATGGAGAGAACCAGCTGCTTCTTCTATGAATTTCGCTCTTGTTTGTGCATCAACGCGTTCAATGAGTTCATATAATTCGGGTTTCCAATCCCTTATGTCATTTAGGCCAATACTTAGCTGCATGCCACAATCTTCAGCCAAATCTAGCCAGTCCTTGAAAAACCCTGCTCTACTTTGAAGACGATGATTTGGCATTTGCATCACTTTGAGAATATAGTCTCTACAACTTAAGCGTTTTTATAAACAGTATGCAGCGTATGATAAGCTCACTAAATTCTGATCTCAACAGCTTTGTCCAATGGGGAATCAAAAATCGCGTAGAATTTAATGCTTCAAAAACTCAATGCTGTCTAATGTCGTCAAAACGGAACCCACCCATTATGCCGCTATCCATGAGCGGCACTTGCGTTGAGAACACCGAAAAGCTTTCAGTCATCACAGACCAGCTTCTGTGGAACGATCACATAATCGATGTCGCCAAAAACTGTTCACCCCTTCTGATGTGGCTATTATCAAAAGGGGTTTCCATTGAGGGCGGGTCGATTTTAAAATTGAATAAAACAAGTTGTATATGAGAT
This sequence comes from Melangyna quadrimaculata, assembly GCA_949320155.1. Lineage (NCBI taxonomy): Eukaryota > Metazoa > Arthropoda > Insecta > Diptera > Syrphidae > Melangyna > Melangyna quadrimaculata. The sequence continues at coordinate 46,546,671 of OX439484.1, forward strand.
ATCAATAAGGTTTAATCTTTATTTGAGAGTCCTATCAATAACATTATGTAACATCGTGAAACCGCTCGTGCCGAATATCGATTGTGTCTTGAGTTGTGTGGCACGTAGCGCCATCCTGTTGAAACCATATGTCTTCGGTATCCATATCATCCAATTCAGGCCACAAGAAGTTGGTGATCATCGACCTATAGCGATCGCCGTTGACGCTGATGGCCTGGCCAGCGTCATTTTTGAACAAGTACGGACCAATGACGCCTCCGGCTAAAAATCCACACCAAACAGTAACTTTATTTGGATGCATTGGCACCTCGTGAATCCCGGGTGGATTGTTATCGTCCCAAATCCGGCAATTTGGCTTATTTATGTACCTATTCATCCAAAACTGGGCGTTATCGCTTAAGATGATTTTTCGACCAAAATTGGCATCAACTTCCAACTGCTCCAAAACCCAATTTGCACGTGTTGCTCGACGCTGTAACTGTAAAAGAAAAAATATGGCCGCCACGAGCTGTCAAAATCAACCCGTCCCTATTGGAAAACCCGTTATATGCTTGTAATCTGTAAACCGTGGGGCTCAAGAGGTACTTGGGCCTAAAAATCGGCAAATAGAATAACAGTCAAATTATTCATTTAAAATGGTCTACCAACTCAGTTTACCCATTCTCCCTTGTATTTAGCTTTAAAATTAGCTGCTTAAATGAAAGATGAAACAATGAGGCAACTGTGGAAAAAAAGGATGTCTTTCCATTGTTATTGAAGGAGAGACAGAGCAAGAAGTAAAAAGAGTTCCAGCGTTTTTAATAAATTAAAGCAATCCCATTCCATGGAAACTTCAGTGAACAGATTTAACATAAAAATAACTTTACAGCAGCCTGCATACATTTTTCGCTTAATGTATGTACTTTAGTCTGCCTTTTTAAAAACTTTTAATTCACAATTTCGGAAAATAATTACCCATAAAATAACACCAGATTCTCTTTGGCTAGGTTTTACATCATAGTATCAGTATGTACGTTTAAATTTTGTATTGTATGTATCTTAATTTAGTGCAAACATTATTTTATCACCACGAAGTATATCCCACACAAATTTACACGCGCTTGCAATTAGCTGATTTAGTGTGTAACTGAAATTCTGATTTAGCAAAAATTCACTATCACATTCTGTGGTTTGGTTAGAAAGATACACAAACACATGTAGTATGTGTATGAAGCTTTGATAATAATTTTCAAACCCTGGCAGTGATGATGCTGCATCCAAGAATTTTAAATTAAAAGCACGTTATTCACCTAGGTAAGGTACCAACTATATACATTGTAAGTATGGTGTTTTGTTTATTTTTTGGCCTTTTGTCTCCAATGACTGAAAATAAATACCGCACAAACTTAAATTATTTAAACAGAAAAACCTAATGAACAATAATAATGCAATACAATGGGGGATATGAGAAGTTGAATTTATTTTATACGTATAAAATAAAATAATGATGACTCCAAATAAAATCTTCTTTGAAATTGAAACTGAGGCTTACAGTTGAAATTCTATAGTAGGCAGGTAAAAAATGAAATCTGTATTTGCTAAAATAAATAATTTCCTTTGGTGTTGAGTACCTAAATGAGTATAGCTACCTAGATATGATTTAGTTTAGTTTTGTAAATATACCGTTCATTCTTTTCCGGTAGTAATTTTAAATTAACTTTATGTTGTAACAAACGTGCGCTTATTATGAGTGAAAATTTAGACTTAAATATTTTGCAAAATATAGATGGGTAGGATATAATGACAGGTATTATTTAAGCAATGCAGATCGAATTTTAATCATTAATTTCCAAACGTCCACCCAGCTTCCAGAATAACTGTATTACAATGATATCACATAATCATTTGTCAGTGACATGAAACCATCCATGATACTGTGCTTAATGCAGAGTTTACGTTTGACAGCTCAACAATTCATTAAAATAATTTTTGTAAGTAAATAGATGCTAACTACATTACCTATACTTTTGACTTTATTCATTCATTTTCATTCATGAATGAATACATTTTTTGAACCTGCGAAGCAACCCCTCCTTAGGTATAACATACTCAAAGTCCCCAGCCCAGTGCCGTAAGCTTTATGCAGGAGAAGGGGTCAAAGGTCCTCTTTTGTAGTATTTATTCAATATTTGAAAACTTAGCGTAATAAAGGCAAAGTCAATATCGTCGGCTAAGGATGCCAGCCTCGTAAATCCATTTTTGCAAATCTTACAGGAGAGCGATTTATAACTTTCGCTGAAATTAAAGTTGTTTCAGGAAGCCAAAATTCATCTGAATGCAAAACTTTCATAGTGTGACGACTCGTAAAGTACTTTCTTGAAAGTGTTTTCTCAAAGTCATTTGCTTTCGCTAAAACGATTTCACAAAAAAACTTTCACGGTGTGACTTTTTTCTGCAAGCGTTTTCAAGAAAGAAAATTGCTTTCAGAAAAAGTTTGTGAAAGTTTTTCGCTTTCTTGAAAGCGAAGGTAACTACCTATGTTTTTCACCCAAATCGCTCTTCTATCATCAGCTGCATTTTGTGGGATCGTTACGTTTTCCCGCAACTCAGTTGCGCGAGTAAAGTTTGTTCGCCGATTTTTAAATTATATTTACTATCTCCACTATCCTGTGAAACGTGATCTAAGCCTCTAGGGAGTGCCACCTTTCAATTGATGTATAGCACGATACGAATCTACTCCGTTTTCAGAAAGCACTTTCAGTAAACGCTTTCGCTTCCTAAGTGCAACGACCCGAAAAGTACTTTCCTGCAAATAAAAGTCGATTTCAGAAAGCACTTTGCTTTTATAGTGTGACTGCTCTCTCAAAGCATTTTCAGGAAATTTTCAAAATCGAAATTTTCGAAACGCTTTCTAAAAGCGTTATTCAAATTTATGTTTTTGCAAAAACCTGGTATTTAGTATTATTAAAATTGTTCTTAAGATGCACCAAGTTTAATCAAAATAATTTGAGCCGTTTTCGAGAAAACTTGATAAAACCAAAATCGTTGTATGGTACCTACCCGTTTTAGAAGAGTGAAAACAAAACTTTGAATTTCTCCTCTAGGGAATCACATAAAAATACTTCACACCAAATTTGAAGCAAATCCGTAGGGCTATCATTATTTAGAGTTAGAAAGATTCACTTGTTCATCTAGCCCCTCACCTACGGGCATGCAGTTTCAAGTTTAATACAAATATCTTCAGTGAGTTATGAGATCCAGATAAACCCAGACATTTTTGCAAACAGACAGAATTATTGATCTAAATTTTAAATCTCGTGTGACTCCGTATTTAAATAAATTCACGTTGACATGGACTTTCTTAAAACAGTAGGTGCAATTTAAAATTGTAACAATAAAGTCTTTAATTTGTATAATTATGATCAAAGGTAGTAGGTACTACTAAATCTCAACCTAAAACTTTTTTTTTTAATTGTATGCAAAAGGAAAATTTCAAAATGCAGCAGTCCGTTCAAACATTCCACCTGTACTGATCTACTCTCTCACGGTTCGTTGCAATGGAACTTGGCTAATTAGAAATAATTTGCCTCTGTATGGAATGAACAAGCATCATTTGAATGATTTACAGTTGGCTGTCCGTGTTTGGTCAGTCGAAATGTGATGCATTGGTATTATTGCTTCAGCTAAAAGGACTCGGGGAAAACTCTTATCCATGTATAAAAATGACCACTGAGCTTTTGTACCCGCACCATACAAAATGTGGCAATGTAGTGTTTGCTCTGAATCCTATACACATGGAATTGGAATGGAATAAGGACTTCAGTTCAAACCACAAATTGCAAGAGGGGAAGAGAAAATTGAAGTTGGAGTTGGGTCGGAACTAGGAGTTGAAACGTGGATAAAAAAAACCCCAGACAGACACCACAAATGTGTTCATGCATTCATGGCTTCCAATTCAGTTTTCAATTCGATTCATTCCGGTTCCGTCTGAACAGGCAAAAGATTCGTTTTTTTTTTTGTTGTTGCTTGTGTTTTGTTCGTTGTTCATTTTGTCTTTTATCTTGTCCGAGAAAACATTCAAAGGATTTTCAAAATATATCATCCTTGCGCTTGGGAACGGTGAGTTTAGTTCAACCTGCTGTCGGCTCTCTCTAAATCGAGTGGTGTGCACTGATGATGAAGGGATGTGCCATGTGCTAGACTCTGCTATTCGGCATGCGGGTAATAAGAGGTTTGGCTTTTTGGCTCGTTATGTGGCAAATTGCAAATGGTCAATGAAATCACAAAGAATCATATGCATCAAGAGTGCATTGCATGATGATGATGTGCAGGAAGAATGCGAGAAAATTTTTTCCAATTCAAATAATTGTGGCAGACAATTTAGTTTGGCCGTTGTTTTTTTTTAAGTGGAAAAATCTTTTATTTTCTCATATTTTGTTAAAAAAAAAACAATGGATGACATAAAAATAAAGACACAATTTGAATATGAAAAAAGCTTCCTATTATGTTATTTGAGTTTATTGGGAAAAACCTGGTATGCAGTATTTTTTTTCCACGGATTTGCTTCAAATTTGATTTTGTTTTAGCTAATTTAGTTTTGTTTTGATGACAGTATGTTTGTTGTTGTAGAACCGGGCCACTTCATTCGGGTTTCCTTCCGTTTAAATCATAGGTTCAGTGTTTGTTTCCGATCGCAACAGGGCATCTACAACAAACGTTCGAAATTGTATTTGCGGCTTTGGTGTTTCCTTGCAAATGCAATGTATTTTCCATGCATTTACCAACGCTGCATCGAGTGCATTTGATAAAAGTGCCAGTACCACTTTTTTTCTTCGAATTCGAATCCGATAATTGCTTGTAGCGTTATCAAATAAGTCAACTCCACCCATCGTTATGTTTCTTTCACGAATTGCATTTGGCATTGGAATGTTGACATGTTTTCTCTTTTTTCTATCAAACTGTTTTGCCTGATTAATTGCCTTAATGCCTTTTTGACCACTTCGGTAACTCATAATGAAGACATGTCGATTCTTTTTTAGAAGTTGAAGCGACGCTTTGGGATGTTGATGCACTCATTTGGTATAACATCGACTTCCGGTTCATTGTATATGTCTTTAGGATTTTGAGAATTTAAATCATCAAACCTGCATTCTAGCTCAAATTCACCAGCCAATTCATTTGGGAACATGTTTCCATCCTCCAAAAGCTGCACATTATCATCAATTTCCTCATTATCACCAACAGCATCATTTTTGGAGGTAAAATTATAATGTTTGTATGAACTGCAGCATCTAACAACTTATAAGTAACTCCATTTATGGTACCTGAGTATAATAGTACAGATGTCTTATAGGGACCAACGCTCATAAGAAGTGACCTGAGCCTTGATGTTTCCTGTACGCCAAATGCACTGCCTAATTATTTCTAAAAATAAAGTCAAGTGGAAGGTAAAGGGTTTTTCCAGTATAGCACTCTTGAATGTGTTTTTTTTTTTTTTTTTCTTAGAACTAAAATATGCATCCTTTTGTTGGACAGGATGCAATCGAAAATTATGATTCTTTTTCAAAAATGTTCGCATTGTAATAATAAACACACAATATTCCGAGAAAAGAACCGTTCAATCTCATATATAAAGAAGCGATTTTTTTTTTTTTTTTTTGAAATGCTACTGCTTTCGGTTAGCGTTGCGAAAACGCAACCTAATGCTTTCATCTAATCTGACAAGCAGGTAACTCATGTAAATTACGTCAGAATTATTTTAGAATATAATTTGAACCCTTATTTACCTGTAGTTGACATTGTTTTGAAAAATTATAATTTTGACGATATTTTTCAAAAGTTCAAAAATCCTACCTCAAAATTTACAAAAGCTAGTATTTTGAAAGTCCTTAAAAAGCACGAAAAAAAATTTTAGAACAAAATCCAAAAACAGGCCGATTAGATAATTCAACTATCTCTCCAAATCAATTTTAGTTTATTTCAATTTATAATCAGTTATGTTCCAGAGGTATTCAAATATGAAGTCTGCAGAAACGCAACGCTAGCCGGAAATGGGTTAACAATTTTGATTAAACTTTGTACATTTCATTCCTACACTTGTTCTAATGATAGTGCATACCACAATTTAACCAAAAAACATAAGAAATAAAGTTATGATTTTTTTTGAAACTTAGTTAGTTTTGTATACTTACTTAGGTATATTCCCTGTTATCTCGTCATTGCCTTCGTTGATTTTATCATTACCTTGCAATTCGGTACTTCTTAGTCCCTATGTCCATCTGTACCTCAGCCTTAACGGCTGAAGCGATTTTCTTCAAACTTTGGACTTAAGGTTCTTATGGGTTTCCCTAAAGCCGAAATTGAATTTTTTTTTTTAGCTCAAAAAATAACGGTTCCTGCCATACAACCAATATACAAAAAATTAGGGCTGGCCGCGAGACGAGACTCTGCGAGATTTTTATAAGTCTCGTCTCGGTCTCGTTAAAATCGAAAATTTTCGGTCTCGTATAATTAAGTTTCGGCTCGGTCTTGTCTCCGAAAAATACGATTTCCGGACAACCTGTTGATTTTGGAACGAAATATTTTCGATTATGGTTTGAATACGTGCAAAAGAAAATAAATATTTTACAATGAAATTGGATTTTTTTAATTTATTAGACTCTCTATAAATTTCGGTCCAATTATTATACAGTCTCGTCTCGGTTGCTCAAAAGCCAGTCTCGTCTAGGTCTCGTCATGCGAGACCGAGACTTTTCTCGTCTGGTGGCCAGCCCTACAAAAATTGATTTATTTCAACAACGGCTGTAACGATTTTGAAAAAAAAAAAATTAGGAGCTACTATAATTACTACAATTAATAATTTGGTACAAATTTGTTTTATAACGGTTATTAACGGTACCTGTTTTAGAACCGATTTTTTGGTTTTCAAATTTCTGGTTAACTGCTACACCGACTTCAACCAAAAGGTTTTTTTTTTATAATTTTAACAATTTTGCATACACAATTTTTCGAAAAAATAATTTTTGTATTTTTAAAAAAATATTGATTTTTTTTTGAAAATTCAATATCTTGAAAACGGGTCAATGAGTATTTTTTTAATTTTGTATAAAATTGTTTTTTATTTAATTCTTAAAGTCATATCAAATATTATTTAAATTTTTTTTTTTTTTTTTTTCAAAAATTCATATTTATTAAACAAATAAGATGGCATACTTTTTTAAGCTCTATCTGTTTTAGCTATTTAAATAACAAATTTATAGTAATATTTATGTAGGATAAAGTATCTGGCAATCCCTAGGCCATTTCCGATATTCCAATTCAACGAAGAATAATGATCAAAGAAGAAAAGGAATTTTAATAAAAAGCTAAGATCTCGCAGAATATTGCTCGATCTCTTTTGCCGCCAACCTTCAACCCAGATAGACGACACAGAAAGAACACTGCTGAGCTCGATTCGCACATCGTCTTACAATTAAATTAAAACTTAGAGTATTTCTTTATATTAAACTTAAATAATTACTTATACCTATTTAAACTGAATAATTAAACTAATTTATAACGTTGGAACGTGTTTTAACCTCTACATTTATGTATCATAATGTTATGGAACCAATAAATACGCACATTGTCAACTTCAAGCTACGTTAAAGTTGTTAGCTTGGAGAGCAAAGTTTGTGCGATGCAGTTGTGCAATTTTTTTATTTTAGCAAACCATAATATATCTACACTAGTTGTAAGATTCTAGAGCAAGTTAGTGCGATCCATTCGTACATTTCATCTTTCAACGGCTGAACTGATTTTGTTTTAATTTTATGAGCAGGTTTTCCTAAGACATCCACTAAAATGTATCAGCAATTTTATTTGAAATATCAACAAAGAAACTAATTTACACTGTTTCCCTTAATAAGTCATATTCTATGAAAAGATAGAGATCAGAATTAATACAAAATTATATTTTGGCTCTGGAAATAAATTTTCTAGAAATTTTAACATAAGGAACAAAAAAGTTGGTACTTAAAAATTGCGAGAAAGTGATTTGCCATATTTGCGAGGTTTAAGAATAGTTAACTAACATTATAAATATTTATTTCCAAAAAAGCAGACATACAAAGCCCAATGCCCTTGTACTGTGGCCAAATAAGTTAATCACTCCTCGTGATGTTCTAATTCCTTGAAAATTATGATAGGTTTCCAAAAAAAATTCCATACCTTTATTTTATAGGTACATATAACTGATTTAAAATCTGAACAATTTAGCAGGGGGTGAAATTTTGTTGCTTATTAGCTGAATACAATGTACATTCCGTATAATTTATTGTTCTGTCCCATTTCGGAATTGTTAATATTTTATAAGCCTTCTATAATCATTTTTTAATCGTGTGCGGAGAAAGGACAAGGAATACGAATGATCAACAACCAACTTGTGTGCTAGTAAAAATGCTAGTTGTCCCAAAAAATGCTATTTATAAAGACAAAACCGTACATTGGATGGGCATGATCAGGTAACCTCGGTGGTCGATGCGTAGTGCATCGGCCTCAGAGGTAGCTGCTCTAAGTTCGATTCCAATTGACTGCACTAATTTATAAATTAAAAATTGAACATAAATACTAAGCACCACTAAAGGAATCTGATGATTGGTGTGGCAGCCATGAATTTGCAATAATTTCAGCCAAATACAATGGTGGTAGCCCACTCGAGTGGTTGTTGAACATTCAAACATTCATAAATAATATAAATGACGGAGCGAAAGCTATGCAGCCTATAGCCTAGCTGAACACGCCCGTGTGTTATCATACTTAAAACCCAATTGTATAATTTTTTTCATCAATTTATATTTGAGTTGTTTTTTGTTTAAATTCACAGTTAATTAAAAATTAATACAAATATTTTATGTTTGTGATACAAAAAAAAAAATGTTTTATCCTCAATTAAAGTTAAAATGAGTTTTGGAAATTGAGTGCATGTGTTTTTTTTATAATTATTTTACCTGCATAGGCCTTCATGGATACCATTACCATTGTCAAGTCCTTATATAGGGTGATGGCACTAGTGGTCGGCCCATTGAATTTTTGTTTAAGTTCGATTGGTATTTAAAAATCAGGAACTTATATTTTTAAAAGAGTTATTAGTTTATATGACGAGTTGAAATGTGTAGATTAGGACATTTTAAGAGCATTAAGTTGATTTTCTACCAGACAGAAATTGTTCAACATTATATTGACGAAAGTATGATTCTTGAGTCGTCAGCCCTCTGATCTGCAGAAGTCGGCCGCTTGTGTATCCAGTAATCGGCCACCAAATAAAATTTGTATTTTCATACTATTTACAATATTAGAAAGTATATAACAACAATTTTAACATTTAATAATTAGCAATACAAAATTTAAGTTAAATAGGGACATGTATTGAGTTAAACACTTAATTTTAATTTAAAAGAACAAAACACACTTAAAAAACAGTGGCGCAAAATTTTAGTCGTTTTAGTACGATGCTAAATCATTTTTAGTATGATACCTACTAGGTTAAAAAGTATATTTTGCTAATTCAAAACAAGTTAGCATCCTACTATATCCTAATATATTACTAAGGTTTTAAATCACCAAATGGCTATTTTATCTTTAAGTATCATACTAAATCCATACAACGTTTATACATGTCCAAATTAGGGATGTTTGTGTATTTTTGTACGAGCTGTCTCTTTCTTGGACGTGTTCAGCTTATAGTTTAGGAAAACTAGTCAAAATAAGGTACATATTTCGGAAAAAAATTGGAGAAATCTGAGTTTTGGTATAACCGTTCTGTGAACCTTCCTTAATAAGCCCAGAAAGTTCCGCCTAGATATGTTAGGTGCTAGCTTTTTTATAACGGTAAAAAGACAAAAAAATAGTTTATTTTTTCCAAAAAATTAGTATATCTCCATTTATAACGGTTCTTCGTCCAAAAAACTTAAGTTCATAATTAAAGAGCACAAAATTTACAATAAAAAGTCCGCACAACTTAACTTATAGCTATAACCGTTTCTGAGTTATTAAGCGTTAAAAAAAATGTTTTTTTTTTTTTTCTATTCTTCGATAGTGTGAACTGCCGAAAAAAAAAATAGTTTTTTGCATATATCTTTAAAACTGTAAGCTTAATCGAAAAATTTTACATACAAAATATGTACATTATGAGCTGCTGTATAAGCATGCATTAACAGTTTTTTCTAGAAGCCATCATTTTTACGATATCATTATTTAAAAAAAAAATCGCCGAAAGTTGAAAATACTGGTTTTTGGCTTTTTTCTCTTAAATGACGAATTTTTCGGAAAATATTTTATAATTATCTTGTAGATTTTAATATTCCCTAGAGAAACATTTTATCACACTTTTTTGCGTATAACACATCAGTTGCAAGATATTGCGATTTCAAAAATGGTAAAATTTCGAACATTTTTGAATACAAAAAAATAAAAAAAATTGATATTGTTTAAAATGACGTTATAAATACTACATAATTAAAAATACGTACACACACCTTACCTTTGTCATATTTATGCTTGTATGATGTATGTATTTTTAGTCATATAATATTTATAACGTCATTAATACAAATAATACATACAATAATAATAATACAATAATAAATACAATATAATTTTTTTTATTTTTTTTTTTAAATTCAAAAATGTTCGAAATTTAACCATTTTTGAAGTCGCAATATCTTGCAACTTATGTGTTAGACGCAAAATGGTGTTATAATATTTTCTCTAGGGAATATTAAAATCTACAAGATAAGTATAAAATATTTGCCGAAAAATTCGTCATTTAAGAGAAAAGAGCCAAAAACCAGTATTTTCGACTTTTGGTGTTTTTTTTTAAATAATGATATCGTAAAAATTATGGCTTCTAGAAAAAAAACTGTTAATGCATGCTTATACAAAGCTTTATCATGCACACATTTTGCAAATATTTCGATTAAGCTTACAGTTTTAAAGATATATGCAAAAAACTGTTGTTTTTTTTGGCGGTTCATACTATCGAAGAATAGAAAAAAAAAAGAATTTCTTACCGCTTGATAACTCAGAAACGGTTATGGCTATAAGTAAAGTTGTGCGGACTTTTTTATTGTAAATTTTATTCTCTTTAAGTTTGAACTTAAGTTTTTTGGACGAAAAACCGTTAGAAATGGAGATATACTGACTTATTGGTAAAAACCATTTTGTTCGTCTTTCTACCGTTATAAAAAAGCAAGCGCCCAACATATCTAGGCGAAACTTTCTGGGATTATTCAGGAAGGTTCACAGTACGTGTAAGTAAAATTGTAATTTTCCTGGACTATTAAGTTTATGAAGGAAATTGGTTTAAAACAATATTAGTTTAAAAGTATTTAAAAATTAGAACATTTTACTAAGGTTAAAGAACTAGAAAAATTTTAATTAGTATTATACTTAACCCTTAGAGCCATATTATTAAAAACATCGCTTAACTTACCTTTAACTTTTGAGCTCTCGTGTAAGCATGGATTAAGAGAACTCGTGAATTAAAACGTATATTTACTTGTCTTATTTAACCCTTTGCTAAACCACCTGCCTTGTTGGTTTAGCTAGCCCGCAAGTGGCAAAAACCTTATTCGCCGCTAACTCCGTTTATTAATTTGGGGGCTTATAATAGGCTGTTTAAAATTTTTGAATTTTTCTTTCGCCTTTTGTTGTTATTTCCATTTTTTAAGTTTTTAAAAGCACTAGGGAAAAATTTTAAACAGCCTATTATTAAGGGTTTAGTATGATAATATTTAAAATTTAACCAATTCTTTATCAGTTTACTAAAATGTTCTTAACTTTAAATACTTTTTAACTAGACTTAACCAATTTCCTTCATAAACTTCAGCTGAACACGTCCAAAAAAGTGACAGCTCGTACAAAAATACACAAACATTCTGACCTTGATCTTGATTTTGACATTTATAAACGTCATAGTGTCATATGGATTTAGTGCGATACTAAAAAGATAAGACAGCCATTTGATTATTTTAACTTTAATAAAATCTTAGAAGATAGTATGATGCTTAATTCAATTAAAATTAGCAAAATACAATTTTTAACCAGTATCATACTTAAAATGATACTAAATCGACTAAAGTTTTGCACCAATATAACTTTCAAATTGTATTACCTTTTCATCATTATTTTTAAACAAAAATTACAACGGTAAGTTTTTCTTACGACAAACGAAATTCGTATACATAAAGTGTCTTAAAGGATTAATTATACTAACGATGAGTTTAAGTAGTAGTAGCCCGTAGCGTAATGGTTAGTGCGTTCGACTGTCACGCTGAAGGTCTGGGATCGCTTCCCAGCCTCGTCCACCTAAAAACAAAAAGGTTTTTTTTCAGGGCTACTGCCTCTTGCGAGGAATTGACAAATCCTCCAAGAGTATTCACTTGTCACGAATAAGTGCTTCTCGTCTAGCCGTTCGGATTCGGCATAAAATTGTAGGTCCCTTCCATTCCTGTCGAAAGGCGCACACAGGAATGGTTGCGAGTTGTTAGTCACTAGGCCCTGGTTCTTCATGAGCCGTTGTGCCACCCGATTTATTTTTTTTATGAGTTTAAGCAATATTTTACATAGGTTACCATAAAAAGAAAATTTATCAATTGAACTGAGTAAGTTTCTCGTGAGTACAAATAGCTAGGGTAAGTTGGTTGAATTTTTCAGTTAGCCATTTACTCGTATAGGGTACCCACTCGAATTTTTTTTCAAATGTAAATTAAATTTGAAATTTATGTGAGTAAAGCTTACATGTGCAATCCGAACCTTATACAAAACATAGCTGGGGCTGAAATAAGAATAATTGTTGTCTATAGTCGGCCACGCTGGAGGTCTGGTATCGCTTCCCAGCCTCGTCCACATAAAAACTAAAAAGTTTTTTTTTCAGGGCTACTGCCTCTTGCGAGGAATTGACAAATCCTCCAAGAGTATCACTTGTCACGAATAAGTGCTTCTCGTCTAGCCGTTCGGATTCGGCATACAATTGTAGGTCCCTTCCATTCCTGTCGAAAGGCGCACACAGGAATGGTTGCGAGTTGTTAGTCACTAGGCCCTGGTTCTTCATGAGCGGTTGTGCCACCCGATTAATTTTTATTTTTTTTTATAGTCGGCCAATCATTCTCTTTTACGTTAACAGGCGGCCGACTACTGAAACCACAGAGTATTTTTTGATTTTTTTGGTGTGAATAAAAAGAGCATAAAATTTCCCTTAAGTTTGCATTCTCAGTTGAAGAAAAATTTAAAAAAAGCATTCTTCAGAAGAATTGAACAAACTTGTCTTCTAAAGTCGGCCCCCTTATAAATAATTACCAACAAATATTTTGTATGTTTTTTTAACAAAAAATAGCTAGTTTAAAGTATAAATAACATAAAAACACACACATAGTGCATATACCTTCAATATCTTGACAATTATACAGGTCTCTTTGATTCACTTCCACCATTTATTTTTTTGCGAAAAACCACAAATCCGACTGAGACAAAAACTTAAAGGAAACTTGCATTTTTTACAAGAAAACCAGTAGCTGCAATGGAATGAAATTTTGTACCCTGCAAGAAAAACTGTTAGCTTATTTAAAAATATTTTTGCCGGGAGGTTGAATGAAAGCCTTTACTATTATTTTGTACTTTAAGTGGCCGACTACTGGCGGGGGCCGACCACTGGTGTCATCACCCTATTGCATGTGATGAATCTACTTTATAGATATTTTATATTATGCATTTTTCTCTCTGTATTTATTGCCTTAATTTCAACACGTTGCCATTGTCATTCATCGTTCTCGTCGTTGTCCTCGAATTCATAAATATTAATAATAAAAATCTTGCTACGCAGGCAAACAAAAAAAAATATATATAAAATGATAACGTTAAAGTCCTTGCTCCTCGTTTTGCTGTGTATATACATACATTGTTAATATGATTTTGCTTATTTGTTCTGTGCTAGCTCTCAGGATCTCAATCATTCAAGGATACTTTCAAAATCTGTACCAAAGATAAAACTAACAATCCCTATCCTCTGTGTGTACATTATACCTATGCTGGTATATTTCATTTCAAACAATACCAAGTAAATGAAAGAAATAAAAAAGGGATGCATATTACAAAAATGTACACATTTTTGGTCTGTTACTCCAATTTTTTTGCCACCGTATAGTGGGAAGGAAACATTTTGCTTTGAAGCAATATTAAAAAAATTGTTTAATTGTTTATGGAGATAAAAATTAAGTTAATAAATTTAATAAACCTGTTTTTGAAAAATCGAATTTTGAACCTTTTCTTTGAACTTTTTAAATATTTTTTTTTTTTTTCTTTTAAGAAGATTTTTGCAATAACGAAAAAACATACATATTTTTTGTATATTTTTTTCGAGCGAAAAAGATGTTTTTAACATTTGTATGGAAGGTACCGTTGTTTTTGATTTAAGGTATCTAATTGATTTTCTTCACTATTGATAGCAAGTTTTAAACAAAAAATTAGCCAAGTCATTTTCGAAATATTTGGATTTTTCGAAAATATCGAGTTTTTGAAATTCCAAGGTTTTGAAATTCGGAATTCTAGTATAGGGTAAATTAGGATTAACTAAGAAAATGGTCGAAAACCTTTTTTCTAAACGGAAATGGTAAAGGAAGTTGATTTGTTGGTAAGTTTCTTGAATGAACTCAACTTGAATTATTAGGGTGAATCTTCACTTAAAGCTCCTTTTCGTGGCCCCGACCAAAAATGGTTCGACAAATTTTAAAAACTTATTTATTTTGAAGACAATAACAGCGCAAGCAACGTTTCTAACTCGTCCACTTCTAAATTTTAAATATTTGCAGACATGTGATACAAAATTAATTGTTTTTATGGTCCAAATGTCATTTCCGTCGCGTGTCTCCTACTTGTTTCAGCGCGGAAAAAAGGGTTTTTCTTATTTACGAATGTTTGAATGTTCAACAACCACTTGAGTGGGCTACCACCATTGTATTTGGCTGGAATTATTGCAATTTCATGGCTGCCACACCAATCATCAGATTCCTAATTAGTGGTGCTTAGTCTTTATGTTCAATTTTAATTTATAAATTATTAGTGCCGTCAATTGGAATAGAACCTAGACCAGCTACCTCTGAAGCCTATGCACTACGCATTGCGCCACCGAGGTCACCTGATCATGCACATCCAATGTAGGGTTTTTGTCTTTATAAATTGCATATTGAGGCAACTATTATTTACCTACATATTAAGACAACTAGCATTTACCTACATTGGATGTGCATGAGCAGGTGACCTCGGTGGCGCAATGCGTAGTGCATAGGCTTCAGAGGTAGCTGGATTTAAAAATCATTAATTATTCCCTATTTTATAACAACACTTGAATGTACATAACTTTTTCTTAAATTAAGGTAAGCAACATTTTTGGTGCTAAAAGCTAAAAAGGAGCTTTTAACCGAGAATCACCCATTAACATTTTAAAGCCAAAAAATAAAGATTTGCAAAATAAAACCCAAAATCAAGGTATTCCAGGAAACTAAGATATTAACTTCCGAAAAATTCCGATAAAGCTGAATTGTGGTGAAGAGCTTCATTTTGTTGTCCTTAACATTTTCTGAAAAGTACCCTAAATTTGAGCTAAAAGTTTAAGAGGGTAGAGTGGATAAAATGCACTTTTTTCTTAATTACTCGAAAACTATAGATTATTTCGAGAAAAGTTGGTACACATTATATCTCATATAATTCTACACAAAAAAGATTACAACACTCTACTTATCTTACCCACCTTACCACCAACACCACACCCCCCCCCCCCTAAAACTTTTACTTTTAGCTCCGACACAAATTTACGGTAATTTTCAAGAAATATGTAGGACAACAAAATGAAGCTCTTCACCAAAATTCAGCTTTGTCGGAACCTTTTGGAAGTAAGGACATTTTTTAATATAATTTTTGTGGACTAGAGTGATGTTTTAGGACAATTAATTTAATATTTTTACAAGTAAATTTAAAATTATATTTTTCAAATTGTTCCATGTGCTTGTCCCACTGTGCATAAGATATCACAAGAAAATGAATACATTCGTATGATTTTTCTCTTTTTTATGATATTCTGTGATTTGCATGGTCCTGTCCTTATGACGTGGAACGCGCCAGAGCACTCATCATTATTTAACTACCACTATATTTTTGTAGGTAGGTACACACTTATACACGTATGTAGGTATACGCAAAGGATATTATGCACAGAGTTTTTTTTTTCATTTGATTTATATACCTTAGCCTTATTTGTAATTTCATTATCCACAACGGTACTGTATAGCAGTAAGGTTACAGAACAAAGGCATATCAATTTTATTTTGATTTATGTCAGGAGTATGTAGTTGTAGCTGGGATTTATGTTGAAGGTTTGTAAATTTTGGAAAAGGCAAATATGTACCTCCTAGGTACCTAAACTATAAATGAAAAACTTTATTAGAATATTTTGTTTTGATAGTTTCGCAACAAAAAAAGATTTCCTTTGAATCGCAGAGACTGTTTGATGACAAAATGTATTATTGTCTTTTTGAACGGACTTTGCATAAAATTAAATGAAATTTTATTGTCCAGTATTTTTTTTTTTTTTTTGCCTAAAACCAATTTAAATTCCATGTTGGTACAGATCTATAGAAACGCAGTCAATATTCAATCAGTGAGTGGGAGAAAAAATGAGATTGTCCATCAAAATTTATTACATGAATAGGTTATTTTGAATATGCTGTTAAAGTCGGTATATCGAAGAAAATTGCAGTGAGGGGGTGAAAACAAATGGCCCATGTTTAAATCACTATGGGGCGTATTCATAGTCATTTTAGACCTGGGTCTAAGTTAAACATAGGTTTAGTTGAATTTTCGGACGTTGATTCTAACTTTTTTAATTTATCATTTCAAAAAATTTAAAGCTATTTGTGTAGTATACCCAGTTAGTTATCTTATAAAAGATATAAAAAACCAACAATTTGTATTAAAATCGGTCTGAATTCATTGAGCCAAAATTGTCTTAACCTGTAGTTTAGTTAAAACAGGGTCTATCTGCGACTATGAAGGCTTATATTTCACCTAGGTGATTCTCCAATGTCATCTATATATGTAAATATATGACACGTTTCGCAGGTAAATGCACTAGTATCCGGACAATGCTAGTATGAAATAAGTATCAAAATACAATCTTTTGTATATTTAACAAATGTATGCAAAGTTTTATGTACATTAACGCAGCACTGTAAGAGTTATGCTTCTTTTCGGTTTTGCAGGTATAAGAGAAACATTAAAATGTCATTTTGAGTTTAAAAAAAATAGTGGCAGCGTTTAAAAGATTTAAGTATTTTATGCAGTGTTAATTAATTTATTCTAATAGAAAGTGACTAATTTGCTTTAAAATATAATAGATTTTATTATTTAAACCATAAAAGATAATAAAACTTAAGTTTTTGTCAAAATATTTGGTGTCCGGGTACTGAAACAAATTTTGTTTGTTCATTTTCAGTTTCCGGACAGAGTGTCCGGATACTGAAAATAAGAGAAAAATATTAAATGTATGTTTTATTGACCTTAAATGAAAAGTACGTATATTCTACATGATTTAGTAAAAGAGAGTTGTATTTTTCTCACGAATTTTCAGTATTCGGACAGGGTTTTCTGAGTGAGAAATCGGCTATCCGGATACTAAAAAAATAAAGTCCAGTATCCGGACAAGTGTATTTTATATGAAATCTAAGGATTCTAAACATTGTTAGTGTAATCACATTTCGAGGAAATGATCCTTTAGGTCCTTACGAAATTTAAGGCCCTTAAGGATATTAGAAGATACAAATTAAGCACAATGAAAACAGATGCTTCGGCCAACTTTGTTAACAATTGTTTAAAAGAAAAAAACATTAATTGGAAAAAACCTAACGAAAATTGTATTATATATTATTATAACAAGGAATATAGTGGCGGATTTAGAGGAGGCTAGAAGCGCTTAAGCTGCCCACCCACTGCACATCTTATTCCTAAAGTGTTTTAATGATAGAATGCAAAACATTACAATGTGAAGAGTTCAAACTAGAGCTCTTGGATTCAAATTTGTATAGTGTATTTGTTTAAAAATATGGTGGTTTTAAAAACTCCAGCGATTCAATTAGGTTCAGTTTATACGTGCAGAAGTGGGTCTAGTTCAAACTTAAAGTATTTTTAAACATATGACGAAACAGAAAGAATTATAATTCCTAATTTCTATACATCAGATCCAACCAGAATTAGACTAAGAAACGGGATTTAAAAAAAAATACAAGTTAAGTGCAAAAATAACTGATTCAACAAAACCTTAGCTAGGCTCTAAAAATTGTTGGAGCTTAACTCTTAAACTGTCAAGCCTCAAAATGAAGGGTAGATAGGTGACATTTAAAGCTTTATTCTGCACGTGTACATGGGATGTATGTTCCTACGTATGTACCTATAATCGAATTGTTTGTGTATTAAGACGTGTAGGGTCTTAGTTGTACATGTGTTTTTAGTAATACAGGTGTATTTAGTATTACATTATCGCCCGCAAGCAGCAAAGAATTATCTAAACAAAACTAGCCTTATTTGATACGTTTGGGAGGTTCAAATAGGAACAAAATACACACCGTTTTTTTAATTACACGTGTACTCTGATTATACATGTATTCTGATTACACGTGTATTTTGATTACAGGTGTATTTAAAAGTTATAGGTACATGTTAATCATTTTTAATTGCTCGTGACACGAAAACAAGAGTAACTAAACACACGTTTGAACCGAGATATTCATTACAACTGTACGTTCATTATATACGCACCTATTTATAGAATGTATCAATGAGCGAAAAAGTTAATTAAAATAATTATATTTTATAAAAATTTACGATTTTTCATTAATTCTATTCAATAATGCACTAAGATTTCATACAAGACAATTGCGTCCGGATACTAAAACAAAAGCGTCCGGAAACTAAATTTTGCTGTCCGGATACTAGTGAAAATCGAACTTTTTTGAATTTTTATCATTTTAATTTGTACAGTGTTATATTTGCAAATTATGTGGACACTTTATTATTAAGAAATATCTACACTCTTTGAAATAATATAACTATCCACGGTAGCTTTTATAGTAAGGAAATGAGACGAAGTCAAAGTTAAGAAACACGTTAAGTGTCCGGATACTAGTGCGTTTACCCAATATGTCTCTATATGTTTATGTGGGTACCTTTAATAATTGTTTTTGATTTTTATGAAGCTCTTTTTACGTGCGACATAACGTATGTATGTATATAAATGGCGTGTGGCAAGTGGACTTGTAATATACTAAACTTAACTAAATACTGAACAAAATGTATACTAAATTTAATTCAAATTTGCGTTTAAGATGATTGGGAAGACGAAAAAAGCGCGTCCTGAAATTCAAATTCAAACTACTCCTCTAGTATTTTTTTTTTTGATTATTCATATGCATTTTTTCGATTTTGTTTCTGATAAATAAATAACGGTATATTTGCCAAACAAATTTTTTTAGCCAACAACAAAAATATTATTTATATACCTACAAAATGGCTACTACGATTTTGATAATAAACAAAATGGACGACTGAATCTAACTTGCTCTTGTAGCTAAAAACTAGAAAGTAGATATATGTTCAAGATGCACAGTATTGAATATAACAGTCGATAAACATGAATCAAAATTTGCGTCCGTCTTAGAAGTTTATAAAAGTTACACTGAAGAGGCCATTGTCATATCTGGAAGAAACTTTTTATAGTTTGGAATTTAGGTCACTTGTAGTTATTGAGGGCCACGAGACGAGACCGAGGCGAGACCGAAATTTACAGAGAGTCCAATAAAAAATTTAAAAATCCAATTTCAGTTAAATATTTATTTTCTTCTGCACATATTCAAACTAATCGAAAATATTTCGTTCCAATAATTAACAGGTTTTCCGGAAATCGTATTTTTTGGAGACGAAACCGAGACGAGACTGAAAATTTTCGATTTTAACGAGACCGAGACCGAGACGAGACTTACAAAAGTCTCGCAGAGTCTCGTATCGTGGCCAGCCCTACTTGTAGTTTCAATAGAATTAGTTTTTTATATGGTTAACGAGAAAAAACAAGCTGACTTAGAATTTAGATTTTTTTTTATTTCAATAAATCAATAAATCAAAAAATCTATATACAGGGTGTCCACTAAATAATGGATAACCTTGGAATGCCTCAAAGTAGACTTTATGACCGTCCTGAAAACTAATAAAGAAAAGTTTATCCATACCACATTTTTTTGTTCAGTGCATTATTTTTTGCGTTACCTTATGTTTTTGAATACCACGACTACAAGTGAATGAATTCTAACGTTTTTTTTTTCGTAGCAATATTTAACATTGTTTGTCCCAAAACATAAGAAGAACAAAATTATAATAACTGTTGGAATTCTTAGAGAAAAACATTATTAAACTTTGATTTTCGATGCAAAATGTGAAAGAAATTAATTCTTAAAAAATTTTAATCATCTCTGGTATGAAAAAATGCATGAATATCTAAGTGGCCAACTATTTTAAAAATATGCGCGTTAAATGCGGATTTCAAAATGGTATAATTTATTATTGCATCTTGAACCAAGTTGAAGTTATTGGTAAAAATCAGCAACAAGAGAGTCAATTTAACAAAAACAAAAAGTTTTAAAAATTAGCATTTTAAACGTGAAAATAATATCACGCGTCCAGCATGGTAGATTTTTGATTGATTGCCTGTTTTTATGATATTATCCTAGTGATAAATCCAAGCTTTTAACTTCTTATAGGCTTTATTGCAACATTACCAAAAATATCAACAAAGTGCAAAAAACGGCTACATTTTCAAGCTTGTTTTGAATTATACCTGGTCTATTGGGCTTTAACAAAACCATAAAATATTTTCGCAGTTGCTTTTAGTTTATTTGTTATTTTCTTCAAACAAATAGTCTTTTGAGTTTTGAGCCAACTTTCAATCACTTAGTTAGAAAACAAAAACAAAAGTAGATATTTTTTTTTTTAATTTAAAGCAAATGCTCAAACTGTTTTCCAACCATTCTAATACAGGTTCTGCACCTCCGAATAAATAAAAATCTTACAATAATATTGTTAATTTTTGCTCAGAATCTTGTAATGCAGCTGCCTCCCCAAGATTTCTCATCTCCTCTAAGGACCTGATGGGCTTGCTGTACACGATTTTCTTAATGCAGCCCCAATAAAAAAAAAGGCAAGTTGATTTAGGTCTGGTGAACGGGGTGGCCATAAAATTGGCCCCAGACCTCATGTCCATCTGCCTGTATCTCTGGCATATTTGTAATGCAGCGGCTTGCACAAGATTGCATACCTCCTCTGAGAAGCTAATCGGCTTGCTGTATTCGATTTATTTAATGGACCTCTTATAAGAAAATTAATTTGGGAATAACCACTACCAAAATATTTGATGATTTTTTAAACAAAACAAAACAATTGAAGAGGTTTAATTCAAAACAAGCTCGAAAATGTAGCCGTTTTTTTGCACTTTCTTAATATTTTTGGTAATGTTGCATTCGGCCCTTGAAGATAGAAGCTTGGATTTATCATTAGGACAACATTATAAAGACAGGCAATCAATCAAAAATCTACCACGTTCAACGCATAGTATTATTTTCACGTTTACTGTGCTAATTTTGAAAACTTTTGTTTTTGCTTAATTGGCTCTAGTATTGCAGATTTTTACAAATAACTTGCTATTGGTTCGATAAACAATAATAAACTATACCAATTTGAAATCCGCATTCGACACGAATATTTTAAAAATAGTTGGCCACTTAGGTATTCATGCATTTTTTCATACCAGAGATGATTTAACTTTTTCAAAAATTATTTTCTTTCAAATTTTGCATCGAATATCAAAGTTCAATAATTTTTTTCTCTAAGAATTCCAACAGTTATTATAATTTTTGTCTTCTTATGTTTTGGCACAAACAATGTTTAAAAAATAAAATCGTTTACTCAGGACGGTCATAAAGTCTACTATGAGGCATTCCAAGGTTATCCATTATTTACTGGACACCCTGTATATAAAAGAGAATGTCGTGCGTGTGTGCACGCATTACTCGAGAACGGATGGTTCGATTTTCACGATTTTCGGCTTGGGGAGTTCGTATTGACCCAAGGAAGGACATAGGATAATGGAGGAAAATCCCGAAAAATTTCCAGGAAAATTGAAAATCAGGGATCATCGTCTTTTTAGTGCATATCGCGAGAACGGTTACTTCGATTTTCACGATTTAGGGTTTGATAAATTCGTATTAGCCCAAGAAAGGTAATAATATACTGGAGGAAAATCCCGGAGAATTCCCAGGAAAATTAGAAAACAGGAAATAATCAGTTTTTATTGCTTAACCCGAGAATGGTTACTTCGATTTTTACGATGTAGGGCTTGATAAATAGGAATCTGGAAGAAAATCCGCGAAAATTTCCAGAAAAATTGGAAATCCGGGAAGATCCGGTTTTAAGTGAATAAATAGAGAACAGTTACTTTGGTTTTCACGATTAAGAGCTTGATAAATTCGTATTGGCCACAGGGAGGACATATAGGACACTGGAGGAAAATCCTCGGAAATGGTGTCATTTTCTTCCTTG
The DNA here is from genome assembly GCA_949320155.1 of Melangyna quadrimaculata. Taxonomy (NCBI): domain Eukaryota; kingdom Metazoa; phylum Arthropoda; class Insecta; order Diptera; family Syrphidae; genus Melangyna; species Melangyna quadrimaculata. The sequence continues at coordinate 46,569,315 of OX439484.1, forward strand.
ATGCACCGGTGGAACTGGAAAAATATTCCTGATTTTGTCTACTATTCTTTCAAGACCTGAGATTGCTTTAGCACTCACCTCAAACAGAAATGTAAGAAATTTAATGTTCTATAAAAAGTATCAAAAGCGATTTTTCGATCGGATGGACATTGGATGAGATAAACTTGAAAAACCATTTTTAAAATCGAATATTCGCTGGTTTATCAACAAAAATCTTTTTATAGGAAGGAGCTATCAAAAAAAAAAAAAAAATGTAAGACACAAATTGTAGAGAACATGTCAACCTACAAAAGTAAACAAAAATGACTACTCTGCGACTAATAGCGGTTGAGAAAAATGAGTAAGGGCTTTCAAACGCTTTTTTTCAAAATGGTGGATGACGCAGAGGGTTTTTTTTTATTGGAGAATTGTGGTCTTAGAATCCCCAAGAAGTACTCTTTAAAATAAAACAATAAAATTCTACTCCCGAATTTTTGTAGATATTTTCGATTTTTTTGGATAGTTTGATTGGACTATCTTGAAATATTTCCTTGTAGGAGTTTGCCGTCATTTCAATGTGGGCAACTCCCGATCAATTGTTTAAAACCAGAAAATCGCACCCCACGCCATTACACTACCTTCTCGGCTATGGTGGCGCTTCAGAAACCTGAGTTCCTTCCTTATAACATGAAAATAGTAATTATATATATATTTTTTTTAATTTTTTTTATATTCCGCGCGCACAAAAGGGGTTATGAATACCCTTAAAATGTTTCAACATAGCACGAGCGATATATCCGTCCGGGTAACGTAAATTGATTCAGAAAATACCACTTCTGTCCACTCTTCCTTCCACGTCATATTCTTCCTGCAAAAATCTATTATATTGTGTCTTCGTTTTGTATTTAACGGTGCTTTTTTCTTCAATTTAAGACACTTTAAATGTTGTGACCCACGAATAATACGTCTAATAGTGATTTTAGTTGTTGCTGTTAGTTGTTGCTGAAAAACTCAGTCTTACCGGTAAATTATAGAATTTCACTATTTCAGAGTAATACAGTAACATAATATATAAAAAAAGAATATCTTTGAAAATAAACCTTAAACAGCTTTAATTTCTATCCAATAATCATAGCGCTAACTACACAAACACATACTCAGACACACATTCACACACACGACCCACCATTAAAGCCAAATGTAAAATTTTTGCATATCAGACTGTAGTTCTATTTGACGACAATTGCCTTGGTTTGCATAACCAACCATCAGCTCCTGGTCCTGAGTCCTGGATCCTGACTCTGGTCTGGACTCTCTGCCGCAAAAAGTTGTTATAAAATTAGCTCTATATTGCAATATCTACGTTACTCCTTTGTACAAAAAGCAAATGAATAATTCATTAATTCGTGCAACGGAGTTTCGCATAATCTCCTTCACTTTAAGGACCAAGTTATTGTCCTTTGGTGGTTCTCTTCTTATGTTCGTTTGTTTGTGTATGTATGTGTGTGTGTGTGTGTATGCTGATGTTCTGGATGAAAAATTATAATTTGTTGCCACTTCATAGAGAATCTCATTTGCGAGCAACTGGAAAATGTTTCGCTTACACGACCACAACATGCAAGTATATATTTATGAATCTTTATCTATATATTTTCTGCTGGTGGCTGTATCAACAATGATCATGACATAGCCACGGCTAATGTGCAGCATCCTGTATTCGTTCATTATATACTTACACTCCATTTTACTTGTTGTTTTCGTTACGATGTAATTTATTTTTATTTTGTTTTAAATTATAAGGAATTTTGTTATTGCTTGGTGAGTTGCTGAAAAAAACACGGCTATGTATAATAAGATAAGGCTAATTATAATAGAACTATTTTGAAAACTCAGTTTTTTGTATTAAAAAAAAAAATTATGGTGTACCGCATGGCTCCGTTATGACTCCAACACTGTTTCTTATTTTGTAGCAATCAATCTTTATTATACTTAAAATCTTATGAAGGAATGGATTTTAGTTTTGTTTTTCCTGTGGTTTATTCGAAGCTCCTTAACCAAAAAAACAAGTTATGAGAACTTGCACTTAAACCTTCTATAATAATAAGATACTAGCAGACCCGTCTTCACGTCGCTTCGCAAACTATAAAAAATTGTATTTTTGTTGCTATATGCACAGTCGTGGCGGACTTATTAAGAACGATATTTTTATAAAATTTTAAAATACATAACTTTTGTTTGGGAAATCTGTTGAGGTTGAGTAGTGGTTTTAATAATAGCCCATGAACTACGGTACACTTTGAGTAATGTTTAAAAAATATAAGCATGAGAATATTGCTAGGAAAAAAATAAACATTAATTTAACTCTTATTTCGTCTGGCAATATAATTAAGAACAGAAACAAAATGTTCTCATAACATGACATGTGAATATATTGTAGGAAAACCTTAATTCTTTATAATTTCAGACAAAATTTCTTGCATATTTTCGCGTAAGGCATGGAATCTAGACAGATGTGTACAGATTTCTTCAATATTTAAAACATTCTGATCTAAATGTTTTTTTTTTTTTTTACTTTAACCATCCCTTGATGTCTCCCCACAAGTTCTTGATAGAATTTAGGCTCGAGCTTTGGAAGGTCTAATCTAAAAAATGACTTCTTGAATACGCAAACACCTTCTTAGCAATCCGTTGAAAACTTCTTGGATCATTATCGTCCTTAAAAACAAATTTAATGGGCATGATTTCAAATGAACAAGAGTCCATAACATGTTCCTCAATGTCTTTATAAACTTTCTGGTCAATTCGAGCATTTTTTTCTAACTTATCGACCATACTATGCCAAGTCAATGCATCACAAACAGATTTCCCCAACAAAAGTAAAGCACTTTAAAATTTTATAAAACTATCGTTCTTAATTAGGCCGCCACGACTGTATGTACATATACATATAAATATAAGTAGATTAGATTAGATAAGATTAGATAAGGTTTTTATTTACAAAGATTATAATAACAAATAATAAATAAATACAATTGTTATAGTAAATAAATAAGTTTGTGGATGTGGCATTGCCGTCTGCCGGTTGGTAGTGTTGTTGATCTAGCTGCCGATAAATATAAGTACAGTCGACTCCGCTTAACTGGAACACCATAATTGCAGTCCATTTGTTTCAGTTAAGCGGAGTTTTCAGTTAACCGAACTTCGGATAACTGAAACTTGTTTCAAATAAGCGGAGTTTTGTCAAAACAATTACATTTCATTTAGCATACAATTTTAAACAACTATTTTTATTTTGAAGAAAATCAGAAAAATAAAAAAATAACTGTCTCTTAGCAAACGAAACGGAGTGTACACAAACAATTATTTTTTATAGTCCTTATACTACCATTGGTGCTGTTAACCCTTTTTATTTCAATTATGATTTTTTTCAGTTTTTTTTTCAAAGCTTATAGTGGTTTTAATTTGTTAATTATTAATATTGAATCCAGTGAGAAGGACATTATAGTATGTACCTATGTGTATGTGTAGGTACCTACGATATATACCTTTCAAAGCACGCTTTTATATTTGCTAGGGCCAAAGAACTCCCAAGTGATGCAACAAGAGGGCCGTATAAAGTTTTTAACTGCACCACAAAGAAAATCAAAACAAACAAAGTTTAACAAAAAAAAAAAAAGTACTAGGTGTAGGTATTTGAAAGAAGGCAATCCTTCAGCCCGCACCCGTTTCTGTCTGTCGATGTTGGTCGTATCACTTTGACCGTATATAACGTAAATATGGTTATATCGGATGTTATTATGACTGTGCAGTCGATTGTGTAAAAGTAGAAAGTACGGTACTTAACTCGTTCTCTCTATTTATAGCTCTTGAAAAATTGGAGAGTTTATCCTGCGAGTGGATCCTTTGCTGTGTTTGGTTTGCTTTGAGTATGAATGGATGGAATGGAATCATATTGGTGATGCAATTTAATGGTAGGAAAAGCTATATGTAGGTATAGAGATTTCATGGCAGTCAGTAAAATGTGGATAAGGTAGGTACATATATTATAGTCGATGAAGTGAGTCACTAAATAAAGCACTTTGACTGACTGCTTAGGTTCAAAATAGAGAAATAAAACAAAATTAGTTTGTTTTGAGCTTTGCAAACGTTTTTTTTTTTTACGTCGTATTGGTTTTTATTGTGGAGCGGTTAAAATAAAAAAATGAGGCACAAAATATTGTTATGGTAGGCAGTTTTTCAAAGCGTAGGTTTTTTTTTGTTTTAATGGACTGTGTAGGTACGTATATTTACTATTAACTGTTAGATTTAAAAAAAATCATAAGTTGAGTGCCTTCTTGCTTTATAAATTTTGAAGGGTATATACGACCAAAGTTTATAATTATACTTCATTTTATTTTGAATCCTTTTTACCTACGAGGACCGTAGCCAACATTTTGTTTTTTTTTTTTTTTGGGGGGGGGCTATGTTTTCAAGAACAAAGTTTAGAAATGACAAAGAATTTCGACTGCCGGAGTGACAATGTTATCATTTTGTTCTTTTTCTTTTTATATTACAATTTAAAACTTTGAGTTATCACAAATAATACTTCGTAATTTATAATAATATAATATAATTTTAACTATATGCCTGTAAGATCTCAGGTCTTTTAAATGCAATGCACGGCACTAGTTAGAAGAAATAGAAGAAAAGAAAAGATTTTGATGGCACAGTGGATTGAGAATAAGATGTTAATTATCTCATGAAGTTCCACGGGTGGCATCCAGTTGAAACTGGGGAATATAGAAAAGCATGCTACCTAGACTGGGGCTCGAACCCATACGTCCAGGTTAGCAGTCAAACACCATATCCATTGTGCCATTGCCACCCGTAATATGTATGCAATATATGTGTTTAGTTCAATACAAATCAAACAACACCAATTTCATTGAAGCCAATGAATCAGAAAAGCTGACGGTACAGTTTGATAATTACGGAATATCAACGTCACTGGGTCAACCAATATGTATTGCTGACGCCAACCGCTGACTATTGTTTTATATATTTGTATTTTGTTTTGGGTTTTCTTTTTGTTATAATTAAAGTATTTTATGTTGTAATATTGTTCTAGATATTACAATATTGTAACCTACTTTTGATTATAATAATTGTAGCTTTAAGGTGTAAAAGACTCATGATTGAAGGAATAAAATTCATTAAGTATCAGATGTCGTTACTGTTGATTATTTAACTCAGTTGGATTACCTCCGTTTGAACAAGTTCAAGTGCTTGGTTCAAAAGTTTACAATTGAAGCGCTTAGAAGATGAAGGTCGTAAGCGACATGTTTAAACATTTGAGTTATAATCATTTACAGCCGTATTTATTAGATTTCACTAATACTCGGTTCAACCTCGGAATAGTTAAACCGAGTCGAAACACTTACTCCGGGTTTACGCCACGTCAAACTTATCCATATTTATAAAATATTTTCTCATCCGTTTTAGTTACGCCTGCCTTATGTCAAATATACTATCAAAAAAATCACCAATCTAAAACTCTGGTTATAATAAACGTTAACAAACCTCAGCTGATTTCCATTATTATTCGTTTAAGTTGTTTTGTTATTGGTAGAGTTATTGTTGTAGGAATATTTTGGTAAAAAAAAATTAACTAATAGATGATAAAAATAAAACAAAACGTTCTAAAAAATGGGATAGTTCAAAAAAGGTATATTTAAATTTGTAAATATATGTAGGTATGTATATAATTTCCAGATTACAACAGACAAAAATAATTATTTTTGTTTATGTTCATAGATATTTCTCCGACAACTAATCATCCATCGGTGTCATGGGATCTAAACGAGTTTTGTACTGCTTTGGCCTTCTCCTTCTTCCCGTAATGTTAAACCGTTTAAAGAATTTAAATGATGTATTAATATAAAATAAATATCCACTCTTTCGTAGTAACCAAAATGAAAAAAATTGTTTGCACTCCTCTTTGTAAATTTCAGGCGATGACATTTCAAAATGACATTTAGATACTAAAACGGCTTTACTCCGACTTTAAACCTCCTATGAACCAGTTTTAGCTTACTCCGCCTCTATTCCTGGTATATATTTTTTTTAAATAAGCTTTCCAGGTTTAGAGGCGTTGTAAAGTCGGAGTAACTCTACGCTGCCGCTAAACCGAGTTAATAAATAAGGCTGTTAAAGTTTATTGCCTATAACTTTTTTTTTGAAAATAATAAAAATACTGTATGGATAATTTAAAGTCAATAAAACTCAGGTGAATTTAATTTTAGGAATCTTTTTTATTTAACGCAAATAGTTGTTGAGATATTTACATTTTTGTGCATTTAACACCTTTATCTAGGAACTTTTTTGTTTATAATTTAATTTTGTTCTTATAAAGGTGTAAAGTGACTTTTTGATATGTTGTAATTTACTTATTTTTTGTATGTTTTTTCTCTTTCCCTTCTCCAGGATCTGCTAAAATTGCATTTAAATAAAACCATTGATGAATTTAGCCGTCATGTTAAGCCACCTGCGTCGGAATATTCAAAGTTGAAGTAGTGTGTGTTGGCCTCTTGCCTACACATGCACTGATTTTTGGGGTGTTCACCTATAATGTCTTATCTTAAAGTGCCCACTTAACACCTTTATGCACGAAATGAAAAGTTCAGATAAAATTATTTTTGTATAAAGGACTTAATATAAAGGACTTAAACGCATATAACACATTCATCCACAAGTCATGGCTAAATATGAATCTAGAGGCGATAGAAGAGTAGAGACGAGTCAGAAATTTAAGTTTTCATATAACACTTCCATCTGTAGGTAAAAAGCCAAATTTCAAAAAATTGTCACTTAACACCTTCATCTTCTAAGCGCTTCAATTATCAAGTTAATGTGCTTGATAATTACAACTTCAGACAAACGGGTCTGAACAATATGTATGCAATATAATTAATTTTAAACACAATCAATCATATAAAAATTTATGTTGATCGTTACACGTGACTTTTAGTTTAGTCGTAACAAAAGAGCTTCGAGTTTGGCTAAAAGAAAAATTTAAAGTACTTTAAGTTTATATAAAACAAAAGAAAAAACAGGGCTAGCTAAAATTAAATAAAATTAATGAACTCATAATTTCTAACAAAATGTTTTACAGTAGAGGTAGACGCCTCGATTTTCTTTTCGACACGAGACCTCATCTGGATCCAAATTAATAAGAATGGACAGATATCAAAGCAAGTCCACTTAGTCTTTGATTTCCCATAACGCTTTGGGACACCGGTTTTATTCGTTTTATCGTGGAAAAGGTTCTCTCAATACTAGCTGTTATCACTGGAAGGGTGGCCAAAACAAGAAGTTTATATCTCTAAAGTAAGTTTTATAGCAAAAATCAAGCACTTTTAAAACTTCGGTGGAATCTTCAATAGACGATAATTTCTCACACCGAGCATGTACTCAGCCGCATGTCTTCGTTCACCATGAATCTGTCAGATAGATTTTGTATTACTGAATCTACACAAGGAATAAGGATAGAAATCCTAAAATATGCCTCAGTAGATGTTTTCTCTGGATAAGCACGTGCGGTTTGCTTTGACGAAAATCTGGGAGCTCTTATTTCAACTTTAAAAAAGTCTTCCGCAAGTTGCGATGCAGATTGAAAAACTTCTTTGAAGACATTGTCCGCATTTCCCCTACGTTCTCTGAGGAATTAAGGACTTCTTTTGTATGTTCTATCGCAGATACAAAATCTAACGATTAATTTAGCAGAAAAAGTAATAAGGGCAATATCGATGTTCAAAGGATTGGATGGATATGCATGACTGAGTGAGATGTTCTCTTTTTCCATATACACACATACATATCTATTTTTCTGTGATTATAAAATCACAAACAAAACAATTACTATTATCTCGAAAAGGATACATTCTGAAAATACATACCATCCTCTCCTAACATCCATTAGTATATTTTTCTTAGATATGTACATAATGATGCTTTGAATTGATTAAACAAATTATGTTTTAATGGTAATTGCCCTTTTACAACCCCTGAATATGCGATTTGTTCTTAATGCACAAACCCATTAGTAATTAGGTAAGGTATTTATGAATCTTTTAACTGAAAAGACATTGAAAAATTAAAAATAAATAATTAAAAAGAAAACAAAAATAAAGGAAAAATGTTAATGGATATAAGATTGAACATTTAGAATTTTAAAAGGATAAAGCTATACTCGTACAGAAATTACTTTAATGACACTTTATTTTGGTTTTGGTTTTCTTGTATAAAATCCTAGGGCTAGCAAGCAAATTGTCAATGGAAGAAGCGTAGATAAGGACCTTCTGCTAAAGCTACACTAATAATTAAAACATGAAGTAGCTATATTGTAACTTTCTTAAAATATTGTATTCCAAATATCACCCTTATTACCTGAAACAATTTGTTCATAAGTACAAATAAAAGGTCAACATTTTCATAGTTTTCAGAGGAAGCTGCCAATCTACAACAAGGACAATAAGAGCTGCAGTTGCTCAAGGATCCAAACTTGGGCCATTCCTCTTCAACATCTTCACAGCAGACCAGCCACAGCCGGGAAACGCACAGACTCTCCTGTTTGCCGATGACTCCCTGACATACGCCAAGTCCATCAGACGACTTAGCAGCTCCGGGAATGCAAGAGGACGCTTAGCCACTAAATGCAGGAACACGATGATCAGCCTACCTGACGGAACACAGCTTGCAGCCAGCAAAAATGTAAAATACTTGGGAATACAGTTTAACGAACTGCTGCGCTTCAATCCTCACGCAGAAACTGTCCTTAAAAAAGCAAACTTTGCCTTCCACCGCATTCATCCGCTCATGCAAAAGCAGAACGGACTTAGTCAGAAGACAAAGCTTCTCCTCTACAAACAGCTAATTAGGCCGATCATCACCTACTGTTTCCCCATCTGGTATACGGGGACACAATCCCATATCAACAAACTGGCAGTATTCGAGAGAAAGATCTTGCGGCTATGTACAGGATTGCATAACGTCGTGAGCAATATACGACTCTATAAAGAAGCCAAGATAATTCAACTGGACAGTTACCTCATCCAATCCAGCCTAAGATTCCTGCAGAACACAACCAACCACCCGAACCCTCTGATAGAAAGAGTGATAAACCAACGGATACATCCTGACCAGCGGTACCTTACAGCAATGGAACTTCTGGATGAGGAACTGATATCAACGATCGACGAAGGAAACATCCCCTTCTACGCTGACCCAGGGTCAGCTCACTACCGTTGCTAAAACCACATCCACCCAACCATCCACCAACATGACAACCGGACCTGAACAACACGAGAGTGCCAATATATACTTAAAATATATTTTTAAACCCCAATGACAACTAAATGTAAATTAAGCTTAAAATAATAAACAATGTTGAAAAGTTGGGCCCCTTCTGTGCCAACATATTATTAAGAAATACCAATGTATACTTATAGATAACTAACGTTAAGGAAATTGTAAATACTAACATTTTTGTTCAATAAAAAATCGTTAAATCATAGTTTTCAGATGTTTTTTTGATTCTTTCAACGTCAAAACGTTTCTTCAAACAGCATTGTAAGTTTGTTGTTTTATCCCACTTAGAAACTGGCTATTACATTACGGTCGGAGATATCCAAATTATTTTGATTGTGAATTTAAATCTCTTTGGGCAATAATACCCGAAACAAAAAAGAAATTTAAGAAATACTCGTAGATGATGAAAAATATCGATTTCCCGATCCAATAAAATTGTTATTTACTTTGAAGTTGTTTCTTGCCTTTTGGGTGCCGGTAAGAAGGTTTCATAAGGGAACATTTGAAAGTTACTTGGAGAAACTTAATATTAAATTTTAAATACTTAGGGGCATATTCATAGTCTTATATAGACCCATGGGTTTAAATAAACTACAGCTTAGACAATGTTGCCTCAATGAATACAGACCGATTTTATTTACAAATTGTTGGTTTTAGATTTGTATAAGATAATTAACTTGGTACACTACACAAATAGCTTCAAATATTTTGAAATGATAAACTTAAAAAAATAGAATCAACGTCCGAAAATCCAACTAAACCTATGTTTATCTTAAACACAGCTCTAAAGTTACTATGAATACGCTCCCTAGTTTTTAAAATGTTTTGAAAGGTTTTGCAAATATGAGCAAAGATAAATATATACCTAAAGTTAAATATAAAAGTTGAATGACACAGTAAAAGACTACCATTACAAAATGTATATACGTAACCACCTAGCATCATCTTTGGATGAGTTTTTATGACTCTGCATGACACAAAATATGTTAATGATCAGATCATGCAGCTTAACTAGCCAATATTTGAGCCTTGATGTTGCACGTTGGGTGTTGGGTTATAACCCAACCAAATATTTATGTTCTACCAATAGTGATAGCAGTTATGCATAGGGGGGGGTCATGAGCACAAAAGATCTAGCTTTTGCTCCTAATTTAAACAAACTTATATAGAAGAACAAAAGTTTAATCTCCCAGGGGGGGTCATGACACCCCAGACGTCATGACACGTCTGGCGTCCACTACCCTGTATTTAAATAGTATTGTGTACTTGAGTCTTATTTTTCCTTCTTCTTTCTTCTTTTTCGAGTCCTTTGTGATCTTCTTTTTCTGTTTCTTCTTCTTTTTCTACTTCTTTTTATTTTTCTTCTTCTTCAGTTTTCATTTCTTCTTTTTTTCTTCTTCTTCTTCTTCTTCTTGTTCTTCTTCTTCTTCTTCTACTTCTTCTTCTTCTTCTTCTACTTCTACTTCTTCTACTTCTACTTCTTCTACTTCTTTTACTTCTACTTGTACTTCTACTTCTTCTTCTTCTTCTTCTTCTTCTTCTTCTTCTTCTTCTTCTTCTTCTTCTTCTTCTTCTTCTTCTTCTTCCTCTTCTTCTTCTTCTTCTTCTTCCTCTAATTCTTCAACGTCTTCTTCTCCTTGTATTTATTCTTCTTCCACTTCTTCTACCTCTTTTACTCCTTGTATTTCTTCTTCTTTTACTCTCTTCTGGTTCTGGTTTTTGGCCCTCTTCTTCGCCCTCTTCTTTTTGTTTCTACATCCTCTTGTTCTCCTCCGTCGTCTTCTTCATCTCTTTATTCATCTTCGGCTTCAGGTTCTGCTTCTTCTTTTTCATCATCTTCCATTTCTTTTTTTCTATTCTTATTCTTCTTTTTTATTCTTCTTCTTAATTTTGTAATAATTCTTCTTCTTTTTGTTCGTTGGTTTGTTTTCTTATGGTTATACCTAGATTATAAGATCCAAAATTAGTCCAAAATAGTTCAAACTCGTATAACGCAACTTATTTAAAAATGTATCTAAAATATTTTAACTTCCAAAATAGTATTTGAATACTCATGACTCATAACACACATTTCTTTCTTTCTATTTCTAGGTAAGTGTCACATTGTAACGTTATAACTGAACTCAATAATTTGTGTCGTTTAAGTACTTAATAAACCAGGTAAGTCTTGTCTACAAAATGATATATGTATATTGTCACCCCAATAAAGCATTCTGCATTTTAAAAGCAAGACTCATGTGCAATCTTTTGGCACTACAGTAATAAAGTGCATTCCCATCCAAGTTTTTTGAAAACAACTGCTGACAGTGAAAAATAGTTACCAAGTACTTAAAGTATCATCACAAAGCATAACGTTCAAAATGTGCGTCAATTCAATTTAACCTCACGTGCCTTTTATTTACGTTTACCTTGACCATCAAGGATTATACACGCCACACGGGGTGTAATATGACACAGGTAATGAAATCGAATATTGCAAATTATTACCACAATTGTTGATGTGAGAAAGAAGCAATAAATAATCCTTGTGAATTTAGATTAAAACAAACGAAAGCAATTCTGCTATCCGATAACGTCAAAGGTCACAGATGTCAAGGTATGCGACTTAGCTTATAATAGAAGTATTTTTGAGCACCTTTTATATGTAAAGGTGTGTATAGAATGCCTCTTGTGCTTGGTACGTGTTCATATATACCTAGTTCTACTTTATAAATGCGGTTTTATCCTTATCTTGTGTTCGAATACGAGTAAGTCAAGTAGTGCCAATGAACGAGTTCTGGTTAAAAGACATCAGACGTAAGCAGAGAGAGAAAATTTTCGTGTGTGGGTGTGTTTGTAAGGCTTTTAACAAAAGTGAAAAGGACATAATAAAAGGATCAAGGGCTATGGTTAAGTTTATTACTAAGTTGCGGAGGATTATTATTAAGGCCAGACAAATTCACATTTTTGTTCATTTTCAACTTAAACACACAGAGTATGTATATGGTGTATTAGATACCTATACAACTACAACTTATACGTAGTTAAAATAGTCTAATGGCGGGTTTTGAATGTGTGTACAATGTAATCGCTAGGACCTATATCTGATAGGTTAGTTGTTGATAAGATGTGAGTATACGTGTGTTGCACCATAAAGGTTTTGTAGGTATCTATGTGTGGTGAAATTGTCTAAATTTTAGTTAAATTGTTTTCGGACGAATAGTTTCATTAAAATGGCAGTGACTTACTTAATTTTTAATTAAATCAATTACCTGTATGTGTATATGTGATTTAAATGGAATATTTTATTTGGTAGTTACATTCAATTTCAGTACCTTAGTAGGTACACAAAAAATCACTTAGACCGATTTTGATGGACCTTTGATTTGGGTACAAGATTTTTCTTTAAATGAGCAGTGGAGGAAGAAAAAGGTTTAAGATAAACCCTATGCAAAGAAAATTAAATATGTAGGGAGGTATATATTATAGACCGATGGAGATAAGTGGTTAGTTTAAGGTCCATACATTGATGCTTATTTTAAATATTTAAAATAGTTATAAAGCCTTTGAACAGTCATATGCCTATACACCCGCATTCATAGAGAAAAAATAGTTATTTTAGCTCCCGTGTTTAGAAAAACTACACAATGGAATAAGAATTTTCTGGGCTCAAACTAAAGGCAATTGCGTACTGTTCCATGTACTGTTCTGGAGCAGCCTTATTCCATGGTGTAGTTTTTCTAAACGCGGGAGCTAAAATAACTATTTTCTCTTTATGAATAAGGGTGATAGAGAATAGAGATAGTACATAGTATGTACGTCGACGTCGTTTATAAGGCTTATAAAAGGTGGTCCAACGAAAACGCACGATGTTAATTGTAAATAGTAAATCAAAAAGTTTTCAGAGAATTATTTTAATATTTTTTTATTATGTTCTATGACAATTATGTGTGAATTAAAATATTGGCAAAATGCTTGTTTCGGTGGCATACATTTATCCGATGGTCCATATTTTCAATGACTCCGAGACTTAATTGAGGTTCAATGTCGTTAATGTGCTGAATTATCTCATCCTCTATAGCTCTTGAATTGTTCTTGGCTTTTACACTTTTTTATTTAAATATCCCCAAAGAAAAAAGTCTAACGGTGTAAAATCACATGGTCGTGGCGGGCAATTAACATCGCCACGACCGACGTGAGATAACACGGCCATTGAATTTCTCGCGAAAAAGAGCCATCCATTGTTTTGTTGGATGTGTGGCAAGAGTGGCAATATCCTGTTGGAAGCACATATCGTCCAGGTTCATATCCTCAATTTCTGGCCACAAGAAGTCCGTTCTCATCTCGGGATAGCGTGAACACCATTCACGGTAACTGCTTGGCAGACCTCATTTTCGAAGAAGCACGGCCGATGACGCCGCCAGCCCATAAACCACATTCACATTTAACATTTTCACATTTCCTACAGAACCAGTTTGTTGAAATTTGCGCACAATTCTACCGATTGTGGACACATTTGGTCGAATATGTTGACCAACAAAATCACGAAGTGCACGAAATGAATTTTGATTTGAACGCCTATTTTCGTAAAAGGCTTTAACTCTCCATGGTTGAATTTGTCAAACACTGAACAAAGAAATGTCAAATTAAGTTGGGCAAAAGCTTGGCATTAATGCGTTAAGGTGTGACTCACAATAAACATCGTGCATTATGGTTGGACTTCCGTTTACATAACGATTAGTCTGTTTTAATGAATTCTTTTCCATCATTTGATTTTGATTTGAATACAATATTAGTTTATCGTCCTCGTCGGCAGTGACATAAGTAGAATTTCACAAAAAATTACAAGTTTAAATTTTGAAAAAAAGAATAATTTACGAAGTTTAAAAACACCAAGGAAACGTAAGGAGACCATTTTTTTGATTTGTAATAGGAACTACCAGAAAAGCCCATAAAAATAAAACCGCATTACGAATTTTAGTTTTTCATATTTTTTTGTTAGGCACAATAATTGATTTCTTTTGTCATTTAAAAAAAAAACAAGTAAGTATGCGTATGTAACCATCAGACCCCAAATATTCCCACTGCGTATAGGTACACTCCATCTCAATTGATAACGGACAGGAATTTTTTGAATCTATATACCAAAATCTAGTACAGTAGCCCGTAGCGTACTGGTAAGTGCATTGGACTATTATAACGCTGGAGCTCTGGGTTCACTTCCCAGCCTAGTACCCCTTAAAACTAAAAAGTTTTTTTTTCAAACCTACTGCCTCTTGCGAGGAATTGACAAATGCTCCAAAAGTATCACTCGTCATGACTAATGAATAAGTGCTTCGCGTTTAGCCGTTCGGATTTGGTATAAAATTGTAGTTCCTTGCATTCCTGTCGACACGCGCACACAAGAATGGTTGCGAGTTGTTAGTCCCTAGGCCCTATTTCTTCACGAGCCGTTGCGCCACGCAATTTATTTATTTTTGTACCAAAATCCTACAAAAACTCTTGAGTGAATGACTGATTTGGGACATTCTTTTTTGAATTGAAATTCTATATTTCACACATCATGGTCCGCCAACAGTCTAGACTTGTTCCTTACCTCTGACCCTGGGTAAATACACTATGAGTGTATTATCGCCTCTAGGCACATTTTTTTTTTTTTTTTTTTTTTTATATTCCACGCGCGCAAAAGGGGTTATGGCTACCCTTAAAATGTTTTTAACACAGCACGAGCGATTAGGTAAGTAGGAGAGGATTTAGAAGGAGATACCGATGCACATTGGTTTTGAACGTTTGAACATCGAAATGGGAGGGGAAAGTCGAGTCAGGTAAAGCATTCCACATTCGTGTGGTGCGACTGAAGAAAGAATCTCTGTACATTACAGTACGTCCGAAGTTGGGCTCAAGGGTGAACTGATGGGCATTCCTAGAAGCGCGAGTATTACGGTTGAATTTTTTAAGGGGGGGAATGCAACTGGCTATTTCACTAGAACACTGATTATAATAATAGCGATAAAATAGAGAAAGACACGAAACATTACTGCGGTGTTCGAGAGATGTAATTGTTTCTGTTATAGATCTTTCGCCTATCATTTTTAAAGCTCTCTTTTGAATTCTGTCCAACAAACTCAAGTGAGTTCTTGGAGCTCCTGCCCAAACATGAGAAAACCTAAACACTTAGCAGCGTTTTTGGCGACATCAAATATGTGGTCATTCCACAAAAGGTGGTCTGTGACACACATACCGAGAACTGAGAGCTGTTCGGTTTCCTCGATGCAAGTGCCGCTCATGGATAGCGGCATTGGGGGTGGGTTTCGCTTTAACGACAGGAGACAACATTGAGTTTTAGAAGCATTAAATTCTACGCGGTTTTTGATTCCCCATTGGACAATGCTGTCGAGATCAGAATTTAGTGAGCTTATCATACGCTGCCGTTCAAGTTCCACATCCGAAGGACATGGATGAGAATCTGTAAACGAATATGAGAAACTGAGGGTACTATCGTCAGCAAAACAGTTTAATGGATTAGAAGTTTCAGACAAAAGATCATTTATAAAAATAAGGAAGAGAGTCGGAGACAAAACGGAGCCCTGGGGCACACCAGCATTTATTTTGTGGATTTCAGACTTGAAACCGTCCAATACGACTTGTATTGAACGGTCTGAAAGGTAATTTCTAATCCAACGAAGAAGAGGTTCATCGAAACCAAATGCGCGCATTTTCGATAAGAGAGCTTGGTGCCAAACTCTATCAAACGCTTTTGAAATATCAAGTGCAATAATCTTACTTTCTCCAAAACGATGTAAAGATTTGTTCCACTGTTCGGTGAGATATACCATCAGATCACCAGTGGACCTATTGCTACGAAAGCCGTACTGCCGGTCATTAAGAAGCTTTCGTTCCTCGAGATATTTCTTGAGCTGGAAATTAATCAGCGTTTCCATGACCTTGGAAAGAAGGGACGTAAGTGCAATTGGCCGATAGTTAGAGGGTGATGAAGATACGCCTAAGACCATTTATGTCATATCTGCTTATTTCTCGTGCTTACAAATCTCAGTTTAAGGAAAACACCCAAAGGAACCGTTCGGTAATACCAGAAAGCCAACTGGGACGGTCTCGATGATTTCTTCAGGAACTCAAACTGGTCACTATGCTTCCACGATAGTGACATAGACTCCAGCGCAGATATGACCACAAATTAAATTCCTTGTGGAATTAGAAATTTTATCCCGAAAAGGGTGAAATCTAGCAAACCCAAATAAAACTCATGTTTTGATTCGAGCTGTAAAGAGGTTATTAGGGTTAGAGAAGTAAGCTTCCGTTTTTATAAAGCCAACCCTACTAAAGATAACCGGAAAAAGATTCAACAAGCTTGAAAGACCTGTTATGTTCATATTCGACGAACCAAATTTTTACATGATCAAAAATTACGACAAAACAAAAAATACTACAATGTCCCAAAGGTAGTTAAACATTTTTGGTCATTTGTGAAAAACCTATGAAATACCACCTCGTCCTCGGTTCCGACGCTCGTCTTCAATAACACCCCTTTGCGGCACAGTTTGCTGTCAATTCGACGCTGCCACAAACAGTTATGACTCCTCCTGTACTTCAGAGCGTAAATGATTTTATGGGACAAATCTTTTTTCGCACTCGTGCAGTTGCTAGAATTCTGAAAGATCTCGATGTGCACAAATCCACTGGCCCGGATAGTATCCATCCCATCGTTCTGAAGAGGTGTTCTTCAACGCTGGCAAAAAACACTGCGTAAGCTTTTCCATCTATCCTGTTCTTCTGGTCTCTTTCCGAGTGGATGGAAAACAGCATTTGACCCGCCTGTCCCTAAGAAAGGCGTATCTTCTTTACCCTCAAACTATCGGCCAATTGCATTAACGTCACTGCTTTCCAAGGTCATATGGAAACGCTGATTAATTGCCACTTTTCCAGCTTTAGAAATATCTCGAAGAACGAAAGCTTCTTAATAAACGGCAGTACTGGTCCACTGGTGATCTGATCGTATATCTCACCAAACAGTAAAACAAATCTGTACATTGTTTTGGATAAAGTAAAATTATTGGGCTTGATATTTCTAAAGCATTTGATAGAGTTTGGTTTCAAGCTCCCTTATCGAAAATGTGCGCATTTGGTATCGATGAATCTCTTCTTGGTTGGTTTAGAAATTTCCTTTCGCAGCCGTCAATACAAGTTGTATTGGATGGATTCAAGTCTGAAATTCACAAAATCAATGCTGGTGTGCCGCAGCGATCCGTTTTGTCTCCGACCCTCTTCCTCATATTCGTTAATGATATGCTGTCTGAAACTTCTCATCCATTAAGCTATTTGCTGACGACAGTACCCTCAGCTTTTCGTATTCTAGGAATGCCCATCAGTTTACTCTTGAGCCCAACTTCGGGCTTACTGTTAAGTACAGAGATTCTTTCTTCAGTTGCACTACATGAATGTGGAATGCTCTACATTTTGATCTACAGACATTCAAAACCAATGTGCATCCCCTCCAATGTTAAAAATAATTTTTTTCTAATTTACTGCGTAGAAAAAATATTACTTTTTTGTTCCTTTTGCAAGATACAGGGGTACCTGCTAACTTGACGTAAAGTTAGCAGGTAACCCTGTACTTCGCAAACGAAACAAAAAAGTAATATTTTTTCTCCGCAATAAATAAGCAATAAATTATTGTTAAACATTTATCAATTCTTTGGTCATTTATCTACATTTTTGAGAAAGTTGACTTGCTAACTTGAAGTCAAGTTAGCAGGTAACCCTGTATCTCGAAATCCAACATCGCAATCAATTTTTTTTCGCAATAAATTAGCAACTCAGGGCTATATATATATTTGTTTAATGAATTTTCAGAGTTGCCCTGCTAAATTAATACACATCATTAAAGCCCTTAGGGATTCGTTGCTTCAACTGCTTCGTTACTAAATTAGTACAGGAAAATTAGCAAAAAAAACAATCGATTTATGGAACGAAATACAGGACGGCTGAATTTTGTATACCTGAAAGAGGGCTTCTAAAAAAGCTTATGTTGAGTTTTTCGGGACGCCATCCCCCTAGGGAAATCCGCCATTTTGGAAAACGCGAAGTGATCTATATCTCCGAAACTATTGACCTTAGATGAGAAATTTTAAGCCAAGATTGTAGGCAATTAAAATATCCTTCGTTCACTAGTACATTTTTTTTCGGTGCGGGCGATATTTTCAAGATTATGTCGTCTTTTTTATTTGTTTTTTCACATTTACACATTTCTGTCATTCTCGAATAAGCTTACGTGAATTACTTTCTAAATGGGAATTTTAGAACACTAAATTTCCAACAGTTTGTTATATTTTTAAAGATGATGCGATACCAAAGTCAAAAGTACCAGCTATTTTGG
Organism: Melangyna quadrimaculata; assembly: GCA_949320155.1. Taxonomy (NCBI): domain Eukaryota; kingdom Metazoa; phylum Arthropoda; class Insecta; order Diptera; family Syrphidae; genus Melangyna; species Melangyna quadrimaculata. The sequence goes on from OX439484.1 coordinate 46,588,012, forward strand.
TTGCGCTAAAATGAAAACTCCGGAGTAAATAAAATACTAAATTGTTATTAAAATTAAAACAACCACCAAAATGGCTGTAAGGCTGCGCGTACAGTAGTGCGACAAAGCGGTGCGATGCGAGAAGTTATGCGAGAAGGTATTCGAGATTCGAGCAAAAGTGGTCAAAAGAGTTTGTGAATGTGATGCTTGCGATAAGTATATATATATCGCTTCACTGTGCCCACGTTTATAAGAATAAATTCAAATATTTTTCTCGCACGGAAACATTTCTCGCATCGCATCGCTTTGCCGCACTACTATATGCGCAGCCTAACTTTCGACTGCGATATCGCATCATCTTCAAAAATATATTAAAATGATGGAAATTTAATGTTCTAAAATTCTCATTATGAAAGTTATTCACGTAAGTTTCCTCGGGAACGTAAAAGAACTGTAATTGCAAAAAAAAAACTAAAAATAAAACGAAATAACCTTGAAAATATTGCCTGCACCGAAAAAAATATGGGTATAAACGAAAGATGGTTTAATTGCCTACTACCTGGACCTTACAGTTTTTCCTCTAAGATCAATAGTTTCAGAGGTATAGGTCCATTCGCATTTTTCCAAAATGGTGGATTTCGCCAGGGTCATAGCGTCCCGAAAAACCGGACATAAGCTTTTCTAAAAGCCCTCTTTCATTTATAAAGAAATCAGCTAACCAATATTTCATCTATCTATCTATCAATCTTTATTGTACTTTATCGTCTCAATTGATTTAGCAGCTAACTTTCCAAATGCTCTAACTTAGGACTGGGATATCGCATCATCTTCAAAAATATATGAAAATTTGTTAAACTGTGTGGTCTACAATTTGTATCACGAGAACAATTTACGTAAGTTTCTTGCGAAATGAGAAAAATGTGAAAAAGTAAAAAATGTAAGAAAGTAAAAAATAAAACGACATATTGTCCACGCAAAAAAGCTTTGATGAAAAATAAAAGATATTTTTATTACCAACAAATTTGATTATCAAAAACTTTTTACTTCACATCGATAGTTTCGGAGTTATAGATCAATTCGCGTTTTCCAAAATGACGGATTTCCCCAGCGTTTCTAATAGCCCTCTTTCAGGTATAAAAAATTCAGCCGTCCTGTATTTCGTTCCACAAAAAAGTCTAATTTTCCTGTGTTAAATGTTGTATGTGCGCACCTAGCCTAATGCTATATATAATACCTTAACCTTAACATAAGGCTGTTTAAAATTGTTTATAATTGTTTTTTATGTTACCTATCTAGAGGGTTTTCTTTTTATGTTGTTTTCTTTTAAAACTTTTTTCCCATCACAAACAAAATGCGAAATGAACTAAAAGAACTACACACATTTTCTAACTTTGTTTTTTTTTTTTTTTTTTGAGTCAGAAAGTAACAGAAAAAAAATTGTTTGCTCAAAAGTATAATTTTCATTTTACACAAACACCCACTACATAAATATGAACAATAATTATTTCCTTTATGATTCTTCCCCCCTCCCCCTCTTACCCCTTTTCCAGAGAGATTACCCTAGTCTGGTCTCGCTTAGGAAGTAACTTTTTAATATAACATTGTGTACTTCTAATTGTTTCATTATAATGAAAAATGAAAAAAAAAAATTTGATGCTTTAACTTCCTTATTTTGTTTTTATTTTATGGTTCGCCTTCTTGGTAAAACATTCCTTAATATTGTAGGTATGGTAGAAGAAAAGTAACTTGTGTAAGTGTAGTAATTTTATTTTGTAGCTTCCGGTCTTAAAAAGGAATATAAACATGCAAATTCCTACAAGATGACTGCAAGAATACTTCTTGTATTTTTTTTGGCTTTTGTTAAGGTCTTTCGGAACATTATTCATAGAAGCCTTTGCCGGACAGTGTACACTAAAAAAAAACAACCCTTTTAAATATCGGGATTAAGGATTAAGGTAAAATCGTACCACACTAACTTGGCGATTCTTAAAGTTGCGTGTCCATTTGAGATAACTTTCCCTCTATAGATCTTTTGAGAGTTAATCTTTCCACTGTGAGTATTTTAACATATCAACGTTCAAATACAAACAAACTTTTGTATAAGTGAAAGGCCAAAGGTAAAATTTTTGTTTGCCGTATTTAACATTCAAGCTTTCAAAACCTAAAGCATAAAGAACCCATACCAAGCAAATATTCATCATGAGTAAAAACATTTAAATCTACAATTTTCTTAGGGAAATAAAATAATAGAGAGCAGCATTTTGAAGGAGAGCACTTTGTTTGAGCTTTTGTGTGATGCGGTTGAAGAAACTTGTATGATTCTCATTTTCGATAGTAAAGGTTTTACAGGTTTTACTTTTTCGTCTTTCCTTGTGATGATTTTATGGGTAGGTCTAGGTATACCAAGTCAACACAACCCTGAACAAGAAAAAGTACCTAAGAGAGTAAAATTAAAAAGTAAAAAATATATATAAAACAAAATGCTTCGCTGTTTAATTAAAAAAATTCTTTCGCAAAACTTTTACTCATTTTTTGTGGGTTTTGTGTTTTTTTTTTGTTTGGTTTATTTTGTCGTTTTTTCTCAAGGATGCAAAGGAATCTCAGACAGGCTTCATTTTATAACTTTATATTTTGTTTTCAAATGAAGTACTTTTTTTTTTTTGGAGATCTTAAGTGGATTCCAGTGACTTTCGACGAGTTGAATGCACTCGGACTGCTTTTCTTTTATTCATTTGTAATCTGTATGTGTGCAAAAAAAAAATGTAATTGGCTATTTTGGTAATGGGTATGATGCAATTTTGATGCTTAATTAAGGTTCTTTTAGTAAAGTTAAATTAATGAGGTACTTTTAAACGGAGCAGACACAATTTGCAAATGTTAAGTGGTGGAGAGAATTAGGTATTTTAAATAAAATAATTTTTGTAAATTTAAAATCATTGATAGAAAACTTTTGTTTTATGGAAATCTCAAGAGAGTTTTTTTTTTGAAAAGGGACTTAGAAAACAGAATAGTAAGCAGTAGTAGGATTTGATAATGGATAAAAAGTTTTAAAAATTATATTCTTGGTAAAGGGAGTACACATTTATATGACTTATAATGTTCCATATTCTATAAAAGAGAAAAAATATATTGGATTTGTTCTGATTTCAGTCTTTATTAAGGTTCGTGCTTCTGTGCATGGTGAATCTTATACAACAGTGCTCTTTGGGAAAATCCCAGCGAAACTGAACCACTAAACCACAACAAATTTCAGGCATGATAAAAAAAAAACAAAATGTGGACTTAGCACAATCACTTTCCGCCCACTGCCACGCCCGACTTAAAAAATATAAATTCGTCGTCAAAATTGACGAATACTTTGTTGCAGGTTGTGTTCAAAAAAATGTGTATACATATAATGTATTTTTAAGAAACTCGGTCCAACGTTTTTTTTTTCAGGCTGACTTGTTTTTTTTTTTATTGTTTGCCCTTAGGTATGAACGTATTCTCAAGCCAATTCATAAGATCATACATAAGCTAGAAAAACTATTTGAAATATCTGGAGCACAAAAAAAAGTATTTATAACTACTATAAAGTGAATCCGACTTTATCGTTATAAATTTATGAAAGAAAAAATTTAAAAATCGTTAGAGTGGTTTTCCTAATAATTAATTTTTATGTGTATATAAATTTGTTTGTACATTTTTGAAAAATAAAATTTGGTATGCCAAATTTTAGTATTTATTGAAATACAATTTTACAGGAAACTAAAAACAAAAAATGGGCACGAATAGTGATTTTTCAAAAAAATCACTAGCCCGTTTTCAAGATACTATATTTTCATTTTTTTAATAATCCAAAAAATATTTTTTTGGAAATTTGTATAGGTATGCAAAATTGTTTGAATTGCGAAGGAGGTCTTTTATACAAATTTTGGTTGAAATCAGTGTAGCCGATTTAAGTAGGTATTCTACAAAATAATACAAAATTATTTTACACGTAGTTTTGAAAATATTGACAAAAGTTCTTCAATATATTTAGTTTGCAAAAAAAATGTTGACGAGAAATTTAAAAATAAAAACAATTGATTTTACGATAGGTAGGTACCGTTGATAACCGTTTTATTCATTATCAGTTGTCTAATAGTAAATATTAATTGTTTTTTCAAAATTTTTGTATATTGGTTGTTTATTGGAGCTTACACAAATTTCAATTTTCCCTCTAGGGAATCCCCTAAGAAATCTTTATTTCTTAGTTCGAAGAAAATCGCTTAAGTGGCTTAGGCCCGTTTGCTGATACAAAACATAAATACTTAAGTTCAACATAAGCGCTTAAGTAACACATATTGCTTTGCACCAAATGAACACTTAAACATAAATATCATTAAGTTCAACATAACTTAGGTGGCAGAAAAAGTACTCCTTAATAGATTTATGTTGGACTTTTATTGTTGTATTTTATATTATTAGCTAAGAATAGTGATTCAAATGCACAATTTAACAACAGATTTTATAAAAATGTATCGGGACGGTCCAAATATGTAGATCCCAGATGCTTATTTTTATTTATATTTAATAAAATAAAAAAGAAATAGGCAATAGTTTGCCTCACCAATATTCACGGAAATGACACATATTTTTCATATTATTTTGGCAACAGATTCACAACAGCAAAACTTCACATTATCAGTTTTGATATAGAAACAAAAAAATAACTCCGGACAATTTTTTAATTATCAAATTTTCTTTGGAAAACCATAATTAAAATCAAATATTTAGTTAAATTGTTAATCCACCAAAGGTCACAAATTGCAAAATACTAAAAAGAAATTTGAATTTTCACACAAAATTGACATTTTGGAAGCAATTTCTCTCATGAGAAATCAAATTAAAAATAGTTTATTTAAATTTTTAAAATATTAATTATTTAAATTTGTTTAAGTATTTAATTTTTTTTCTTACCAAATAAGAAATTAATAATAAAAAATTAATAAAAATAACTTTATTTGATAAAAAAAAAATTAAATATATGAAGTTACTTAAAACAATAAAAATATTTAATATTTTGAAAAATCGAAATAAACTATTTCTAATTTGTTTTCATTATTTTTTTAATGCTGTTTTTTAAAAAACATTATTTAAGGATAATCAGTAAAAAAACAAAAACTGCTGAAGGTCGAGAGAGATAAATAGGAGAAAAATATATAATGTTAAAATATTTATTAACTTAAGAAATCGAAATAAATTATATTTTAAATTTTTGTATTACATTTTCAAATATATATGGGCCCGCAATTCTGTTTGTCTGTCCTCGCCCCTACAGCCTTAACAGCTGGAGGGATTTTCTTCAAACTTCGTACATAGTGATTCTTGACTAATATACCGACAAGTTTTTTTTAAATTTTTTTTAGTACCAAAAATAACGATACCTGCCATACAATTTTTTTTTCGCCAAAAAGGAAAATAATATTTTTCTCAAAAACGGCTCCAAAGATTAAAAAAAAAAAAACCTTCAAAGAATTAAAATAAGGGAATGCTAATTTTTAAAAATTTTCTTAATTTGGTAATTTTTGGTACCTACCTCCAGTACAACCATCTTTTTGGTTTTTCATTTTCCCGAAAACAGTTAAGTTGAAATTTATCATTTTTCTTATGGTAAATCTTCTAAAAAGTATAAATATCATTCATTATGAACCAAAATTAAAAAAAAATGAAAATTACAAAATAAAATCAAATCAATATTTTTAAAACTATGTGTTAAATAATTTTTTATTATTTTGTGGAAAACTTAAAAAAATCATGTTTCTAAATTCAAAAATAACGGTACATTCCATAGAAATGTTGAAACCCCGTTAAGAGAAAACTTATTTTTCTCGAAAACGGCTCCAAGAATGCTAATAGAAAGATGTTCGTGTGCTATTCAAAGTATGGTCCATATTTTGATAAAACAAAAATAACGGTTATCAACGGTACTTGTCATAGAACCGACATTTTGGTTTTCAAATTTCTCATTAACGGTTGCACCGATTTGAACCGAAATTTGTATGCAAGAGCTCCTTTAAAATTCAAACAATTTCGCATGTATTTACAAGTTTTCAAAAAAAAAAAAAATATTTGGATTTTTAAAAAAATATTTGAATTTTTTTTTTTCAAAATTCATTATCTTGAAAACGGGCTCATGAATATTTTTTTACTTCGTGTAAAATTGTATTTTATTAAATATTAAATGTTGGCATACCAGACTTTATTTTTGAAAACATGCAAAGTAATTAATTTATATATATAAAAAAATAACTTTTAAGAAAACTGCTCCAAAGATTTTGAATTTTTTTTTCTTCATAAATTCATATTTATCAAACAAATCAGATGACATACTTTATTTTGAGCTCTAACTTTTTAAGCCATATTAAAATAACTAATTTATAGTAATAATTATTTTAATTGGCTTTTCTTGTTTTCTTGATATCATAATATTTTGGAAGGAATACATATGTACCTCATCATTTTCTAGCTAGGTTTAAGTTTGTGTGATCCAGTCGTGTCCAATTTAATACACTCGAAATTTAATAGACTTCTTTTTAAGATGTTATTGCATTAATAAAATTAACATTCATACGTCTATCCATCATCCAATATTTTTAAAAATTCAAGGCTAAAGCATTTATATTTTTTTTTCATTGGGGGTCAGTTATAAATATACCTACTTTAGAAGAAAACATGTACATATGTATATCCAGTCCTGAAGGCCTGTCTTTTTATATCTATTTTGTAATCCCCCGATCATCATAAATGTGCAAAAAAAAAATCCCACCCATAATCCTTGGAAATTTTTAAATATTCATGACATTATGTTATTTCAATATACACATTCAAATTTTATTCATCATGGTCATGTCTTAAAATTTTCCACCTAAAAACTTCATTTCTAGCTGTATGTCGTCTTCTCTTCGTTTTCAACTTTGTGTCTTTGATATTTCTCATATCATGTTACTTTTCCTAAAACTAACTTTCACAATCCACACTGTGGCAGATGTGACTTATTTTTTTTTTTTTTTTTGTCTTTTAAATATCCATTTTGGCTTCCGTCCGATAGTTCATTCAATTTAAAACATAAATCCTATGAACCTTAACAAATTCATTGTAGCTTAAAATCCTGTTTCCCATTCATACTTATAGCATCATATAACACTGTCATTTATAAAAAAAAATATACCTATTCAAAATCTTATCTAAGTCCTTCAAAGTTTATTTAGTATGCAGAAACACGTCTCGAGTAGGAACTTCTTTCCAAATCACCAGGTTATATAGTCCAAAAATTTATAAGGACTTTAAAAAAAATAAAAAAAAGGACCATAATCCTCCCTTTCCATCCCTCGTCCAATAATACCATACAAATAAAACGGGCCACTAAACAAAAATGAAGTAAGTACGTAGGTACAAAAAAGCATTCCTTCTAAGAACTTAATCCCTTTCACAAAGTTCACTAAATTAGATTTTTTTTGTGAAAATAAATAATATTTTGCCAAGACAAACAGTCTTTTAAACGTGGGCAAAAGATAAGCGTTAATACCTACTACCTACTTTACTTTCTCTGCATCTTGGCTTATTCGTATATTTTGGTCTTTTAAAAGCGCCGTCGTGTGTTAGACTGCTTTTACACAAGGAAACTGAGTTGCCGGCAACTGGGAGTTTGAATGCGAGAAGGGCGTAAGGGAAAGAAAAAAAATCTCCCCTCTAACCCTTCTCGCCAACAAAATACCTAGTTTCTGGCCACTCAGTTTCCTTGTTTGAAAGGGGTCTTAGTTTATTTTTGTCACAAAAATGCCTTAAGACCAATATGGTGGGTGACCGCTTTTCCTGGTAAGAGAAATATCCTTAAAGGCAAAACTAAAGCTACCACCTTGCCATTGCCACTAAACACCAAGGGTCCTTTTTTAGTCATTTTAGGGAAACATTAGTAAGTAAACTAATTTACCGTTATTTTAGAGAAAACTTTCCAAAATTACCAACATATGGGGACGATGATGATGGAAATAAGTTAAGCCAAAGGCCTAAACTCATCTCTGATGAACACACTTTAATAAGATTCAAAGTTTCCAAACTTAATAATCCCTTTGTGCCCTTGAATCAACCAATTTCCCGGGTGAAAACACACATTTACATTTTGCTATGAGTATTGTTTTTTTTTTTGAATTTTCACATCGCATCTGTATGCCAGCACCATAGTGATAGAGTATAGTATTTATTAGCAGTCGCAGTTGGTATAATGAGAGAGAGTTCTAAGAAAAAGGATGTTGCGACGTTTTGCATCCGTTCATCCTGTAGATAGGTTTGTATTAAGTTTCCTTTTTCTTCCTTTGCTTCATGCAGTTGAGCTTGAGTTTAAGTTTTGTTGTTCACACAGACAAAATAAAAAAGGGAGAGGAAATAAAGGACCTCCGCTTCGCCTGAAGGAATTGGAAAATAAAAATCTAACAAAAATACAAACACGATAAAAAAGGATAAAATCTAGCCTTATGTTATGCTAATCTATTTCTTGTTGTATATGTAGAAGATGCAGACATTTCCTGCTTCTTTTAGCCATTTGTGCTGTATCCTTATCTCCTTGTTCTAAGATAAAAATCATAATAATATCTTAGGAACACACACACAACAAGGCAAACCATGTCCATTTTGGTTTGAAAGTTTTTGTGTTTTATCCGTCTTGTTTTGCCTTTGGCGTTTTGTCTGATGGCTGCTGCTGGATGTATAGTCGAGACGGTAGCTAACGATTTGAACGCATCTTGATGCAAAGCACATTCCTTTTGCTTGTTCTGCCATGCCGATAGATCCAACTTAAGATAAATTTACCACTGGTGAGGTCGATCGAGATATTAAACAAAAAAATACACAGACACACACAAAACAAACAGTCCAATTTGTTGGTTGGAGTTGTTCATGTTCGAAAATGAGTGAAGTTAGAGAAGGTTTTTTATCCTGTTTTTTACTTTGAATTATGTATTTTTCTTCGTGTTTTACTTTTGCTTTCTTGAAATTTAAGAACAAAAACGTTGTTTCAGAAACTTTTGCATTCATCAAAGAAAAAGTTTATTCGTTTTTGTGACTGCAGATGATGAGAAATAAGGTTCTTATTTTGGATTTTAAAATGACTGTCTAAGATGTGGAGGGAATTTTGCGAGGGTTTATCGTTATTTCCGTAAATTTTATACAAAAAATCGATGGTAATTAAGAAATATTGTAATTTAAGATTACTCGAGAAATAATTTCTTGTTCACCATCGATTTGCAAAGGGATGCCATTTGGTGTAATCGATATAGGTACTTGACTGTTTACTTAATCTTGAATCTTAACTGATGGTTCGATTTGTAATTTAAAAAAACATTAGCTGCTCAAGAACTGGGGACACCCTATTTTACACCCTATTTTATACTATTTTTTGTAAGATTATCGAGCCCTGGTATTGGTTCTTGCTTCGACGTTTAGTAAGGTAGGTACCATTGAAAAAAATATTAATTTCTATTGTTTTGAATTCTTACATTAAATTAAATAAAAATAGCTATATTGAATCAATAATTCAACAAGTCCAATTAAATAATGCTAAGTCTTCTACTTGGCTGATGTATTTCAGTAGTATATAGAATTTGTATTATAAAAAACACTCATATGTTAAATAAAAATATAAACAGAAACTTCTGAACACCAATTGTGAAATAGGATTTCAATTTCAATTCTTAACTAGTGTTTGACTAAAAATTTTTGAATAATTATTAGGGCTGGCCAAGAGACGTGACTCTGCGAGACTTCTGTAAGTCTCGTCTCGGTCTCGTTAAAATCGAAAATGTTCAGTCTCGTCTCGGTCTCGTGCCGGTCTCGTATAATTAAGTTTCGTCTCGATCTCGTCTCCGAAAAATATGATTTCCGGACAACCTTTTGATTATTGGAACAAGATATTTTCGATTACAGTTTGAATATGTTCAGAAGAAAATAAATATTTGACTGAAATCGGATTTTTTAATTGATTAGAATTTCTGTAAATTTCGGTCCAAATATACAGTCTCATTTCGGTCTCGTCTCGATTGCTTAAAAAGCAGTCTCGTGTCGTATCGTCTCGGTCTCGTCATGCGAGACCGAGATCGAGACCGAGACTTTTCTCGTCTCGTGGCCAGCCCTTATATTTATAGTGTCTAACAGAATTCCACCTGCTTTTTTCATCTGAAAAAAGTACGCATACGCCCAAGTGTACGGTCAACTTCTCGTTTTAATTAAATTATTTTCTTTTTTTTATGGATAGATACTCATTCAAGAAATATGATAATGGTTTTTAAATAGATTGACACAATTAAAGAAAACATACCTATGCATTTGCAAAAGAACTAAAAGTAGAAACATATTTATTATTGGATTTTTTGTTAAAAAAAAAATGCGGAGGGGTCATTTAAACACAACAAAGCAATGAAAAGCTAATGAGCGGACATAATGTATTTGAACAATACCGAACGAAAAGCAATTATAATAAATAGAAATGGGCACGACTGGGTCGCACAAACTTGCTCTCGTAGCTATCAACTTTAATGAAGCTTTAAAGTTAAAATGTACATACGTATTGGTTCCATATAACATTATGATATCATTAAAAAAAGTTTTAAAAAAAAGTTTTAAAAAACAACTTAAAATATAAATTAAAATAACTATAAATTCGTTATTTTAATATTTAAACCAGCTAGTTGCTCAAAAAGGAGTATGCCATCTAATTTGTTTGACAAATATAAATTTATAAAAAAAAACTTCCAAAATCGTTAGAGCGATTTTCATAAAAAATAATTTTTTATATACATATAAAAATTCTTAAATATTTTTAAAAATAAAATTTGGTATGCAAACTTTAAGTTTTTAATAAAATAAAAAATTGCACAAAATTAAAAAGAAATATTTCAAGATATTGAATTTTCGAAAAATCCAAAAATTATGTTTTCGAAAAATTTGTATATATCAAATTGTTAAAATTGTTAAGGCCCTTTTGTGTCAAAATTTTGGTTGAAATCGGTTTAGTCGTTAACGAAAAATTTGAAAACAAACAATCGTTTCTATGACAGCTATCGTAAATAAACGTCGCGACATTGCTGAATTTTTTCTTATACATAACCTTAAAAATAAGTCATAATTTTTTTTATCAAAATCGTAATTACTTTTTTTCAGAATAGTTGTATGGCAGTTACCGGTCCTTTATAAGCCAAAAAAAAAAAATTCTATTTCCCCTTTAGGGAATCAGCTAATCACCTAAGAACTTGAAGTTAAAAAAAAAAAACTCTTCAGGGGTGTAGCCTGCAGACCAAGGTACAGACAGACAGAATTGTGGATCTCAGTTTTTCATATTCTCAAGCATAGTAATGGTAAGGAAAATTCAAAGGTGTTTTCTCTTGATAACACTTGCAGTTAGGCTGCATAGCTTTCGCTCCATCATATTTAACATTGAAGGTTAGGGAAAATTATTATCTCGAGTTCGATTTTTTTTACGAATCCAAAACTTAGTATTCAAAAGCAAGTAGAAAGTGAAAAAAGTTGAAAATAAAAAAAAAAAATAGTTTTCTTTAATTTTATTTGTTAGTTAAAAGAAGAAAGGAAGAAATAATTTTCAATAATTTAGAAGACCCGAATTGCAATATTATGACAAAATTTACCAATTCATTGACGAGATATTCTCAAGTATGCCAAACATTTTATTTTCGGTTTTCGAAATTTTTGGCAAAAACCTGGTAGTATATTATTAAAACTTTTCTAAAAAGTACAGGCAATGATTGGCCTAAGGAGTAAGTACGTAAGCTCATACTTTCTATCATTTTTTACAACTCTACTCAAATTAAGAGTAAAATTCAATGGAAACCACGTTTTTTTGAATGGAAAAATTAAAAATTCAGTCGGCACGAGCTTCAACTAAGAAACATACCTGAAAGTATGAGAATATTTTTGAATTCTTGAAAACATGGGTAACCATGAACTACTGAAATAAATCCGGCAAGTATAAGACTTAGTATTGTTTAATTGTACTTGTTGAATTCTTAGTTCAAAATTTCTTCAAGCATAGCCTACCAGCCTATACAAATTTTTGTTTCGTAAATATTAATCAAACAATATATTTATAATCAAAAAATGACAAATTATGGGACACCCAAATATGATTATATTATAGCCTCTTGAACCCTTGGATTGGGTCTTGTACTGACGTGATATAAGGTAACTCTCTTAACTATTATTTATTCTTATGTTTTAGAATTCTTTTAAAAAAATAACAAATATCTTCTGATAACCAATAAAGGATAACTTTTGGTTGCAATAAATTTAACTAAATGCTCGAAGCGAAAACATTGAATAATATAGGGCTTTATAACATTCTATCTGCAGTTTCATCTGAAAAAGTACGTATACACCCGAGTGTACGGTAAGGTTCTCGTGGCGATATTTTAAATAAATTGCTCTATTTTAAATGCATCTTTCCAATGTGCTCCTGTGATTCTTAGCGGTGTTTTTTTTTGTATATATACCGCACGCACATAAGGGGGTTATAACTACCCATAAAACGTTCTTAACACAGCACGAGCGACTAGGTAAGTAGGAGAGGATTAAGAAGGACATACCGATGCACATTGATTTTGAATGTCTACATATCGAAATGAGAGGGGAAAATTGGGCGAGGTAAGGTCTTTCACATTCGTGTGGTGCGACTGAAGAAAGAATCTCTGTACTTCACAGTACGTCCGAAGTTAGGCTCGAGGGTTTTTCTTTCAATATAAATAAACATAATTGTTTCTAAATAAATAAACATAATTAAAGACAACATATGTACCTACCTAAGTTCAAAAGTACTATACAAAGGTTACACAGTTTTCCTTGGATTTTTTTTATAAAAAAAAAAAAAAAATTAAAAAAATTTGTATTATTATGTTGTTATATTCAATGCGTAGAGGATATATTAAAAAAAATATAATGTAATGCAATGCAAGGCAAATTTAATGAATAAAAAAAATTGTGCTAACTTGGTTGTATACGAGTATTAAGTAAAGGATTTGTATTTTAATGGAAAAATTACCAATTTAATGACAACTCATTCATTTTTGTCGTCCATTAACAGTTTTAAAATCGATTTTTAAAAATTGGGATCCAGAAGAATTTTGCAAATTTTATTGACCCTTACAATATTGGTCTCTTCTTGACCATTTCTGACCATTTGTTTTTCTTTGAGAACTCATAAGATATTTGTTTCCCTGATTTAAAAAAAAAATAAAATCTCCGACTAATTTTTTTTAAAGAACTTAGATACACAATTTATAAGATCAAGACCGACCATAATAAAATATCTCAATTATTTCAAATGAGCTTCCCAAATCGAAGTTATTGTCAATTTATATTTATTTTTTACAATGGTCGTATGATGAAAATTCGTTAAAACAAATAAACCTAAATACGCGATGTATCTATACATTTTGTAAGAGAGAGTATAACGTCATCACTTATATTATGTATTTCCGTTTCGATAGGATTTTTACAATTTGTTGTATCTAAATCACTAATCTAATTAAAGAACTCCTTATAATCCCTTAGTATTTATCTTCAATGTATCGCATTCTTGTCTCACAAAAGTTTTGGTTGTTGTCCAATGTTTTTTCAAAAAAAAAAAATGAAAATAATGATCAAAAGTATCTGCAGGATTACCCATTATTCCTGCGTATTTCATCTGATCCCTTTGAGCCGCAGTAACACTTAATAACAACGTCTGAAATTAAAGTGTTGACAAAATAAATATCCCTCCATTTATTCCCCCATCTTTTATTTCCATGTGTCAACCAACTCATTCCTGCATTTATTCGCTATTTTAGCGATAAATATCAAATTTCATTGCTCTGTGCCATCTAATGTTGCCTTTATTTTGTCAGATATGTATGTATATATGCCTATCACTTCCCTATCTTCACCTCGTTTTGAAAATCAAGAGCTATAACAATAAATTATAATTATCCTTATAGGATGACAACCGATATTCCTTCTGCCAGATGATAAACGCATATAAAAAAACGAAAATTGCCTCTTTACACTAGGCTGGGTCGGTTAAAACCCTTTGAGTCGTTTAGGTATGTAGGTACACTCTTACCAGTCCACTTCATCACATTGTCACTTGACATTCCGCCACATATACGCATATACCCTACCCTATACCTTTACCTATATCTTCTTCTCCTCAACAGCTGGATTAATTCTTAAAGAGTCTGATGCCTCTGACTGGGACAAAGTAAGGAGTGCGCGGGCTAAAAAACACCCATATTCGCTCTCCAATTTCCTGCCACTCAACTTCATTGTCACATTTTATGTTATCCTTGAAACAAAAGTGGCTGCCTAGCTTTTCCTGGCTACTTGCTGCCTATCTGATGCTTGCCTTCCTAGTTGGCATGGCTCGCTGTTTACTGGCAATTGGGATGTTGTTGGTGTATAGAACTTGAACACAACGACAAACTGGCAAACACTCATCTCTTTGGGAATAGGGAAGTGAATCCTTTTTTAACCCTTTCCCTTAAATTATACAGCATGTGCCTTACTTTAAAATGTTTGCAAGAGTTTACGATTGCAGCTGGGCGGTGGGGTGGCGGAGGCGAGGAGAGTGACAACAATGACAAACGTACACATCCGTTTAAAGAGAAAATAAGAAAATCAGGAAGCAGGCTTCACTGCGTATGCAAATTGTTCAAGTACTGGGTTAATTCCGAAAAGGACCTTAAGGACAAAAAGCGGGATAAAATTAATTCGTTTTTATTGGATGGCTATGCGGGTGGGGTGTGATGGACGAAAAGAAGGCTTTTCAGAATAAACAAAAGCATCAGTTCGGGTGTAAATGTGAACATTTTTGAAGGACTTCTATATAGTTTGGTGTTATTTGGTATTTCCGATTGAGCAACTTACGAGTTCAGTAGGCTCGAGGAAAGACTGTTTTTTCTTGCGTATACCGACCCCATGACAAACCAACCGACACAACAACGAACTGATAGAACTTTCGGGATGTTTTCCTTTTTTATTCAGTATTTTTTTTTTTAATTTGAATATCCTTCTTCGATGGCTTTAATGGTTTTAATTGTATTTTAAGGATGTGTCCCTCGCTCCCTCCTCGAAAATGCGAGACACAATCCAGAAGGTTATTTCAATTTTAGAAATAGCTAGTATTGTTATATTACTAGGTATAGCTTAGGTATACATCGTTGTAGTAGTTATATCTTTGGGGAATTCTATTTAAGAGTAAAAGGACTATTTAGGGTCGGACGAAACGCTTTATAATGGAAAATTAGAAAACTTTCTTCTTGATTCTATTTTGTTGTTGTTATTATTGTTGGTTGGTTGCTCTCAATGTAATTAGATTCCAATTATCAGTAACTCTAAGTGAGTTTAGAGTTTTAAAAGTATTTGCAAATAGAACCTCTATACAAAGGACATCCTTTATATTCTACGTAATGATTAGATGGAAGTATTATTATTGTTATTGTTTTGATTAAATTATTTAGAAGGTTATAAATGGAACTTTAGTTTTTTTTTAAGAGAATAAATTGGTGGAAAGCTAAAACAGTAAATTTGTCTCTCTTTATATTTGTAGAAATTAAGCAAATATGTGCTCACACAAATTTAAACGATGGGTTAGGTACCTGCAACACATTTCGATCAAATATTATTTTGGCTAGCCTAGCGTAGATTAATGTTTTCCATTTTAAAACCCTTTATTTCCTTTATTGTTCATAAAATTTCATTGGTTATTGAAATTGTTTCCATTTGACCATCTGGGAGTATTAAAAATTAAATGCATGACTAGATCGCAAGAACTTGCTCTTCTTCTTCTTCATTTAGCCGGCGGCGACGATTGTGATGATCTTGAGGGGGACCACAACTCTCCCACTCAACTGCTTCACCTAAGGTTCCACTTGTGGGGTTCGCTGGGTTGACCTCAGAAAACGCCGGCAGGCCTCCCGGTTTTGGATTGTTTCATGTCTGAGACCAACTAAATGCAGGTGTCGTTGCATTTGTTTCATCCAGGAGTTTTTGCGCCTGCCTTTTTGGGAGAACTTGATAGAATCGATTAAGCTGTTTTTTGGGAGAACTTGATAGAACCGAAATAGTTGAATGGCAGCTACCCGTTCTAGATGAGCTAAAAACAAAATCTTTGAATTTTTTAAAATTGACTTCACAATATAAAAATATGTTAGAAATAAATTGTTAAATAAAAGTTTAAATATAAGTTACTAGCTGACCCACCAAACTTCTTTCCGCCAAAATTCGTTAATTTAATGAAAATAATAATTATTTTGAGAGTGGCACATGATTAATTTGATCATTCTATTTATAACAATGGAAATAACTAACTGAAGTATAACAATGTCGACGTGTTTAAATCCAACCTTAGTGATTTACGTGTCGATCAACCCGGGTTTTCACTGTTGAAGTGCTTTATGGTAGACAACGTTTTTTCGTTCTATTCTTGGCCAGGTATAAACTTACAAAGCGGGATGTTTACCGACACGTGAGGACGCCACAAACAATTGACCATGTGTAAAACATGAGAATTCAGGATTGATGTCTCAAACATCCAGCACCGGGTTTTCACTGTTGAAGTGCTTTATGGTAGACAACGTTTTTTCGTTCTATTCTTGGCCAGGTATAAACTTACAAAGCGGGATGTTTACCGACACGTGAGGACGCCACAAACAATTGACCATGTGTAAAACATGAGAATTCAGGATTGATGTCTCAAACATCCAGCACCGGGTTTTCACTGTTGAAGTGCTTTATGGTAGACAACGTTTTTTCGTTCTATTCTTGGCCAGGTATAAACTTACAAAGCGGGATGTTTACCGACACGTGAGGACGCCACAAACAATTGACCATGTGTAAAACATGAGAATTCAGGATTGATGTCTCAAACATCCAGCAATTGTCCTTGCGACTTATTAGTTCTCATAGCGAAAGTAGGTCGAATAGGAAACTGCGATGAAGACGCTAAGGAGTTATGATAGGTTATTGCGACTTGTGAGGCATCAGTAAGGTTACAAGAATAAGGTTGTTAAGCTTGCCGGATATTTATTTCAAATCGTTTCATATTTCACTTTTAAATTTTTTTGTATATTCACCTCTAGGTCCGTTCTTTGCAAAATTGTCTATAGTTGCGTCAAACCATCACATATTTATACATAAACAAAAAGTATGGTAAGTATACATAAATTTATCTATAACTTCATCACTTCTATAATAATTGTTTCAATTCCCTTATATTAAAGATCAGATTTTGATTAATATCTCTTTTATTATCTTCTTCTTCTTCATTAACCGGCAATTGTTCTTCTTGTGGGGTTCGCCAGGTTGAAGTCAGAAAACTTCGACAGGCCTCCCGGTTTTCTTCTTTGTACATGACAGTACCCAGCTAAGTTAGTCATGCTGTATTTTGTCCAAGATGGTATTTTTGACATGTAGGCTCCCTCGGATTCTCTTGCTTCTTATTCGATCACGCTTTGTCACTCCTGGAGTCATCTTAATTTCAGCTGCCGTCAATTTACTCTCATACTTCTTGTACATTGTTCAACACTGTGAACCGTATGTAAGCGCTGGACTAACAACTGCCGTGTAGAGCTTTCCTTTCAGCTTAGGGGGCATTTTTCTATTACAAAAGATGGCAGAGTTTTCCCGCCACTTCATCCACCCTACGCTTACGCGATGTTTGATGTCGTCATCACAAAATTCTTCGTTATTGATCATTGATCCAAGGTATTTAAACTTTTCGCACATGGGAAGCACTGTTCCATTCAAAAAATGTCCGGAATAGGCCTGTGTGGATCAGCAAATGGACAGCATTGGTATTCGGTCTTTTTCGCACTGATGCGATATCCATTTCCTTCCAGAACATCCACCCATACATCAAGTGCTCGTTGCAAGAACACAGGATCTTCACTTATGATGGTTTCATCGGCAGTAATGAATAACCGATTCACTTTGGGGTCCGTCACCTTATTCTCAAGCAGAAAGTCAAGGACAGTAATAAAGAGAAAAAGACTCAAGACGCTTCCCTGGTATAATTAGGAACTCTTCGGTGATTCCTACGGGGCATCTTACCTTTGTTTTAACTTGCTCGTATATGTCGATGATCATCCGCACGTAGACTTCAAGAAATCCTGTATATATAGTATAATTTAATATAATATAATATCTCTTTTATTATACACCCAACAATCACAGTTAATGATATATCGGCAAACATCAATTAATGTCACTTTCACATGTCCTGGTTTTTGCACACAACCATATCCAATTGACCAAACACTATGAACTATGTCAAGAGTTCAGTACTTTGCCTGCTTACATCGTATGCTCATAAACCGTTTAAGCATTTTCAACAAAAGAAAAGGGAATCTTTATATTAAACGAGAACTATCGGAACCCCTATAATTGTGTAAATATTACAATATGTTACAATATTTCTTGAAGTCGATAGACATAATGTGTGTGCCAAAAATATATTAAAATTACACTCTGCATCACTTGATTATTGCTTACATGCATAATAGTTTTTAAGTCCCATGATACCTATTTAATAGTGGGGTATGTCATGCGAGTATTTTGAAGAAATGTCAAAATATATTTAGGTACTTATTTGTTACTCGTATTTTATATTATTAATTAATTTTTCTTCAAACAAAAACTTGTGGAATATTTTAATCATTAGTTATAGGATCCACAATCTTCCAGTGTTGGCAGGGTTAGTTATATTGACCTCAGAAAATCTTATTAATGGCTAAAACAGATGTGCAGCGATTCTGCACGCATCTCTGCATGCAGAGCTGCACCCGAAACACATGTGCATAGTTTCTGACATTCATGATGCATAGTTATGTCAAACAAATACATGAAAGCACAGCGTTGCCGATGTCACACAATAGTGTTGGAATGAGATTTTCTTCGTTGGGCGATGGTAGGGTGGCAACGCCGGCTTCATGGATTCTTAAACAAAAATCACCAACACAACACAGCTGATCTCAATATGAGTAATGCCAAATAGCAATTATTTAGAAATTTTCGTTTTTCAGTTGTGGCTGCAATGAAACTAGGCAGCAAATTTAGAAATAGAGACATCGTGCAGCGCTGCGCTGCATGCAGACTTTGAGTGAATCTGCTCCCATAAGAACCTGTATAGTTTAATTTCGCTGCATGGAAAAAGCTGCACATCTGTTTTAGGCATAACTCTTTAAATGTTTGACAGCCAAATAAATTGTCTGTCTGCATTGGCTTGTAACAGCAGTGATGTCTAAGACTGCTCCTTCTGTGTCATTGTGAAAAGCAGGGTTGTTTTTGCCGTATTGGGTATCGCCCTTTGGGCGACAGCATGTTCCTTATTTCTCTTAAGCAAACTAAACCAGTAGAATCGAGGTTTATGTAATTATTACATCTTCCGAAGTGGGATACCACAATATAAATTCTAAATGATAATATATAGCACGTGTCTTTTTGTCCTCTAATATGTTCTAAATAGTTAAAAGTTTCACTCCGAAATTTTTGTGTTTGCGTTGAGTTTTTATTTGATAGTTAAAAATGCCACGCTAAAACTGCATAACCTCACTTTCGTAAAAATTAAGTTTTCAAAGAAAGTTCATAAAAGACGAAGGTTAGGTTAGGTTAGGTTAAAGTGGCTGTCAGGAAAACGGCTGACACACTTAGACCATAATAAGGTCCGTTGTGATACCACATAATAGGAATGAGGAGATTATCCTTATTACGAAAACCATTCGGAGCTTTTTATGAAGCGAGAGAGACAGTGTATGTCTGTATTAGCCAGATCGCTTTGATCATTGAAAAAGTAGTCCCCCAGAAGGAGTCTGCGCCTCTGTGAAAGAGCAGGACATGTGCAGAGGAGGTGAGGAATTGTTTCCTCCTCCTCTTCGTGCATGCAACTTCTACAGAAGTCATTTGAGAAAACGCCAAGTCTTGTGGCGTGTTTTCCTATAAGGCAGTGTCCTGTTATGACACCTATTACGGAGCTAATTTGTGATCTGCTAAGTGATAGCAAACTTTTAGAGCGCCTAGGGTCTAGCGATGGCCAGATTTCTTTTGTGGCCAGACATGTAGTAAGGTTCATAAAAGACGAAACATTTCTCTCAAACTTTTATTAAACGAGTTGGTTATAAAATAAGTTCTATTCTAATTGACCTAAATCAAGTGAAGCATAGTGTTTAATGAAGATACGTATATACACATTTTTGATACTCGCCGCCTCATGGAATTTTCTATATATGTAAAATGCGTCTCTAATGGTAGTCCAAAAATCCTTCGTCCTATCCACACCGACCATCAAAATCAGATGTCAAGCTGTGGTATATCTTTTATGGATCATGGCCCAAAAATTTCGTAGCGATTTCCAAAAAAGAGGGTGAATTTCTCTCTTTTACTAAGATTTGGGGTGAATATTTTTGTATAGGTACAAACTTAAAGAAACCACCTCGCTGGCAAAACTTTCAATACCTTCATTTATATAGAAACAAAATAAGAGTAAACTTTTGTGATGGTTTTTATTTTGTTCTTCTATTTTTGTATTTAAGTGTAAGAAATTCACAGCACGCACCGGCAACAAAAAAAAAAAAAAAAAAAAAACAAATAAAAACATCTACCCCGAAATTGTGTGTGCGCTGCACAAGACTCATTCATGCACGCAAGCACGCACGCACGAATAGTCTCGTTATATTACTTTTACCCAAAAACAACCATAAAACATATAGCTATACCTAAATATAAAACAAAAAAAAAAAAAAAACTGTCTACACCCTTATGGCGAAAGAATATAAACTTAGCTGAGTATCAGAAACACTCATCCATGCGTTCAAAGAGCCAGAACATCGGAATAAGAGGGCCCTTTATTATCATCTTAAATTCACATTTCAACGGTGTCGTAGTTTTTCCTTCTTGATTCTTTCACCCTCTTAGGCGACGACGACCTTAAAGGAGGTTTTGGACTTTTTCGCGAGGGAGCGAATAAAATCAGGTGAAACCCTACATCCAGGGATGTATTTGTTTTTCAAATTCAAATCTAAAGATTCACCTCAAAATCTTCACAAACTTAAAAATTGCAAATCCTCTACTCGTAGGTACTTCAAGGAATGTATGTATTTCAGTTTAACCGCAAGTTCAATTTCGGACTTACTGAAGTGAAATTCAGGGGTTCTTTTTTAGCCGTGCTATTCGAATCTGGAATGCTTTACGCATTGATGTTCAGAGGTTAAAAACCAATGTGCACCTACTTGAAAATCTTCCCCTTAATTCAAAAAACATTTTAAATCTTCATTTGGTATTTATTGCTCAATAGCAAGTTCGTTGTTGTATCTTCTTCTCCATTCCACGCTTAAGCATACGGGACCGAAGATCGCCCGATGAATTTTTCTCTCGAATATTCCTAAAGCGTATACTAGTGATCTAATCCGCCGTTAACAAGGTCCATGCTTCTGCAACATACAACAGGAACGGTATGATGAGTGTCTTGTACAGGGATACTTCAGTCATTCGAGAGAGGGCTTTACTACCCAATTGCCTTCTTAGCCTAAAGAAACAGCGATTGGCAAGAGTTTTCCTTCGTTTAATCTCAGCACTGTTATCGTTGTCTGAATATATAGCGGAGCCCGGTTAGACAAAGCCCTTAATTACCATCAAAGTTATACCTGTCTACGGTGAAATTCTGTCCAAGACGTCGTCGTCGGTGTTGAGCGTCCTTTCTAGATGACAGCATATACTTTGTTTTGCCCTCATTCACCGCTTAACCTATCTTGTAAAAGATCCAGTGACATCACGCTTTGTACTTCTAATTATGTCAATGTCGTCGGCGTATGCAAGTAATTGGATGGACTTTTGAAAGATTGTGCCTCTAGTGTTGACGTGAGAGTTCTGCTGGCACTATTCTTTCAAGTATGATGTTGAAGAAGTTACATGACAGCGCGTCGCCTTGCCTAAATCCTTTTTTGACATCGAAGGTCAAAGGTTACAGTGAGGTATTTGCTGACCTTGATGGAGCAACGTGCGTTCTCCATTGTCATCCTGCACAAACGGACGAATTTACCAGGGATGCCAAAACTAGACATTGCTCTATATAGCTTAGCTCGTCTCTATTAACGCTGTCATCATACGCGGCCTTAAAATCAATGAAAAGGAGGTGAGTGTCGATTTAAATTTCCTGAGTTTTTTTCCAAGATCTGCCATAGTGTGAAAAATTTGGTCGATGGTGGACTTTCCTGGCCTTATAGCCACACTTATATGGACCTTTCATGTTCTTGACAAACGGCTTCAGGCGTTCACATAACAAGGCAGAGATAGGCGATTTTAAGGAGACTGATTCCTCTGTAGTTGGCGAAGTTTAGATGGTCTCCTTTTTTGTGGATCGGGCAAACAATGCTGGGGTTCCTTTCATCGGACATGCTTTGCACCAGCTTTGTTGGACTTTAACTTAACGCCTAAGTTAAATGGCGTTATCTACCTGACAGCGGAATTATATTCGTCATCGCCGTTAAACAGTACAGAAGTGATCTTTCCATATACTCATCATCGACTGCGAATCTACTACGAAGTTCCCTTGCTCGTCCTTGCATGCTTCGGTTTGGGCCCTGTAGAGCAGGTTCGGTCGACTCCTTGCATTCCTGCTGCATGTGCTTTCCAGCACTCATCGTCAAACTATGGGTTTCGTTGTGGTGGTCGAGTGAAACCCAACACGTCAGATGCGGCATCTCTGATGGCTTCCTGGCAATGTTGCCACTGGTTTGCAACACTTGATGCTGACGGCATAGGACCTCTTAAGAGGCTGTTTGAGGCCCGATCGGATAAAGACCTAGCAATCCTTTGCGATTGTAGACGTCCACGTCAAACTTTCTCACAGCATTTCTTCAGTTTGGCTGAGCTCGAGATATCCAAAGCCGTTACCTTGGCTACACCAAGGTAATGGTCCGAGTCAACATTGTCTCCTCGGAACGCTTGGACATCCCTGATACTGGAGAAGTGCCTTGCCTGGTTGACGATCAAAAGATTTTCAGGTCCCCTTGTGTATATTGAGGTGAGGAAACTGTGTACTAGCTACCACTATGTTTCGCCCCGCAGAGAAGTCGATTAGCCTGATTCCGTTGTCGAAGGTGGTGTCGTGCAGGCTGTGCTTTCCGAAAATGTCACCAAAAACGTCCTATCTTCCTAGTTGCGCTTTAAAATAGCATTAAAAAAGAAATCATTAAAATACATAATTTTATAAAATACAATTTTTTTAAATGGAAAATCGATTTCTTATCCCTGATTCATTGTGTACCATGGCACTGATTCACTGTGTACTGTACATCCATAGTACACAATCATGTTTTTTTTTCAAATTAAATTTTTCTATTATCGTGATCAATGCGTAGATTTAAAAAAAGTTACTTATATTAAAGATGAAACATTGAGGAAGTTGTGGAAAAAACCTGACATCTTTTGATTATAATTGTAGGAGCAACAGTGCAATAAGTAAAAAAGTTATCACTTGTTGACACCTTTACCCTACCATTCGTTGATGCGAAGATATATCTAAGCGTATCTAAAGATTTGTATTTTTAAGTTTTGCGGTTCAAAACGATTAATAACAAAAAATTTGAGGTACATCGCCTCTATAGTAGGCTATGCCCTACAGCTACACAGTACCATGTTTACTTTTTGAACAGTTAGTTTGGTCTGCACGTCTTAAAAAAACTTACAAAATCTTGAAAGTTTAAAAACTAATTATAAAAAAATTAAAAGGGATACAATTTTAAGAAAGTAACGGACACCGCCCCTGGAAAATTGTTTGCCCAACATTTTGGTGTTTGAAATTTTCCTAGAATAATAATTTTTTTTGTTCAAATGATTTGAAATGATTCTTTTGTTTTTCAAAATATTTGAACAAAATAAAAGTTTCTCCAAAAATAAGAAACAAACTAAGCTGAAATGATCATAAACGGATTCTTCTTCTTTGTACATAGGTAAGCTTTATTTTTTTAATATTTTCATGGTCCTATAAATATTTAAATTCAAATTAAATAAATAAAAAACAAAATGAAATTAAAAAAAATTGTTTAAAAACAAATATTTGTTTTTTTTTCAAAATTTTGTGATTGAAAATAATTTTTTTTAATTGTAAGTAAATTTTTAGAAAGTTGCTTCTTCCAAATTTTTGTCACCAAAGCAACCAACACACTATATATTTTTTGACACAATCTTATGCGAATCACTTTGCTTTGATTTTTGAACAATCAAGCATTCAAAAACCCGCCCAAATGCGGTCCTGTCGACCGCGCTGCTTGTATGTGCGTATAAGCATTACAATGGAATATTTTTGTTTTTTTAAATTCCATTGAAAATATTCAAGTCAATTCTTGGTTGTGTCTCCTGGGCGAATCATTTTACCCTGCCATTTCTGATAAGAGACATACATAGCTGCTGACTTAAGGGGTAAATATGGCTATAGGGAGAGATGTATTTCTATAATAGCACCTTTCATGGTTATCGCGCTGTATATAGGAATGACAAAACTTTCCATTTCCTGTATTTTTGTGGGTTTCTGTGTGGAGAAAACAAGAACAAAAAAAAGGTAGGGCTTTCTGTGATTTTCGGGAGGATGAAGTTTATTTTCGTGTGGATATTATTTGTCATTCCCCCACTGATGGATAGATGATGGTGGTGTGACAAAATTACTTTGAACTTGTTGTGAAATAAATTGGCAATAGGTTGGGTGGTATAGCCTACCATACTACACCATCTCACCACCTGCCACCTAGTTTCAGCGCGCTCTTCTCTGTGGTTGTATCATGTAAATGTATAATGTAAAACATTTCTGCTTTTTGTTTAACAAAAGTAATAAATTGGACTGATTGTGTAATGTGTGTATACGTGGAAAATGAAAGAATATGTAATGAAAGGGAACTCATCTTGTACTTGGTTGAATTTCTAATAGTCGTAAAATACAACAAGAAGTTATTAATATTCAGGAGATTTCGTCCTTCAGAGAGAATGAGTTAGTGTGAGGATGAGGTATTATTATAGCAAACATTATCTTCTCATAATAAACCAACAGATGAAGAAGAACTCAATTATTATGAACCTGAGCGTTAGCTTCACTCCGCTATAATTTGCTTACATTTATAATTCACTCGTTCTGATGGAAGGAGCCTACGCCTAGGTCTGTACTTCACCTCCCTACGCCTATGTACTTCACCTGGGTTTTTGTGTGTTTGATGGGTATAATAGTTGAGTTGATGTTTGTTACTTTTATTTGGATCACTATGTATAAAATATAAAAATGTACATACATTTCACGAACATAGAAATTTGGGTTATAAGAGCACTGTGTTGAGGACGATAAAAAGCCAGGACCTGATGCTTGAAAATATAATATTTGTTTCTGAAATTGTTATACAAAACCAACATAAATATGCATATACTCGTAGCTAAAGTTTTATTAAAGGAGGAAATTGAATAAGTTAAATTATTGAAGGATGTATTGTTGTCTGGGCGAAGACCTATTTTTAAACTAAACTTGTCTCAAGTGGGTTGTTTTGCATGCGATCATTTTGGAGATCCTTCTTTTCAGAACAATAAAGTCATTAAAAGTTTAGGATTTTTGTAAATTTAAGGTATGAAGGTAGTCCTTGTATTATCTAGATCTTAAAAGAGCGTAGACCGAGATAGCTCCGTGGCTTGAATGCCGATTTTAAGCTTTGTCCGAGTATGTTGCGAGTATGTAACCCTATTCGTGTCAAATATTGATTAACCCAATCTTCAAATAACTTGCTTCATTTAAAAAACTTCTTCAACATAGTGAACATAAAAATCTACCTACCGTAACTTAATCGTCTTTTGCAGCCAAGCAGTGTCAGTGTCAAAGCTTATACTGGATATATGTATGTATAAGTGTGGTGTGTGTGTAAATGTAAATTCACGTAAGGAACATTATCTTTTAAAAGTCACTTTCTAGATGTGCTTAATTTAAAGTACCTTATTTTATTCTGAATAATTTGTTTGTTTGTAATATTTTGTCAATTAAGCCGAAGGCAGTATAAAGATGATTATTATTATAAATTAATTTTTTTTTTTAGAAAACATCGTGCTGTTCTATTTTTTGTTCTGTTTTCTTTATAATTTGGCCTAAGGTTATAAATGATTATCTTTATCATCACATTAGCATCAGTAAAATGTCCTTATTTGTAAGAACCTCAAGGACACATCAATTATAAGTTTATGTTTATTTTTATTTGATGGGAGATAATTTTAACAAAATGGCATATCTAATCGTTAACATCAAGGGCGTACGCAGGATTTTGATCAGGGGGGGGAGGTGACAAACTCGTTCAATAAACAATTTAGATGAGTTTTTTAAGTATTTTTTTTTCGTTAATACGAAACTGAAACAATTTTTTTAGCATTAATACCTAAATAGATAGGAAAATAAAAATAAATAACTATTAGTTAAATTTTAATTCATTTTAAAATTAAATCTACTTTTAAGTACTCAAGGAACTTCTGTATGTGACTTTTTTGTACCAATATGACAACTTTTTTAAAGAAAGGGGTCATTGATGTACGTATGTAAGATATCTGTTTAATTGATTTAATGCTTGCTAGCGTGGGTCTTTAGCAAATCTTTCAAGGACTTTTGTTTACAATTTCCATCTCATTTTCCCTTACCGCTATCCTGTGAACACTCAGCATAAAAAATAACCCTGTAAATTCAAACATTCAAAAACCTATGTTTTTTTAGTTTTTTGATGATTAAATTACATACCATTTAAATGATTTTCGATCATAGTTGAACAAAGCCAAGTTTTGCCTTTTCCTAACGTACTAAACGTTCTTTCAACGAAGCTTGTGGGCCAAGATAGCGCCAGGGCAGTATGCAGAGCAAGTTTTGGGGTTGGATACGATATCCCGCTTTTTATAATGCCGTTAATCCCGCTTTTTATAATGCCGTTAATCCCGCTTTTTATAATCCCGTTTCTTATAATCCCGCTTTTTTATAATTTAAGAATTTGAAAAAATCGCGTGATTTTTTTTTTTAAATAAAACAACTTGTTTTGATTGCAAAATCGGAATACTAAAAACCTTTAAAATAAGGGAAACAAGAGAGATTTTGTAGTTAGCTAAATTTTATTTTAATTAAAAAAAAAAAAAAATCAAAAACAAAAAAGGAAATTCTAAACAATTAAGTATAACTATTATAACAAAATAAAATATCTAATTCTTAAATAAACAAAAAATTAAATTCTAAACAATGGAGGATTAGCATCATGTAAGTTCAATTGAATGTTGTGGGTGAGACTACGTAAAAATCCTGTTTTACTAATTTTGTTTGCATAACAATTGTTTCTTTGGCTTGATCGGCAATCATTTTGTACAACAGAACCTTAATGGCAAGGTTTCCACTTGTCATTGAAAGACCCAAATTGACACACTTTGACAAGACAGGGTGGCTAGTACCAACAAGAAATGCAAAGAAAATAGAAGTAGAGCGAAGGTTAAACCCACCCTGTCTTTTCAAACTATGTCTTTCTAATGACAAGTGGAGACCTATCATAATGCTAGGTTTCCACTCGTCATTGAAAAGACTCAAATTGACAAACTTTACGAGACAGGGTGGCTAGTCCTAACAAGAAATGCAAAGAAAATAGAAGTAGAGCGAAGGTTTAACCCACCCTGTCTTGTCAAACTATGTCTTTCTAATGACAAGTGGAGACCTATCATAATGCTAGGTTTCCACTCGTCATTGAAAAGACTCAAATTGACAAACTTTCCAAGACAGGGTGAGTTATAGTTGCGCGCTTCTACTACTTTCTTTGCTTTTTGTGTTGGTAAAAGCCACTCTGTCCTCGAAAGTTTGTCAATTTGCGTCTTTTCAATGACAAGTGGAAACTTAGCATAAGTCTGCGATGCCATGCCTCGTCATTATTTTGGGTTCGCGGAAACTGTTTTTCGGCACTTTCGTACACAGACCAAAAGTTAGGAGAGTATTGCACTTGTCTTCTTCCATTGCGAATGTAGTTTGTTCTGACCCACTGTGCAAAACTTAGTGCTTCTTTGTCAGCATTCAAACTATTTTGCAAGGAGTCATAATAGGAAGAGTCTTCTTCAGGTGGTCTTTAGAGAGAACTCGTTGCAGTTTCTTTGATCTTGGATAACATTTGAAAAGTATAAATCGTGGAAAATAAACAAGCAATAAAGCTTTTGGAAATTGTAGAACTCGGAAAAAATCGTTGATTTTTCTTAATCATGTATGACCATTTTTAACATGTTCGCTGGATGTAACAGAAATCACAACAAAAACATAAATGTTAAAAAAGTAGCCAAGTTCTTCTAATATAAAAACCTTTGCGTAACAAGTCAGCCGAATAAAGGAATGAGATCTAAAAGTACGCCAAGTTCTAAGTTTATTTATGTAAAATATCTAATATTTTAAGTCGAGTAATATCGAAGAACCTCAAAATTATTAGAGACATCTATTATTTAATGATTACTGACTTAAATTGAGTTGGTTTACTAGTCAAGCTTTCATTTAAAAATCGAGTAATTAGTTTGCAGAGACCACTATTAATTCTAAAACCCCAATGAACTATACAATAAACTAAAGTTCCATTTTCCTACAGTTAAATTTTAAAACCAATTTTATTGGGTAGGACCCAGAAATTAATAAAAAAAAAAACAGTGGAAGGTTATGGAAGGTTATGAATAACAAAGCTGCATAAGTTGGAATTTATACTATGCTTTCATTAGAGCCGAAATGAGGTAATTTTGAAATTTGGAAAAAAAAGTGTTTTCGTTATAAAATTAGCTTATTTCGTTTGATATTTCATTTCATTTTAAATTTGGAATTTGGAACTTTTGTTTTTTTTCTCTTTTTGTTTTGACATTTTCATGTAAGAGCTTTTTGGAATCGACTGTTGATGGGTGGATTTACCTCATTTCGAACCTCATTTCGTGCAAATTTGGTTGAAATTAGCTCATTTGAGAACGAGAATTTGTATGGGAAATGAGGTAATTTTGGATCTGATTTGGAAATTTGCAACGAAATTCCTTATTTGGCCCAGTGAAAACGTAGTATTAAATACAATAGCACATCCCAATGTTTATTTATTTTAATTAAAATTCCTCGTTTTGCTATCTCAGTTGCACTAGTTGAAGCTTTGTCGTTCAGTTTTTAAAGCAGATGATAAAATGAAGGGATGGTTAATGAACTCCATTTTAGCTAAAAAATCTGTGAAGATGTTTGGTGAATCGCAGATTAATTTAACGCGTCAATAAATTTAAATAGCCTTTTAGCAAAAACCGGTTTTAGGGCATTTTGGTGCAACTGGCCATTAGGTTGTCTCATTAAGGACAGACACTATCCCTGCATTATGTACCCTCAGAATGCTACAGCAAAAATCAGTAAACCCCATATTGTCCGTGTTCTCTTTAAGTATGCATCATAAACTTTAAACGCATGATGTAAGACACAGTGTTATGCATATAGAACCTTAATACGTTTATGATAATTCAAACAAAAATATTCTAATCTGCAATATGAAACTGTATGGCAGAATTTTCTTAGTCCTACCTTCCGGATAATTAGAATGCATTAAAATATTTGCTGCCGAGGAAATTTATTTTTTTTTTTTAATTTTTACCTTCTGAATGCATTTCTGCTGCCATTTTTGTTTTAATATCCTCATCATTTCAACTTCATATAAGGCCAACAAACAAAATGATGCGGAAGTTTAAGTCTCTTGAAAAGAACGAAAATCAAATAGTGGTACGTACTTTTCTTGTTTTATTCTCTTATTTTAATACATTTAAAATTGAACCAATGATTTACTTAGCTGGATTTCAACTTGCGAGTTATTTATTGTCATAGCAAAAGCGAGATGATAATCATACATTGCTGTAAGGCTAGGCGCATATTGAGACACGTCCGACGCGTGTGACATGACCTGACACGTGTCGCACGACACGATTATAGAAACGTGTCATGCCGTTCTCCGCATATTGATTCGCGAGTCTCGAGCTCGACAAACTGTAGAATGTGCCTTTGGTATTTTAGCCTCGGGATTTTCTTTTGAAAGTAAAGTTGACACAGTGAGAGAGGTTGTAAATGCATATTGCATATTACATAACTATTTGAGGTCTAGGGAACCAATAACAAGTATGGATAAAGAGGACCATACTTTCTATCTTATTTCTAGAATTTAATTAGCATTAACTACCAAATAGATTTTTTTCGTGAAGATAAAAAGAATCATGCAGGAGAGGGGTAATGTTATTTGTCACATTTTGTGTGTTTTAAATCATACAAAATCAAAACTGCTAATTTATCTTGTTGTTATTATTTTCTCGCTGCTAACCTACTTGTCTTCTTCTTGTAATGCTTAACATTCATCTCCAATAAGACTGAACACAAAAAAAAGCACATGTTTTCCAATTGAAATCAATGTGTCACATTAAAGATGAACTTCAATAAAATGCTGTAGGGGAGACTGGGTACGGTTGAAACAATTTTGCTTATATCGGGTTTTTCAATAAGAGCGCTACAAAAGTTTTTTTAAATAGAACAAAAACGGTTTTGGATATCAATGAAATTCTTTATTTTCGTTAAAGTACGTGCCATTATGTGTGGAACTTGATTTCTTTTGCATGGCCACCACGGGCGCGCTTGCAGAAGTTCAGACGCTGGACCCAATTTTCGACGGTTTTCAAGCATAAATCGGCCGATACTGGTGCAATTTCACGTTCGATATTCGTACGAATTCCATCAATCGTCGCTGGCTTGTTGGCATAGACCATAGACTTGACGTAGCCCCACAGGAAATAGTCTATCGGCGTCAAATCGCACGACCGAGGTGGCCAAGCGACTGGACCATTTCGTGAGATAACACGTTCTCCAAACTTGGTTTCCAATAAATTGATTGTGACATTCGCTGTGTGGCTTGTGGCGCCGTCCTGTTGGAACCACATGTCCTCCAAGTCCATATCATCCAATTGGGGCCAAAAATATTCGGTTATCATTGAACGGTAGCGATCCCCATTCACAGTAACGTGCCGGTCTTGATCATCACGGAAGAAGTACGGCCCAATGACGCCGCCGGCCCATCAACCACACCAAACCGTAATTTTTTCGGGATGCAATGATGACTCATGGAGTACGTGTGGATTGCTGCCTGACCAATACCGCATATTTTGTTTATTGACGAAGCCATTCAGTCAGAAATGAGCCTCATCGCTGAAGATGATTTTGAAAATCCGAATCATTTTCAAGTTGTTGCTCAGCCCAATTCACGAACATACGACGCTTCTGGTGGTCAAGCGGCTTCAGTTCTTGCGTCAATTTAACCTTGTTAGGATGTAGGCCAAGATCTTTTCGCAAAACGACGTCACAGAGATGCCCAGCGCTTGGGAACGATGTGTGAGAGACACATTTGGGCTTTCTGCAACTGAAGCCTCAGCGGCAGCAATATTCTCGAGACTACGGGCACTTCTTTGTTTCACTGGCACGGGAACATTTTGTACTGTGTCTGTGGATTCAAATTTTTCCACTAGACGCTCAATTGTTGATCTGCTAGGACGATTATGACGACCATAAATTGGACGTACCGCTCTTAACGTTGAGGCCACTGATTCGGTAGTAAATTTTAATAATTTCGACTCGTTGTTGGCTCGCATATCTTTCCATACTGAAGAGAAATGTCAAAAAAGCGGCAAGAAATATGGCGTCGTTTGATGTCCTTGTTGCTCTACTTTTGTAGCGTCCCTGTTGAAAAACCCTTTATAATTTTGCCATTTGAATACCGACCGATGTTGATGGTATGTCATATAAAAGATCATGTTTTTATCCACATATGGACAGTGTTATTTTAGAACCATGTGCATTATTTTAAGTATACGTCAAATTTAAAAAAAAATCCAATTTTTATCAACCGTACCCACACCATAGGGGCGGTTGAAACAGTGATTGGGGTCAGTTGAAACAAATGTAAATAGTGCATAATATTACATAGTTATACATGTTTATGATTTGTTTTTAATTATAACGTAAATTATGACATTGTGTGACTAGATTTATTAGTCTTCAGTGTTTCCATGTTTATCAAAAAAAAAAAAAAAAAAAAAAAAAACAATAAACAATAAGAATGAAATAATTTTAAAATAAAATGTTATTTTATTAAATAATTTAAAAGAAACTAAAAGAAAAGTTTTATTCGATTTTGATTGGTCAGAAACCAATACAATTACTATTTAGAAATATTCCAGAACACAATTGTCGTACCCAGATATATTGTTTCAACCGTCCCCAACCCCTCCTGTAAGTAAACAAAAATAAATAGTGTCGGTTACATTACTGACACACTGAAAATAGTCACCATATTATACTCTACACTCTTCACTTCGATCACAAAAACATGCTCAATAATCTCCAACGAATAGAAAATACGGTAATAGGAAACACTTTTGAACAAAAAAACTTACTTTTGGATGTCGAAAAACAAAAATGCCCCCATAGATAACTGAAGCGTGTTAGGACCGAAGCAAGATTGAAGTTCGTCTTTTAAACTGTTGCCGCTTCGTGCGTCTCTGAGACGCATCCACCCACCACCCACGGTTTGCAAGGTATTGGCGTTGTTTCAACAGTCCTGTGTTTCAACCGTACCCAGTCTCCCCTACCTACCATGTTTTATTGACACATCATTGAGTCTAAAGATTGACCATCACTCTGTACAGGATACAAAAAAAAATGGATTCCAAACTTCCATCCTTCAGATTATGTTACTGATGCTATACCAATTAATATTTTTGTCTTATAATGATATCGGCAAGTAAAATGATACTT
This sequence comes from Melangyna quadrimaculata, assembly GCA_949320155.1. Classification (NCBI taxonomy): domain Eukaryota; kingdom Metazoa; phylum Arthropoda; class Insecta; order Diptera; family Syrphidae; genus Melangyna; species Melangyna quadrimaculata. The sequence continues at coordinate 46,620,860 of OX439484.1, forward strand.
CCCACGTACAAAAAAGTCATTAATCATCATCATATAAAAGAAATCATTGGAACAAAGCTTGTGTGACGGATTGTTTGATTGCTTCTTTGTGCGTGCCTTAATTAAACCTAAATAATTAGATAGCAGTTACAGTTACCTACCTGTCTGATTGTCTAATTTCTCTATCTCCTTATAAACCTAACCTTCGTTTTGTTTATCTATTTTATTATACGTATTTTTTCTCACTTCGTAAATATCATGCGGTTCAAATCACAGGGCAATTTGTCGCCGGAAAGCAGTGGCACATCATCTTGGGCACTACGATCAAAATCTTATAAAAATAGCCAGTGCTTTCCGAACCAAAGAGAAGGTGGTACCTAATGCAATCAATTGCCTCGTCATAAAAATAAGGATAATCGCACTAACCAGGATCTTCTCTGCACATGTATGTATGCGTGTGTATAATTTTGTCCTATCTGCCTTACCCAAAGAAAAAAAATCAATACTTATTCCTTACAAAAAAGAAGCGAAGCAAAAATAAGAATAAGAAAAAAAAACTAAAAGGACTATTTTCTCTTGTGTCAATTTAGACATTAATTTGGCTTAGACCGTAAGGAAGTGGATACGCAGTGGACACACACCATGGACGAGACGACATGCGACAAGCTACAACAGATGAGATTTTTTGAAGAGATTTAAGCTAAAACATGTAATTTTGTTAGCTCTGGGTATTTTACGGAAAATATTGATTTATTGTCACTTTTCTTTTTCTTGCTTTTTTTTTGATAAATGTTTGTTTTTGTTTCCACAAAAGGTTTATCCCCTGAACTGTGAAAAAAGTTTTATTTGTTTGTATACAAACAAAATGTATATCATTTAACGGGAGTGGTAACAAGGGATGGTGGACGGATGGATTAGTTTTAGCTCCACCCAAAGTTTTTTTTTGTAAGGCTTGTGCATTAATTTATTATTAATATTGGCTTAAAAGAACTTTTGTCTTATAACACAACAACAGGTTTGATGCTCCAAGTATAAAGTATAGGTATACAAGGCTGCGTGAGTTTCGTCCTTTGACAGGAACATTGCAAAACAGTTTGGATGGATATTTGATGGTTTGTGGAAAATCATTATGAATCAGCAGAAATAATGGTAAAAAATAGGGGAACGTAAGCTGTTTGTTTCATAATAATTTTCTCATAGGTTGTTATTTTTAAGGCCTCATCTTTACGTGAAATCCTTATTTTTAATTTCTCTTCGGATGATAAAGCATTAATCAAAAGCAAACAAAACATTCAAAGATAAAAGTTTTATAAATGGATTAATCTTTAAAGGGTATTATTTGGGAAACTAAAACAAAATAAAGAGATACAAAGCTGTGTGTGATGTAAAAGTCCTTGTATCAACTTTTTTACTTGCTCTATAAGGTAAGCATCGGTTTCATGTCAAACAAAAATGTTAAGATTTTAATCAAAACCAACATTACGATGAAGAAAAAGTAGAAAAAAAGGGATTTTCGACTAGACATCCCAACTAACAATTTAACTTGTTTAAGTGTCTATACAAGCTATTTTAGCTTGTTGGACTTTTAAATACATTAAAAAATTCTAGCAAGACTTCACTTTTGAGAAACTCAAACGAAGATATTTTTATGCACAAAATGGCAGAAGCAATTCTTATAGTTTTTATTTGTTTCATGCTTAAAAATTTAGGTAGGCGTAAGTTCAAACATTTATAATATGCCTTATAAATGTATGACAATTGCGTTCTTAAAAGCAATATAACAACACTGAATAAAATCAGACTATTTAAACTGTAAAGGAGTTGTCTGTAATGACTTTCAGCTGAATGTTCTATAAAAGCTATTTTTTCTAGCTTTTGCAACCTATTGTGGCAGACCTTAAAAAGGTCTCGGCAGACCTCATTACATGAAGTCTCATATAGGAACAAATTAAAAGGCACTAAACAAGCTATTTTAAAATAAATAAATCGTTTAATGCTTGGCTTGCATTATTAAGCCTTCAAATTATTCTTTGTCAACAATAGCATATCAAATTCTGAAAATTGGACCTTATACAAGTTAAATTGTTAGTTGGGATCCGTCCGTCGCGTCAGTTTGTTTTTCTGTGCGTCCGTGCGTCTGAGTGTCCTTTGCCTAAACGAATGAACGGATGTACTTTAAAATTTGTTGTGAATCATTTTGATTTGATTCCCTAGAGGTGTGAAGCATTTCGAAATTTCGTTTCCGCTCATCTAAAACTGGTAGCTGCCATTTCGGTTTTATCAAGTTTTCTCAGAAACTGCTCTAATGATTTTGATTAAACTTGGTACATGTTATCTATATACAGGGTGTCCCGTAAAGGATGGTCCAAACTGAATATGGTGAAAGGCCAGGTCATGACCTTTCAGAATTTGCTAACTTGTTCACACCGAATCATAACTGTTTTTGAGTAACGGCTATTTTTTGAAATTTAAAAAAAAACTTTACTTTGAACCAGTTTTTTGCTCACCCAGTCCATAATTGACTTTTGTTTTTACAATTTTTACACTAAAACTTTGGCTATTAGTTGATGCTTTTCGAGAAATTTTCAAAAATACTGGACTTTTCCCCTTTCACCCTACAAAATCGAAAGTCCTTGCCCAAATATAGTAATAGTAGTAGCCCGTAGCGTAATGGTTAGTGCGTTCGACTGTCACGCTGGAGGTCTGGGATCGCTTCCCAGCCTCGTCCACCTAAAAACTAAAAAGTTTTTTTTCAGGGCTACTGCCTCTTGCGAGGAATTTACAAATCCTCCAAGAGTATCACTTGTCACGAATAAGTGCTTCTTGTCTAGCCGTTCGGATTCGGCATAAAATTGTAGGTCCCTTCCATTCCTGTCGAAAGGCGCACACAGGAATAGTTGCGAGTTGTTAGTCACTAGGTTCTGGTTCTTCATGAGCCGTTGTGCCACCCGATTTATTTTTTTTTTTGCCCAAATTTAAGGTTTTTATTAAAAAAAAACGTAAGACATCAAAATTAAGCTCTCTACCAAAATTCATCTTTTTCTGAGTTATATTTGAAAAGATATTTTAATTTTATCGATATACTTGAACAAAAATGTTTAATTTTTGTTTTATTTTTAACCTGTTTTATTGGATTCAAACGGTTATAACTTTCTATATGAGCACCGCTTTAGCAAGTTTTATATCTTTTTAAAAACTACAGAAAAACGGGATATTTTTGGAAGATAAAACCGGTGTTGTGTCATACGAATTTTATTCATAGAGCTCTTAAGAAGATTGAGGTCAAAAATTAAGGCACCTTTTATGAATTGCGAGTCGCAAGAAATATTAGGCGAATCTGACTTTTGTCACTACCGTTTATGCCTCACCTAACTATATTCGGCTAAAAAGTCAAAAATGTGTTGAATTGAGATATTGCTCTATACAAACGTTGCAATTTGCTTTTCTTAAAACCACGACATATGTAATTTTAAAAACCTTCGACTTGAGTCGAACGCTCGACTCGCGAGTCATAACAGGGCCCTAAGTTTGATCAAAGTTCAAGTTTATCTTTTAGTTAGTTTTTTTTAAATTTCGAAAAATGGCCCTTACTCGAAACCCGTTATGATTCGGTATGAACAAGTTACCAAATTCTGATAGGTCATGAACTGGCCTTTTCACCAGTTTCAGTTTGGACCAACCTTTACGGGACACACTGTATATTAGAGTGTCCGTTATTTCCCAAACTCTTTTTTTTTGGATAGCACACCCCGTCAATTGAAAGTTTATGCCGAAAGAAAAAAATGTTGACCAGCAAAATTTTTCTCCGAGGTCATTAACTCATGCCTCTAATGCTAGGTTTCCACTTGTCATTGAAAAGACGCAAATTGACAAACTTTCCAAGACAGGGTAAGTTATTATTGCTCGCTACAACTACTTTCTTTGCTTTTTTGTGTTGGTAAAAGCCACCCTGTCCTGGAAAGTTTGTCAATTTGCGTCTTTTCAATGACAAGTGGAAACCTAGCATAAGGTCATACTTTTCCCATACAAATGTGTATGGGAAAAGTATGACCTTAGATGCACGGGTTAATGACGTCGGAAAAAAATTAGTTTGGTCAATAATTTTTTCTTTTGGCATAACCTTTCGATTGACGGGGTATGCTATTCAAAAAAATGAGTTTGGGATATAACGGACAACCTAATATATATAGAACTGGGGTTATATAACCCAGTTCTAATAATACTGGATACTGCACACCATGTTCTTACCAAAAAATTCGAATGGAAATAAAGTTATGCGGTTTTTGGAAAAAATTGCCTCTTTTTACATGTTTTAGGATATTTCCGAATATTTCATCATTGGGTTAGCTGATTTTGTCTCGATTTCACAATTAACTTCTCTTAAATTGGTTAACAAATATCGCATTTAAAATTTGAAGGAATAATTTTTTTTACGAAAAATAAAATCAAAGAAAAATTCAATGATTTCGTATTTTTAACTTTTTCCCACATTTTGTTTTTTGTATAAAATAAAAAAAATTAAATTGCTTTTATTGTATTCTCGTTTTTATTGTATTCTCGTTATCAGCCCTATTCTGCTATTCCCACGAACTGTAGATCCGATTCACTAATGCGATTCACTTTCACGATTCACTTTCGCCCACCTATTCGTCTGGTGAACTACATTATATCCCAAGCCAATTTGACATTTACTCAAACAGCTGTTCCCTGTGGTTGTGAAAATCTTAAGATGTTACAATAAATTGTTTTGGTTGATCATTTTATTAAAAAAGGAATAAAAACAAATATGGACAGTTTTGGACTTTTTCCCACTTCCAAATAATACAAATATTCTAAATTAAGCAACAAATTTGTTTCTACTCACATTTTCCGAAGCACTAGGCAGACACACAACCAACAACTGAAAAACCGCAACAAATTTATATGCGGATCTGAATTGTATAGAATAAGTCCGTTCACGTAAATAATAGAATACCACACCGTATTACCGACATTTCCGCTGAAAATCCACATTCACTTGAATAAGGAGAAGAATAGTAACAAGTGAAAATTCAAGCAAAATTCCCCCCGATGAATATCAGAATATGGCTGTATGATAGAAAAATTGAAGTCATTAGCTAAAAGAGCAATTTAGTGCGGTCAAGTCGTGCGTTCTACTGAAAACCCTTTTTTCTCTGAAATGGATTTCCCCCCCTTTTTTTAAAAATTGTGAAAAGTTCAGGAAACTTTTTGTCTAAAAAAGCAAATTTTTCATCAACTTTTGAATTTATATTGCTAACAATCGATTTGATTTTTCACTCAATCAATTTTTTTATTGAGCACGATTTGCTTGTACAATTTTCCTAACATTTTTTTACAAACGAATGAAAAATTTCACAGCGATTACTGAATCCGATTCTTTGGATGGCTTCCAACAATTTTGGTCAGTTTTTTCTATTAGAAACCACTGTCGGTAACGTAGTTTGAAAAAGCCCATCCGCATTCCATTATAACTTTTGACAATTCAAATCCGGATCGAGTCAACTCCCCGGGAATAAAATACTACGGATTTTGTGTTATCGACATGTAGGTACATATCCTGTGAATTACCTTTTGCTACTAAGGGCCAGCTTTACAGTAAAAGTAGTAGCACTTAAATGCGAAACAGGATACAATTTCCGCAGTACAAAAAGTTACAAAAAAAAAATATTATGAAAAACTTAAGTTCAAGTTATTCCGGTAAGTGTTCACTGTGAAACTGGACCTAATACAAATTTTTTCTGACAAAAAACATTTGCCATTGTGAATTTGCCACAAAAGCTTTAAAAGTGCACATTCGACTCCGATAAAAGCTCCTTCGTTTCGTTCCACAAAAGTCTCCACTTAAATAAAGAGGTTTGTGGCCTTGGTTCAAAAGCACATGCTTTATCAATTATACAGCAATCTTTTCTCCTTAGCATTACTAGCGCCCAATGAATAAAATTTGAACTATTATGAAATGGGCAAATTATTGAAAAATGGTGAGTTAAAATACCGTGGTGAATAATTTTGTTTTTAAATAAACAAAGTGTCATCTGTGACTGGTTTTGAAAACTAATGCTATGTTTCCATTTCCACTCTTGTCATTGAAAAGACGCAAATTGACAAACTTTCCAAGACAGGGTGAGTTGTTATACTTGCTCCTTTCTTTGCTTTTTGTGTTGGTGAATGCCACCCTGTCCTGGAAAGTGTGTGTGAAAAAAAATTAACCATCGCAACGAATTTTTTTTAAACCGTATGTACATAGGTAAACTAAAGGAAAGACAATTCTTCGATAAATAATAATGTATTTGTATCTGAAAGAAGGGTGTTTTTAAGGAGGACATAACTGAAAAAAAAAAATATATACAGGCGAAAATAGAAATCACTATCACTGTTAAACCTCGAAATTGGAAAATTCTGGAAGATACCGATGCAAAATTTTAAAAACATATTGCGCGTACTTTCCGCTTTAAAAAAAAATTATTTTTATGAAAACATAAATGTAAAACCTTCCGAAAACAAATCAATAATTGAAATCCGAATTTATAAATTAATTATTAAAATCCACCAACCAATTAATTAACTAATTAATAAATTCTAGAATACTGAAACTTTTTACGAGATTTTTAATTTAATTATTTTGGTTAATTTTATAATTCAATAAGAAATTCAAAAATACGAAAAGCCTCAGAAAAGTAGATTGTACTTATAAAAAAAAACACATATTTTTGTTTATTAAAATCGTAGCAGCCGTTTCCGAAACAAAATTAAAATTTTTTAACGGGGTTTTAACATTTGTATGGCAGGTACCTTTATATTTGGTTTTAGGAACATGATTTTTTTTAGAAAATGTTAAAAAATCTTTCTATACCATTTTTCATAAATTTCAAGACCGAGTAGGTAGTTCCTTGAAATATTTAATTATAGTCTAAGAAAGATAGGATCTGACCGGGAACAAATTAACTAATAAAATTTTATTACTGGTATCGACGCAAAATTTTATCCTCAACAACATATCTAAAGTCCCCCAAAATCCCCGCTTTATGGTTTTTTGTTAAGACGCATTTAAAGAGGTGGAGAGGGGGAGGAGGTGGGAGTTTATCAAGTTGAAAAAATTTGTTATAATACAATCTATACACATGTTTTTAGGGTGCTTTTCAACGCTGATTCTAAAGAGATCGAAACTGAAAAGAAACATGTATCCTGAAGAAAGTTAAAGTCCTTTTTATGGAATGATGACTTTTTTAAGTACAACAAGTAAAATATTACCCAAAACCATTTTAAAATAATGTAACATTAATTAAATTTGGTATAAATGTTTCAGTTGGCATGTTTACAAAGACAAAAAACACCCTTGGACCTTAGATATTTGTAAGGACTATTTTGATCCTTGGGTGCCAAATTTAGCAAATTTCGTAAGTGTCAAAATTTGTTCATGGATTTTATGTTTAAGTTAACAAGGAAAAATATATATGGTAGGTACGCTACGGCGTATACATATTTTTTTTAATTATTTCTTATTAACTCGAAAATGCTTACTAATTAACACTTTTTTGTGTCACAGAATCCAAACCATTTGTATTCCCAAAGTTGTGTGATGACATCAATTCAAATCCGAGCCATGGTTTTCAAGGAATTCTAGCCTTAAATGCATGCTTTCAAAATGTATATCTAAAGTTGACGGATGAAATAATTTTTTTTGTCCAAAACTCACGCTTTAACCGTTAATATAAATGTAAGATTCGGGATGATGGATATGATTTGAAATTTTTTCACACTTACCTTCAAATACCTTCATGCATAATATATACTATTATTTTTCGTCACTCTAAACCTTAAACTCTTCACAAAGAAAAACAATCAAACGTCTTCATCGATTCATGTACTCAGGTTTTTTTTTTCAAAAACTTTTTTCAATGAGCATTCATCTCCGATAAATTGAATACGAAAAATCCCCAAAGACCATCTAATGTGAATCCTCAAGCCCTTTCCAACCTTCCCGATTAAAGTTTCTGATACAAAACAAAAAAATTAAACAAACTTTCCCTACGGTTCGGAACCAAAACAAGCTTCAAGAAGTTTCCGTTTTGGTTTTGACTGCACCATAAAAAAAATCAAATAAAAATCAAAGAAAAAAAAAAAAAACTTAAACCCCAAGTGACTTTCACACCAACAACCGCAATCATTGTCACCTTCATCAAAAAGGACACAAATCATATAACAGTATATACTATGTAACGAGTATAGAAATGAAACAACTATACAACCATCCCCTTACACCTCTCATATCAGGTCATATTGCTAAAGGACAATGAGCAAATTGAATGAAGAATGAACCAGAACATAACATAAACTGTGAGTAAAAAAAAAAAAAAACACTAACTAAAGGATATTGAAAGAAAACAAAATGAAAGACGACGACGGTGACGACGTCCAAAAAAAAAAAATCTCCTAATCAAGTTTCTGCTTTCAGGACATAGACATGGGATACTTTAGCTATTAGCACAACAAATACCAATCAGATTGCATATCTCAAAGGATCTTGTTTCCCTTGGTCCTAGTTTTGCCTATATGTAATATTTTTTTTATTTGTATGTTCGTTTGTTCGTTCGTCGTCCTTCTACCGGAAGGCAAAAAACACAAGAGTGTAAGGCAAATACAAAACAAAACTTCACCGGAATGGACGTGGCCAAAAAAGAATGGAGTGACAGACACTATTCGTCCAGAGAGAGGATATCCATGGAAACCTTAGTTTACCTGTAGCATTTCATTTTCAGGAACATGTTTGTGAATGCTTTGAAAAAAAAACGCAGCACGACAGGGCTCCTATTTTTTGTTGTTCGGTGATTGGTTCACCCTGAAGGACGTCCGTCGTGTTGTAGAGAATATTGTGCACTTTTTTTTTTTTTTTTAAATTGGTAAGCGTGATTCTTGAGTGTTTAAGTTGAAAAAGGAAGCCCAAAAATATTCAAGGCAAGTGAAAACTCTTTGTAGGTATGTTTCTGGATTTCATTTCCTTCATCATCAGTATTGGGTGGAGAAGTTGAAGTCAGTTCCGATCCGTCAGCCTTGAAGCTTTCAAGTGTATAAAAACCTACTTCATTCTTCAGCTGTTATGCATATACAATTCATATATGTAGCTGTAGCCAGTATGAACATCCTTTGATAAAAATAAACTAGCTATACAAAACAAAAAGTTAGGTTTTTAAAGAATTTCGAAATTCTCAAAATAGATGAATGCTTTTTTGGTGTATTTAAATGAATAACAGTATGAAAAGGTTGGTTTTTCTTCATTGAAACGTAAGGAGAAAATAAAAACGAATGGTTTTTGCAAACACATAATAGCACAAGGATGCAGAGTGTTATTTTTATTTCCAATAAATGTACGATTAACGTAGATGAAAACAAAATACAAAGGTGAGTTAAGGATTTGTAAATTAAATGCCTCTTTACAATTTCTGCAGTAAAATTGTATTTATTTATTTACCCATATGTAAGTTACTATTTTGTAAGATTTTATGTGAAAATCGTCCAAAAACTATTTGTACACAAGGTGATTCGCAGAAGATGCGAAAAAAAACTAGAGTTTGTAGGTTGGATTGAGACAAGAAAAAAGAAAAACTGCACGACTCGATCGCACAAACTTGCTAACAACTTTAACATAGCTAGAAATTAACAATATTTTATTAGTTCAATAATATAATAATGTCTTTGATTTAATACGTTTTTAAATATTATATTTTATCGTGAAAAGTCGAAATCTTGACTTCAAGGCTGAAGGACAGTAATGTTTCAACTCCGAATAAAATGGAAACTATTTTTAAAATAACAAAAGTTATTTAAAAAAAAAAACATTTTCTCTGAATTAAAACATTACTTGCCATCCTGAGACAGCACAAGATTTTGTTGTTTTTTTTTAAATCGACAAAAAACTAATTATTTCATAATCATTTGCATAAATATATCAATGTGTATTATTAATAAAGTCGTAATTAAAATAAATCACTCAACTGTTAGAAGGTTTCTGCTTTCATTAAAATTGTTTCCTGCCGAGAATTAGGGTGACATTTTTTGATAAATAAATTATTTTGTTCACATTTGTATATGTATTGTGGTCCTTTTATGAGCAAATTTTTATTAGTATCGATTGGTGTGTATTCAAAGACTAGACTGCTACATTCCAATTCTTAAGAACTTAGGGTGAGATCGTAATCGCAGAAATCTGCGGCAGATCTGCCGCATGCTACCTGCTTAGCTTCTTCATATCGATTTTACTTTTCTTATGCCCGAAGAAAGCAAGCAGGCGGCAGCTTTTTTAATAGATTCGTGTTCTTAAACATGGCAGCGCAGAAAATCCGATTTTTTATATGGTTTGAAAACTTTAAAAAAATCAAAGTTTTTTTTTAGAATTATTATTGGGAACAGCCGATTTAGGGCTTTTGGGAGTAAATGGAACAAAATATTCTATGATGGACATCCTGATAATATACAGGGTGTCCCAAAAGTCAACGTCGAAACGAAAACGAGTGATAGGGTAGGTGGTGACAGTTATCAGAAAACTAATACAAAAATCGTAGCCATGTGTTTTGTGAGTTATAGGCATTAAAAAAAATTCGAAAAAATGGTTACCATGTGACGCTCTTTCAAGTGCTGTGATTACAAATCTTTATTTTTCTCAATATTTGTTTGTGTTAAAATAAAATAAATAAATTGGGTGGCACAACGGCTCATGAAGAACCAGGGCCTAGTGACAACGTGCAACCATTCCTATGTGCGCCTGTCGACAGGAATGAAGGGACCTACAATTTTATGACGAATCCGAACGGCTAGACGAGAAGCACTTATTCGTGACAAGTGATACTCTTGGAGGATTTTTCAATACCTCGCAACAGGCAGTAGCCCTGAAAAAAAAAACTTTCTAGTTTTTAGGTGTTTGCGTTATGGAACCTTGAACAACCCTGCTAACAATTGCATTCAAAAATTTAAACACACCTGCATCAGTTTTAAAGAAAATATCACTTTCCTGGCCAACTAAGTACTGAATATGTGTACATGACCCTAATTCAGTGGACTGTAGTGTAAGAAAAATGTACTACGAAGTTTTGGCAAGTTACCGTAAAAGTACCTAGACCTAGTAGACTTAGAGTGCATTCAAAGTTTTTTTAATGAATTAAAAAAAAATTATCTTAAAACCGGGTTACTTAAGAAAAACATATTTGTTTCCGTTATTTATGGAATATTCTCAAAAATGTTATACAATTTTGAAATGAGAATTGAACACGCCAACTTTTAAGGTAATTTGCCTAAATTTGTTATACATTTTTTGTACACTACAGTCCATTGAATTAGGGTCATGTACAAATTTTGAGTACTTAGTTGGCCAGAAAAGTGATATTTTTTTAAAACTGATGCAGGTGTGTTTAAATTTTTGAATACAAATGTAAGCAGGGTTATTCAAGGTTCCATAACATAAACACAAATTGAGAAAAATTAAGATATTTAATCACAGAACTTGCAAGAGCATCACAGGGTAACCATTTTTCTGACTTTTTTTTTGAATGCCTATAACTCGCAAAATGCATAGCTACGATTTTTTAAAATTATTTTTCTGATAACTGTCACCACCTACCCTATTACCCGATTATGTTTCGACATTGGCTTTTGGGACACCCTGTATGCATTTCGAAGCCATTTCATTTACTTTTATCTACTTACATGTTTTCCTTCTTTAATTTTAATTTTTTTTTTCAGCAGAATTTACTTTGTTTCAGCAGAATGTTTTTTTTCCGGCACAGACTGCTTGAAGGCGACTTGATTTCGACACATGTTTGATGTTTACGAACGTAATTTGTTTTGCAGTACTAAGTCAGATTTCAATTTTTGTTTACGAACACAAACTTCGCTGATATAAGTTAGTCAGACGATTACGAACTCGCTCGTAGTTTTTATCAAAATTTACCTTGTTGTTTAAAACTATTTTTTTTTTTTAAATCAAATAATATTCTTTTTTAAAATATTGGTACGGAATGCTAACACTTTCCAGAGGCGACTGCATATAAATTTAATAAAAATTAGTTAAGCCGTTTTGGGGAAATTCGAAGATTAAAAAAACACAGTTCTATGGAGTTTATAGGTACCGTAAAAACAAAAACAACAAAATTACCAACGTGGTCTTATGGATGAAATATTTTCAGGGAAAAAGAGATTTGTAGTAGGCATCTACATATAACTACATGGATATCTCCTAAAGTTATCTACATGTCATCTCTTCATTCAACTTTTTTCTCGTGGGAAAACTGAAAGCTCTTAGATTAAGACTGAAATTCTTATGCGAGGAAGTCAATTTGATACATTTCGGGGGGTTTGAACCCCAAAAATCCCCCTGCCTTCGCGCCTGGAGGTAGGTATTCTTAAAAAATAATTTTTTATTAAATATTTTGAACATTTTTGAAAATAAAATTTGGTACGCCAATTTTTAGCATTTTTATAAAATACAGTTTTGCACAAAATTTGAAAAAAAAATAATAAACACTCAAAATATTGAATTTTGAAGAATAAAAATTAAATAATTTTTCAAAATCCAAAAATTATTTTTTAGAAAATTTGTATATTTAAAATTGTTAGCATTTGTAAGGACCTCTTGTGTTAAATAATTAGTCAAATTCGGTGTCACCGTTAACGAGAAATTTGAAAAATAATTTTCGTCTTAAATATTAAGAACACATAAACATTCCGAACCAAGTTTATTTTTTCGGCGCAGGGTCAAAAGTCCCCAGGCCAAAAGTCCATAATGGACTTTTGTCTCTCTTGGGTGGGTCAGAAATCCACAATTGTATTATGGAGATTTGACCCACTCAAGTGGGTCAAAAGTCCACAAAAAAAGGTCAATATTCCCTAATTTTAGAAAGAAAGTGGGTCATAAGTCCACAATAATTTCATGTTATAATATTGGAAAAGCAGAACAATTAAGAATTATTTATTTATTTATTTTATTGTTAAGAATTAATTTGTATACTCACTATTCGTAAACTTAAAGCACACCAACTGACAACATAGGCGCCTGCCTGGCGACTGAGTATACCCTAAGCGTATCAACGGAGTCGCGTGAGCGGGACAGAGGACCCGAAAAGGGAGTTAAAATCCTTAAACCCCCGAAGCGGGCCACCCAATGCAGTCTTGTTAAAGAAAACTATAAAGTGATCCAGTGAAGTGGGTCAGAAATCCACAATCAATGGGCCAGAAGTCCACAAGATTTTTGTATGGACTTTTGGCCCATCGGAGTGGGTCAAAAGTTCACAATTGATTTGTGGACTTTTGAGCCACAGAAACAGAAGTGGGACAAAAGTCCGTTATGGACTTTTGGCGTGTGGACTTTTGACCCTGCGCCATTTTTTCTATATAATAATGACGTCGTCAATAATTGGTAACTTATTTAAAAATATTCAATAAACGGTTTTTTTAAGCAACAAAACTACTAAAACAACTCACGAAAAATGTTTTTCAACTCAAATATCTTGAGAACAAACAACGATATTGACTTCAAATGATAAAAAATATATACGAAATCCATCTATATGTTGTGTAATTTAGAGATTAAAGCCACTCTTTGAAAAGATTAAAATCAAAAACGAGTTTTCAAAAATGTAATAATTCAAAAAATTCTTACACAAAAAATTGTTTCAAAATCAAAAAATTGGCATCTGACACTTAATTTGTCGTCTTATAGTCTTTGCAAACAAGTAATTTTTTTTTTAGGAGACCTCTGATTTATGGTATTTTGTTTGCCAACAGTCTGTTTTGAAATAGTTAGCTTAAATAGTTAATACACTCCGCTCCACTTGAATAGAAACAAACTTTTTGTTTACTGTCTGAGCGTGTAGCGCTTTGGTAAATTTATGAATTCACCTTTGGGTTTTAGTTCCTATAAGAGGGATCTATTGCGAATAAAACTGCAGAGACAGAATAGTTGAGGAAAATACCATTAGGTTATTTTTTACCACTTTTCTAATTACTTCATTTAAAACACTATTTTTTTTTTTGCGCCACTTGAATAGAAACATTCTCTTAAATAAGGAAACAAATTGAAAGAGTGCATTCGTAATCATATTTCAATATGTTTGCTACCATCTTTTTTTGAAATAACTTGAAAACCCCATTTGGAGACTGAATCATGCAGTTATTTTATATAATTTAAAGAAATTGCACTTCATGCTTCTTTGATTGCAGCAATAAGTGATTATTTGTCCTCATATTGTCGGTCAGAATCGTAAACCTTACAAACCATCCATCGTCATACGTTTTCAATAATATTTAGGTCCGTAGAATACGGTGGCCATTGAAGTAAGGTAACATTTTTCTCCGACATCCAACTGTTGATGATCCTTGCATTGAGGATCATGGTATTGCTCCAAAGCCATCGGTAAACTTAGGGAAAGCTTCTTGCAGTATTTCCTTGTAGGAGTTTGCCGTCATTTTCAATGTGGGAAAGTCCAGATCAATTGTTCGAAACAAGACAATCGCACCCCACGCCATTGCACTGCCTTTTTGGCTATGATGGCGCTCCAGAAACCTGGGTGCCTCCCTTATAACATGAAAATAGTAATTATATCCGAGTGGCCCATCATAACTGAATTTTTTTCGTCAGAAACTACCACTTTTGTCCACTCTTCGTTTCACGTCATGTTCTTCCTGCAAAAATCTATTATATTCTGTCTTCGTATTGGATTTAGCGGTGGTTTTTTCTTCAATATTAGGCGCTTTATATGTTGTGACCCACGAATAACACGTCTAATAGTGTTAAGACTCGCTGTAGTACCACTCTTAGCCTTGATTTTAGCAGCGATGTCGCTTGAATTTGAAGCCAGTCTAATTATCTTTCTTCTGTCTGCTTCTGTTGTGGCTCTTGATTGCCTGCCCTATATATTTTTTCATAGTTTTCTTTATTTCTATGGTTCGGCCAAACAATTTTCACATTTCTTCTTATTTGTTTGGCAATTGTGCGTAGGGGAAGCTTGTTTTCCGCGTGTACTTCTATTTTGGCTTTTTCTGAAGCGTTTAATGGTTTTCTGCGGTCCATCTTTTCTTTGATCAAACAATTATTATTATTAATCTACACTTCTATTATTATAACAATACTTTTTTCTTCTTACCGTAGTCTATAGAGACAAAACGCACACTGTTTCTATTCAAGTGGCGCAAAAAAAAAAAAACACTGTATTTTATAAAGTAATTAGAAAAGTGGTAAAAAAATAACATTATGGTAGTTTCCTGAATTATTCTGTCCCTGCAGTTTTATTCGCAATTGATTTCTCTTTTAGGAACTGAAACCAAAAAGGTGAATGTATGAATTTACCAAAGCGCCACACGCTCTGATAGTAAAAAAAAAGTTTGTTTCTATTCAAGTGGAGCGGAGTGTACCTCCATACCGAGAGGAGTTGTTATAAATAGTTAAAATGGTTGTCAAAAGCACAAATGGGAAGTTATTAGTGTGGGTCGCACCTAGCCTCTTTCTTTTTTTTTAATATTTTCATAAACAAATAAATTGTTAAAAACCAGTGCAACGGTTTTTAATTTCTCACCAAAGACCAAGCTAGATAGCTGAAGGTGTAGGGGAAATAGGTTATAACGTAGAGCTTGACTTCCATAACTTCCATAAAGGACTGTCAATTTTTGGAGGCAAACGAAACATGGGTATGGGAAACCTATGTTCTTCTGAAATCCTGGAGAAGCTAACTTCATTATCCAGTTCCGACGTCCGTGGCGCGAAGTTGTTCTAACAAATACAAATTGTACCTTACCTTGAGGACACGCGGTGAGCAAGTTGGGTAAATGCATTAATTGTCAAATAACTTGCTGCTCCACTCGCTCCTCAACTGGCTACGTAAAAACTTTGAAGAACTTTTTTGGAAAGAATTATTCACAATGTTATTTTTTGTTTTCCAAAATATGTACATTTTGCTCAGTTCAAACTGATAGCTTAAATTACTTAATACCACTTGCAACATAGTTGTCCCCTTTATTATTTTTAAATTGAGGAAGAGCATGTGTAAAACAAAAGAAAAACCAAGTGTTCGTATAACATATCTAGGTATAAGTTAGGTAGGTACCTATCCCTATACCTATACTATACATATATTGAAATAGAATAAGGCAAAGTTAAATGAATTGGAGCAAATGATGTTGCCCAATGGCGCGAAACAAGATGAAAACATACGAACCATTAATGCGATACTCTATTCCTCGCTTATTTGCCTCGAGCTCAAAACGAAGTCAATTTATTTACGTTTTTTTTTTTCGTATAGTACCTACATATGTATGTGCGTGTTACTGTGTATGGATTGAGGGTATATGTAGGTTTATATATATGGTTTATTTGGGCGAATGGAATAGGATGTTGTATGCAAACATTTACTGCCCTAATACCAAAAGAAAACGGAATTTTATATCAATTTTAATTGGGATGTGAGAAGGAGAGATAGGAAAAGTTTTTTTTTCACCTATCGAAATTTTTGTTTGGAATCAATTTTCAAAGAATATGATATGTGAGAGAAGGCAAAAGCTTAAGTACCTAACCTATTTTTTTTTTTGGGTACGTAATCAATTTAGACTATTTTATTTGTTTATCTTGGTAATTCCACATGAAACAACAACAGAAATTTGGAAATGCAAATTTTCAAAATGAAAATAGGTAGGTTAGGTAGGTACATTTTTTTAAGGCTTAGCTTTAATATTGTAAAACAATTAACTATTCAAAATGGAAATAAATGAATTATTTTATTTTATTTACTTTAATAAAATAAAATGTTAAAACAAAAAAAAAAAAAAAGTTTCATAAGGCGCTTATAATGACAGATAGTGAACTACGTCAGAAAAAAAGACTGGTAAGGCAGTGGTTCAGAAAAACACACTTCAAAATGTATATCGTTGCTTAGTTTCTTTCATAATTACATAGGTTAACAAATTTCGTTTAATTTTTTTTTTTGACAAAGAAGAAGAAAAGATGATTTTTGATGACCATGAACTTTGCAGATATTTTGGGTGTGCTGTTTGGACTACCACAACCGCCGCACAGTGGGGCACCTTGTATGGGAAAAATCGGAAAAAACTCTCTACACTACTGAACCGATTTTAATGAAACTTCAGACAATATAATTAACAGCTTGATAAACCAAAACAAAAAGTTTCCGCCCACTGCCACGCCCAGTTTTTTTTTTTTTTTTCGTAAAAACTAGTTATTTGGATGTTGTTTAACTTAAACCTTACCTATGCAAATAAATTTTGGCTTTTTTATATGAAGCATTGGTTGGGTGCAATCAGAAGTATGTTTTCTATTGTGCTTACACAAGCGAGCCAGTTAGACAAAATGTAAGACAATGAAAAATTATTACAGTTGCATACCTATATCGTAATTTTTTGCTACTGAAAATTTAATTTTTACGATGTGAACCAGTAAATTTTAATAACGAAATAATACTTCTTACCACATTACAGAGTCATATGCCCTTGAATAAAAAATAAGATGTGACATTGCAAACTTTTTAAATAGTTCTTATTTCATAAAAGCTTTGCTATTGTTTTGATGTTAAATCATAAACAAACTTCTTATGAAATATATAATATAAAATGTAATATTTTGTACTTAAAAAAAAAATGCAAGCTTTGACGAAATCGTACCTCCTACATACATACATGGCTACTAGGGCAAGTTTTTGAAAAAAAAAAAAAAATATTCGGGCTAGAGTACCTGTTCTAGAGATAATGGCGCAAAATTTTAAACGATTTAGTAAATTGTTAAAGCCATTTTAGTTAGTTACTAAGTTAAAAAGAAGATTTTGCTAGTTTTAAACGATTTTAACATCTTACTATCTCTTGACAATTTACTAAAATTAAAATCACAAAATGGTTACTTTAACTTTTAGCAATTTGCTAAATCCATACGACATCTGTCATTTTACTCGAAACAAATGTCTTACCCATTTTAATTGGAAAAGTGGATTGTGTTTTTTTTTTGTATGATTCGTGAGCTTTAATTGCTTTTTAAAGTAAATAAAATACAAATTTTGTACACATACTTGGAACCATTATCTATCGTAAAGTATCGTTATAGTATTTGTTTTATTTTCTTAAGTCACTTTTGTAGCGATTTTAAAAGAGCAAAAATTGTATGAAAAATGCTTTATTAAAATAATTATTTAACGGGGGGTGCGGGTCATGGTCTTTTTGTCAGACCAACATAACGACACCTTAAACACAATCTAAATTGTCTAAGTAGTTTGACAGTTTTCTCATATTAGGAATGTTGGGCACCATTTTCAAAATTGCGGCTAAACGTCAAAATTTCAGAAATGACTCCTAAATTTCACCTAAATCATGTCATAAATAAATTTCATAAAAAAAACTTCCTTCCAAAAAACGCACGGGTTTCGGTTTCCTGACCGGACTTTTAGTTTTGATCATTTGTTTTTGTCCCGTTGGCTGTCCAACTGAATCCAAACTCAACTTAGTTGCTTCAGCACCAGTACACGATTTAGGAGCATGAGGCAAGCACTTAGTCTCTCCCGCAATAGTCGCTCTCAATTGTGAGAATATTAACTATGTTCATGAGAGAATTTTCCATTCGGAAGATATGTACACCATTCACCAGTTTCAGCTTTCGATGATGCAGAATGCAGTAGTGTGGAAGGTCGAGCCGTTTTTAGTTATTCCAACAACAGAAGATTTCCTTAATATAACTTTGCCGCATACTTTTAATGCCACCCCCCACAATTGGTCCGGCATTGTAGAGCTCTTGGGCGAATGCGACTTTTTTAATATCTTTTTTCACTTTTAATAGATTAATTTTCTATAAACTAATTAAAAAAAAATCTTCTTCAGAGAGTAAAACAAAATTAAAATCCTAAACAAATGTGACTTCTGACTGAAATTTCCCAATTAGCAATTTACTAGTTAGTAAATAGAAAAAAAAGGTTTAAAATTTGGAAAAAGTTAGTAAATTGCTAAATATTTAGAAAATTACTTACTAGTAAATTGCTAAGCCCTTAACAACAGGTTGTTAAAAATTTTACGCCAACAATTTTACACAATATTACGATGATAGAAAAGTGAAAAAATGGGTGCCGCAGTTCTGTCTGCCAGACTGTCTGTCTGTAGCTTACCCAGTCTTAACCACTGATGTGGTTTTCTTCAAACTATGAAATACAAGTTCCCGTCAAAGGGCTCCCTGGAGAGGAAATTGAATAACGGTGCCTGACATAATAACTAATAATCAACAAGTTATTTATCGTATAAACGGCTCTAACGATTTTATTAAAAAAAAATTACAAAGCACTATAAGGACTATGATCAATATTTTAGTGCAACAAATTGTCCAACAAATGTTACACCTGTCATAGAACCGGGTTATTGATTTTCAAACTTATCTTTAACGGCTGCACCGATTTTGCCAACAAATTTTATACAGGAGTTTCATAATTTTTCTGGTATCTTAACAATTTTACGTGCAGAAATATTCGAAAAAAAAATTATTGTATTTAAAAAAAAATATAATTTTTTTTTTTGAAAATTCTGTATCTTGAAAACGAGATAATGAATTTTCTTAAAATTCTGTTTAAAACTGTATTTTAATAAATACTTAAAATTCTCAAACCAAATTTTTTTTTTAAATATAAAAAAAATATTTTTAAGTCCACTTTAAATTGCATCTGAAGTCGAATTCGGACGTTTTCCGATGCGTTCTTTACTGGAAATTGTTGCTTACACACTACATAATCCGCCAAAAGCAACAGACCCGGGTCGACAAGCGCCGCTAGTACTTAAAACCTTATTAGAATAAAAATAATCGCTAATATTGAGTTTTTTTGCTCAAAATATTTAATATCTTATTTTTCTCGCTCAGTTAATACATTTATATTACTACTAGGAATATCTTTATCCCACAAAAAAAAGAACCATTAACAAATATTCAGATTTGAGTGTGAACGGATGTTTTTATAATTTTTTCTAATTTCAACTTTGGCGATAAAATCCAGGCTTACATTTATTTTATTTAAAAAACCGTTATCATTTTTTGATTTTACAACAAATTGACTATTTGAAACGAATAGTGAATCGAAGAATTGAGTTTTTTCCATGTTTGCCCCACTGTGCGTCGATTTGTCGTCTCGGTACATATTTGTTTTACCGTTACAAAAAAGTTATTATGAAAAAAGTAAAAAGTGCCTATGAGAAAACACTAAAAATGTTTGGACTATCACCAGCCCCGTAAAAACTGTCCGATTTTGAAAATTTAAACAGAATTCAATTTATCTTCTCAAAATATGGTTATGAAACTTTTAATTTTTTTCAGAATCTTATGAAGGAATAAAGTTTTAAAAACCTGTATGAATCAGGTTTTCCATTGAATACTAAGCTAGAAGTAAAGATTTGTGGTTGAATATTTTGTTGAAGTAAATAAAATTAACTAAAAATGGTGAACTTAGTATTTAAGAAAACAAATTTATTGCCGTTAAAATTAAAAACAAAAATCCAACAATTTTCATGGCGCTGATGGCAGTCCAAAGTTAGGTTTTTTTTTTTTACTTTTGTCATCATAATTTTTGTTGTAACGGTAAATAAAAAAAAATAACGTCCCGATATTTTTAAATGACCAATCGATTACCGTTAAATTTTAAAAATTCAAAAGGTGCAACAGTGTTGGGACATTAACGAAAGATTTACAAAAAAATTCAGTTTAGAAAAAATAGAATTTGAGCTTATAGATTTTGAAACAAATTTTTAAAAAAATACTTACAAAACAATTTGATTTAAAAATACTGAACTCCGAAACCAACTTTCATAATTCTTTCGCCAGTCAAAATTTATTTAAATGGCGATAAACGATGGCAATCACATCGACACAATGCGACTTGGCATATATTAAACCCAAGGATTGACGAAAGGATTTGTTGGCACTCGGAATGTTTAATATATTTAACGTTGCCGTTGTTTTTACTATTTTTTTTTAATTTTAAGTATCATTTTTTTTTAGAAGTTGCCCCTCCTGCCTAAACTGGGAAAATAGACCCCCTTTCCAAATTATTTTTTTTCTTATCTCATGTTCGCGACAAGCGGCTAAGTGATAGAGTGGCAGAGCGACAAGTTTAAGCGGCAGACGGACGGCCATTTATTGAGAAGCAATCCGCGAACGGTTAGTTGTGAAAACGCAACCGCCGTTGTTAAGTGCTGTTCGCAGTAGATAGTGTTCTAAGTTAAAGTCGACTTAAAATTTGGAATATTCTTTTACGTTAAAAAAAAAAGGCGGTGCGAACCGAAAAATAGCAAATTATGGCGAGTTTCGAGGAAATCCAAGAGAATGCAGTTGGCGGTTGGTCAATATTCTCGTGGACCTTTCAACGGAAGCGCATAGACAGCATTAAATTTTCTGACATTTATAAAATATTGATGGGATTTTGGACACTAAACAGAAAATTTTTGTAAGAAAAATATTCACACATTATTCCCACTTCACTCGCCCCAGGAGTGTTGGTTACTTTTTTATTTTTAAAATCCTTATGCTTGTCGCTCATTTCGTGGCCAAGGCCTTATATGAATCGCACTGTTAAACGAATCACACTGTATTTTTAGAAAATTTGGAAATCAAGGCTAAGGCCTCTAAATTAAAGAAGCTCTAAATATTGAAAGGTTCAATTATTTAGCTCATCTATTAATGAATATTTTAAGGTAGATACAGTATCTTGGCTGGATAATGCCAAGTTTAGATATGTCTAGGTTGAGCTAGGCCCTATTAAGTTTTCAGTAGGGAACATTTAGACGAGGAAAACTTGTCTTGCTGGATTTCAGTACCAACAATTTAGACGAGTGAAACTTTTCAAACACTCGTGCGGCACACCCTGGTAAAAACTCGTTGATCATGTTTCGGTTCCCATCAGGAATGTCTTGTACACAAAAACCAAACATTTTAAAAGCACCATGCAATTTCAGTATCATACGACACTTTTTTCTCTGATTCCTTTGTCTTCTTTTTTATATTTCACTTTTTACTATGGTTTAGACATCTGTATGTTATAGGATTGTCCAGTGAGGAAAAATCTGTTATAAGTTGTTCTTCCTAAAGAGCAACCACACAAAATCCTGTTCTATTCTGTATGTATTTGTTGTGCAATATACATACATAATGGTTTTGCATAGCCAGTTAGCCCAGTTTGTAGCGCAATCAAGTCCCAAATAAGCCAATTTTTTTTTTTGCTTGAGTAGGCAAAAGGGTTCATAATAGCCAAGGCCCTTGTTTTAGCCTTTGCTAACCCTTGCAAGCCCCTTGCCAGAATCTAGGTAAGACTATCTAGTGCCTTGTCGTAAACTATATTGTTTTTCTGCTCGGGGCGGTCTCTTTTTTTTAGTGAACATTGTAAGTGTTGAGGAAATGAAGATTTACCTACGAAATATGAATTACAGTCGACGCCACCTATAAGGACGTGATGGCTTATAACGAACGACGAGTAGCTTTTAACGACCACTTTTTCTTCATTTGGTTGGTTTTTATATTAATTTGTATTAGCTGATCGTCGGTTAAACGTCTTGAAATCGTCGCCTATAATAACTAGTTGCATATAACGACGATTTTCAGACAAAAAATACTTTGTTTTCGCCGCTTACAACGACGGAATGGAGACAAATATAAACAAAAAGTTATTAAGTGAGAATTCAAGCCTGAGCGTGTTTGAAAATACATAAATTCTTTTCCTTGCGAATGAATTTAACTAAGTTTTTTATTATTCCGTTCTTAAAATTTAAAAGCACATACCTATGAGCATTACTTCTGTTTAAGCTTTTCGATCATTTTTGTGGTAAGTCTGATATAACTACCGCTGGCTTATTCGACCACATTTGGCTGGTCCCTTGGCGGTTGCTATATGCGGCGTTGACTGTAGTATATTTTTAAACGTCTTGTAACAGAAGGTTAATAGCCAGTTTTTCAGTGACGAGATTAAAATTGAACTCAAGTTTAACTCTAATGTTTAACTAGGATGATCTCGCATTCACTGAAAAAATAGGCAAACAGAATAAAAAGTTTAAAAAATAGTTCTCCTCAATCTGTCATCTGTCAAAAGTTTTTTTTTTAGTCCAATAAAAGGCAATATCTATAAGCTCAACAGAATGAACAATGCATGTAGGATATTTTCATAAATTTGTTGATGTTGTAAATACAACAAAAAATCCTTCCTTGTCGGATAAATTAATTGAACCCTACCACTAATATTAGGTACCTATATTATATATATATGAACTGCCTCCATTAACATCAGGTTTCCTGGACAGTATGTTTCCTCTTCTATTTATCCTTCGTGTAGATATTATATAGTTAGTTGCTATACTCTGTCTCCTATAACAAGCTAACCAGTCAGTGGCAGTTGGGATAAGGAGTAGATACCGAATAGCATATGTTTATAGAATACATGTGGCAATTGCATGCACCTGCGGCAACATGCCAACACACAAATCACAATGACGCACTAACCAATGAATTTCACCAGATCGCCCTAACACAATCTTGTTTAGAAAAGTTCCTCAATTAATTTTAACAAGGATGCTGTGTCGGCTGCACACATATTCATGTTACGATGTTCATATATAAACTAAAAAAGTTTTTCCTTGTTTTATTATGTTCATCTCTCTCTCTTTTTTTCTTTCGTCTTGTCTCGTCGTCGTCCTTGCCAACAAGAACGCCTCCCTTCGACGTCGCTGTGGATATCGTCGGTTTTTCAAAGCTGCCCCGTGCAAGGCAAAGGTTTCTTCTTCTTTCGTATTTTATTATATCTACTTGTTAGGAAGATACCGAACCTAATAGTGAAAACATCTCCTTAGTTCGTTCTGACAAAACAAAGAGCTCAGCACGAAATTCGCACATTTAACAATGCCATTCAAGCGAAGGATACGTGTTCATATATAAAGTGAAGGAAACAAAAAAAAAAAAACTGAAGAAAAATAAATCCTAGAGCAGCTTGACATTTTTCCAATCTCATAATTCAACCAAGCTATATTTTTCTCCAAATAGGTGGGTACCAAACCAACCTAAAGGGATTCTGGGAGCAGCGGGCATTTTAAATACAAAACAAATAAATTTTCACAGTGAAAACAGGATTTTTATTTAAGAAAGTGTCCTTTAACCCCTGCAAGGGAGAATGACACCCAAAACAAAAAAAAAAAAAAAAACAAAAACATAGGCACTCAGATAGCTTGACCAAAGGATGATCCTGGTTAGTACCTATACCTATATATTTTGAGAGATATAACGGCCAACGAACATTAAAAGCCTCTGCTATAGCCAAAGCCAAACACCGGAAACAAACAACACCTTTAAGGCAAGTCCTGATAAACTGCCAGTCCCGGTTGACATGACATACATTTCAATCGTATCTGGCGGTGGAAGCAAGACTTAATAAACAAAGTCAGAAATAATGATGATGGTTGGGGGCTATATCTCCCTAGAATAGATACATACATACCTACCCATCAGGACGAGACGTTAAAGTTTGCTGAGTTTGGTTGGCTTGATGGACAGGAACAGGACTGAGAAGAGACCCAACCACATCATTGAAGGATATATAGTTACCAGCTAACACAGGGTTTAAATGAAGTTAAGACGAGAAAAATATCTCCCGGCTATAAACAAGGAGACTCTTCTTGTTTACAAGATCCTTCTTTATGATACAAAAAAAAAAATAAAAAAAAAAACACCAGGAAGCTTAAAGTGTACCCATTTTTTTATTTTTGGTTTTCAAAAGCATTGGATTGCAGTTCATTCCACTGGCGCAGTTATCCTGAAGATAAAAAGGAGAAGCAATAACCCAACAAAAACAAAGACAACAAAGTAGCAAAATCAGTGACATAGTTTGAAATTATTACTCACACATAGAGCTATATTTTTTAAGCCTGATGACGACTACGCTACGTACTTGCGTTGTTGTTGTTGTTGGCAGTATAAAGTGATGGATGCAACTTTGTTTTCACATAAGGATAAATCTAAATTATGTTGAAATGAAAGATGATTTCATATTGTACCTTCATATATAAAACAAAAAAAAAAGAAAATCCACTTAACCTAAACTAAATGGTGGACCGAAATGTTTTTTGTCTTGAAATTGGACTGAAAAGTATCTAAATCTCTGTATTTTTGTTTTTATGTTCACTATAGATATGTATCTTTTTCTAAGATACTTTCCAAACATATATAATATGTATGTACCTAGATATATTACTTTTTATTTTTTTGTGACAAGATGACAGCATTGGATTAGTTTGATGCTTTGTAGAGATTCTTTTTTAAGATACTCTGCTGTTTCTTGAGAGATAATTGAGGACTTTTCTTGTTGACATAGAGTTCTTACCTAACATCGAGATTATTTTAAGGTTTGTAGGATTAAGATAAGAAGTGTGGGAAATAAATGGGATTGTAAGTTAGTTGTTTTTTTTTTTTCGTTTATTTTTTTTTTAATTTGATGGCTATTACTTTGATTTAGTTTAATTGAAGTTCTGGACAATTGTACATAACTATGCTTGAAAATTCTACTATGCGCAAGTTCTTGCAAAAACTAACTTAATTTGTTAATTCACTAAACATAGAATGGGGATAATAATTGGTATTAAACTTATCCATGTGCTGCAGTTACTCCTTTGCAAAGGATTAATATATAATCTGCTCTAGCGAGGTATCCGTCGGAGCGGAACATTCTCCGCAACGCATACTCCATCGGAAATTCAAATTACATTCGAGGTGTCCGATTCGGAAAGGAAAAATACAAAATGCGACGACGCATTGATTTGACACGCAGATAGTTTCGTGCTATAGTATAGATATCTTGTACAAGTTTGTGAGAGCTTGTATTGTTTGGTGCTTGTTTTTTCGTTTACTCTTGTCCTGGAGACGTAAATTCAAGCAAAAAGTACAAGAAATTTCTTTCTTAATCATATTTTTTATTTATTACATTTTTCTTACAATTCACTGAAAATCGGAAACAAATTCCGCGAACAATTTTTGTCGGAGGATTTCGGAACAAAATTTTAAATTTTTCATCCAAAAACGCATTACATCGCATGTTAACGCTGCATCCAATAATGTCGGAAAAATGTTCCGAACAGCTGTTCGGAAGAATACCTCGAAGCAAAAAGCCTCCGATTCGGAGGAAATCGGAGAATTTTCCGTTCCGACGGATACCTTGCTAGGGCCGAATATCTTCATATTTCGAAATATTTCATGAAGTCCCTCAGAAAATTAGTTTTATTTCTCGTGAATTTATTTAAATTTAATTTGTTTGTCTAATCTTTACCAATAAATATTTCCTTTTTTCGTGACCTTTCTGTAACAGTAAATGAAATCCTAACGTGGGCTTCAGATCAATGTTTGAAAATTCTTATAGCGTGCTTACACCCAAATTATTTTTCGATAATTTCCTAGGAGTTTGATTAAGATTTTGTCGTTACAAAATTTTAAATAGCCTGTTCATTGCGTTTACCCCCTCACCGCGTCTCCCCTTATCACTTCACTTTTATTTTTTAAATTGATTTATTTTTATTCCTTTTTTTTTTTGAAGAAAATTTTATGAGCGAACAAACTTGCTCTTATTTTCAGGTGGCTTCGAATTTTAAAAACTGTATATTCCACTATTGTGTGTGTATGATTGTTGATAAGAATAAGAGATAATCTGAAATGTTGAAAATCATGAAATATTGCTTGAATTGCTTAGCTCCAATAGTTTGATCCAAGTAAACGGTGTCATTTTAATCAATCTGGATGTACAGGGAGAGCGTGTTGGTTGGGCTGAGACAGTGAAAATAGTCTATATCCTCGGTTCCCAAACTGTGTTCCGCGGAACCTTGGGGTTCCACGAAAGAGTTTTCAGGGTTCCGCGACTTTCTCGAAGTAAAAATAGTAAAAACACAAAAATATTTTTTTTAAGTACCGCGTAAAAGGGGTGACTGGCGCATTTTCAAATTAAATTATGAATAACTTTTGCATGCCTTGATTTTTTTGGAGAGTAAAAGATTTTTTGCACAGTTATCGTTATTTTTAGACAAAAATCAGTTTTTTAACTACATATTTTAATTATTAAAAATCAAAAATTTGGTTGCCAAAGTCAGCCTGCAGTTTTGGGAGACTTTGGTCGGGTAAACGTTTTCGAGAATCAGTCAATGATCTACTACCAACTGATTACAGAGACATTTTCTTATACTGAAGATTTTTTTTTTTAATACATGAACTGTTAATTTAAGTTTTCATATCAATGGAACAATATTAGGAGGATAAATCTTTCTCAGCTCTTTTGCAGCCTTATAAGGAGACTTGTACTTGTAAGCTTCTTAGGTCTTTTTATGATAAATTTTCTTACAATTTTGATGCATTATTTCATTATTTGCCATTGCCAAATTCACTAAAAATGCAATCGAATGTCTCCCCATCATATACTATTTTTTATAAAAAGCAAATATATTTTTTGTTTTATTGTTACATTCTTTTTTTAATGTCTTTTTCATAAAAATTATTTAGTTTATAACTTTTTTCTTAATTTATCCTAATGAAGGTGTTACAATCAATTTAAATGTATCAAATAATACATTTTTAGAAAGAAATGTCCATTATTTGGCCAAATTCACTCCACCCACCAGGCCAATTTTTACCAGCTACGCGGTTTGTAATTACACATACTAACCTGTTTGACATTTTATTTTTTTTTAATTTTTTGAAATGTGATGTGTTGTTTTTCATTTTTTAGTATCGTTAAGAGTTGGGGTTCCGAAATCTATTTGGACCTTATTAAGGGTTCCAAAGCTTAAAAAGTTTGGGAACCGCTGGTCTATACCACCTTTTAGGAGTTTGTGGCGGTTTTCTAAAAAAATGGCTTTAAAACATAAAGAAAATTATTAGAAAACAATGGCAACATCAAGAATGCAACGTTGTAGTGTTTTGTAAGGCCAGTTGTTTTGAGTTTTTTTAATGAACAAATTTTGAAAAATTGATTTTAAAACTAAAAAATGAGGAATAAAACCGAAAACTATTTTTTTTTTTCAAAATTTTACGTAATTAAACACTATTTTTGCTTACAGAATTAAATGATCTTATCAATCCTTAGCCAAAAATTGAAAACCAAATGCTATTAGAACTTTTATTTTTCAAAATAATAAAAAAAAACATCTTCTTAGTAAAAACAAGATAAACTAAAGCTGATAATAAATTTACCACAATAATTCTTCTCAGTTTAAGGAGAAAGTAGGTTAATTTATTTTTTAATATTTAGAAAAGTAAAAGACTGTACACCTGAGAGCGACCAACGACCCACGAATGAATGCACAAATGGGATTTAAAACATTAATAAACCTTAATTCTTTACAAAATTAAGACAAAATGAAAGAAATACAATTGAGGATTATTTTAAGATACTAAAATTTTCATTTTAATTACTAAAATATGAGAATTTTAAGAAAACAATTTGCTCGTAGCGAATAGTCGCAATTCCTTACGACCAATTTATTTTCTCAAATTTCCCATTTTTAAGCAATTTAAAATTCAGATTTTATAATTTTAAAATTAATCTTAAATCGAATTCTGCTATTTTGACTAGATTTTGTGAAATATTAAGGTTTATTAATGTTTTAATTCTCATTTGATTATTCATTCGTCGGTCATTGGTCGCTCTCATGTGAATGGTCCTTAAAAGCCATAACCATCCGGTTTTCAGTGATTGACTCAAAATTGAAAAGAACATTAAAATTTAAAAATACTCCTTAACTAGGTAAAATTTTGAAAATATTTAGTTTGAAATTTTATTTTTCTTCAAAATTTTGAGTTTGAAAATTTATTTTTGAAAAAAAAAAAAAAAAAAAAATGTATCAAATGTTAAGGGGCTTATTGCGAAAGTCTATTCAAAAGTCGAATAGACTTTAAGTCTACTATCGATATTTAAAAAATCTGAAATTATATGAGTTTTTTCAATTTGATAGAAAATTATATTCGATCAAGAATTTCTGATCGACTAAAGTCTACTAGATTTTTTCGGAGAAGACTCTCGCAATAAGACCCTTAGTTTTATTTTAGATAAGATATTTATAGTTATTTTTGGAAGGCATTTTCGAGAAAAATAAGATTTTCTGCACGACAACAAAATTTGTTAATAGATGCCTGCTCTTATTTTTAGTCGTTTGTGTATTATAAATTGAAGACGCCGCGGATACAAATTTAAAAAAAAAAAATCCATCCAGCGTTTTAGGCCTAGTTCACACGAGATTACCCCACACGTTTTTAAGCTGTACCTAACCTTCACATCCGAACCTTATAGGTAAGCACGTTTTCTGCAGAAAAATCATGGTGTGAACAGTTCTCTGTAAAAGTATGTGCCACTGCTCATTTTTTCGCATGTTTACAGCAAAAACCCGTGCGGTGTAATCTCGTGTGAACTAGGCCTTAGCTTGTATCTAAATGGATAGCGTTATAAAATTTTTAACTTCGTGGTTTTTGAAAATTTTTCTAACCTCTATCTGTTTATCTGTGGGCAGTCGTACATTACATACATGCAATATACATATGTTCAGAATTGTAACCTGAATATTTATTGCTCTTAGGTATTGCTTTACAAAAATGGTTAAAATTAAGATAGATGGGGGCAGGTGCAAGGGAATACGCCAAGTTATGTGTATATGCTTCAAAATTTAAGGAGCTTTAAACTCCAAAGTCCAGTATTTTACACAAAATTTTGGCCTTGCATTTCTTGAAAAAAAAAAAAAAATTAAATCGGGTGGCACAACGGCTCATGAAGAACCAGGGCCTAGTGACTAACAACTCGCAACACAGGGTGCGCCTTTCGTTAGGAATGGAAGGGACCTACAATTTTATGCCGAATCCGAACGGCTAGACGAGAAGCACTTATTCGTGACAAGTGATACTCTTGGAGGATTTGTCAATTCCTCGCAAGAGGCAGTAGCCCTGAAAAAAAAACTTTTTAGTTTTTAGGTGGACGAGGTTGGGAAGCGATTCCAGACCTCCAGCGTGACAGTCGCACGCACTAACCATAACGCTACGGGCTACTACTGCATTTCTTGAAATGCATTTTGTTTTTTTTTCTTGAAATGCAAACAAAAAACTGCTGATTTGGAGCCTTACTACTTTGTTATTAAATAATTTTAATCTTCAATAATACATTTCTGATCAAAAACTTTTCCCGATCAAATAAATTGGCCATCAAATACAAACAAAAAAAAAAAAAAAAAAAAAAACACTATTTCAGACCTGCTCTGTAAATTTGGTCAGAAATTAAATAAGAACCGTTGTGTATAAGACTAACAATAAATTGGGTGGCGCAACGGCTCGTGAAGAACCATGGCTTATTGAGTAACAACTCGCAACCATTCCTGTGTGTGCGTGTTGACAGGAATGGAAGGGACCTACAATTTTGTGCTGAAACGTACTGGCTAGACGAGAAGCACTTATTCATGAGAAGTGATACTCTTGGAGGATTTGTAAATTCCTCGCAAGAGGCAGTAGCCCCGAAAGAAAAGCTTTTTAGTATTGTGTATAAGACTGTTATTATTATTTATCCCTTTCGGTACGGATGTGGTACAAGTTCATATAAATGTTCTTTGTCTTGTACCACATCCGTACCGAAAGGGTTAAAGCCCATTCTCCATGAACCTTTTTTTGTGATGAAAATTTCATCAACATGTTCAAATAAGTGACTAAAATCGATTACTAGCTTGATCTGTCTATAAGCATGTTTTACTCTAATTGAATATTAATCAAAACAGATATCTTAGATATCCTGAAAAGTCAATTTGTTGATTACGAATATTTTTGCGACCTATAGTGCAGATGTGTTTCGCTCTGACAACAACAATTGAGCTCTTCAGTAAGAATTGCTTAGACATATTTTTTTAGTCGATGGCTACCGACGTATTTATAAAATAAACTGCACTGATGTGCTGCAAATTATATAATTTCCAGGGGAATTTGGTTAAATTCTTGCACCTAGACAGATGTTGTAATTGCCCTGGAAATTATATAATTTGCAGCACATCAGTGCAGCTTATTTTATAAATACGTCGGTAGCCATCGACTTAAAACATGTGTCTAAGAAAGGAAACAACAATTCTTACTGAAGAGCTCAATTATTGTTGTTGTCAGAGCGAAACACATCTGAATTATAGGTCGCAAAAACCTTCCAAATTAATATTTCATATTAAAAAGTGCACTTAACAAAAAACAAAAACAATGCTTCTAATGTTATTGTGTATCTTCTTCCTATTACGAATATTATTCATCCTGAGTCAATGTCTGCAACAGATCTAGGTAAACATTTTTTAGGAATCTAGATTTCATACAATCCTTTTACTGGCGTCAATGAAACAATATACACTTACACAACACACATTAGGGGAGTCCTTTTATGAATATTGCACCTCCTAGTTTTTTTTTAAATAAATAAAAAAAAAATAAATCCGGTAAAATTTTAGCTCATTATATTAACGTATACCCGACCCCCCGAGACGTCTGAAGTTTTATATGGGAAATGCCATGTATTTTTGTTAATCCAATTATGAAAATTCTTAACTTTGGTAATGATTGGTAAAAAAAATTGAATTTAAGAACACGTCATGTAGTCAATTTGTTCATGTTTGTAAAATTTTATCACAAAAAAATTTACAACTGTTATTTGCCTACTTATTGACATTTTAGCAAAACTATTTCGTTTCATTTGATTTTAATTTTAAAAAATGTTGTAAAATTTTTTCTAATAATTTTTTTTTTTTAAACATGACAAAGGTGACTACATGTGTGCCAAAATTTAATTTTCTTTATCAATAATTACCATAAGTTATGAGTTGTACAAAAAGGCATAGGCTTTCCATATAAAACTTCAGACGTCTTGTGGCCGGGTCGGGTTAACGGTAATAGCTAAATTTTGACGGGATTATTGTTTTTATTTATTTAAAACAAATTCATTCAAAATAAGATAATGACCTGTATAAGGACCACCCTAATGCATATAGGTTTTTTTAATAGACTTTAAAAAGACTCCAGTCGACTTCGATAAATTTTATATTAAAATTCCATTTAAACCTGAAGTGAAGATAAATAAATTACAAGTAGCATCATTTACTTTCTATTTTTTGAACGTGCTTTGTCTACGAAGTAAGAAAAAAAAACATTCACTTTTATATACCTGTTTATTGATTAGATACGTATTAAGCCTCCTATCAAAATTCGAACAACAAAAAATATCCGCTTACGGCTTACCTCCATTCAAACGCACAATAATTTCATACTATGGATAATAATCACATCTGTATTCAAAGTGAAAAAAAATACTCATATCAACGGATTACCAATATTACTTTATATGAAGATACAAGCACTCGAAGTACGTGAAGATACTCGGCAATGGCCTCACTTTATATCATTTATTTTGCTAATGATTGGATTGACCAACAAAATGAACTCATTTTTTCGAAACCAAAACTCACTTAAATTATTTTTTTTCGCTTTCTTCCCAGCAGAAAAATAATTTTTAATAATTTTTGTACAAAAGGATATAACATTAACAATTCATTAGACAACTAACTTATATTTCTTCAGCAAAGAAATAAAACCCCTAATTCCTTCCAATTTGATCAACTTGCGCTTGCAAATTGTTAATCACTTCCGATGGCACTTGATCACCGAGTATCTCAAACAGATTGATCTTCTGATTTCCGGGAATTTGTTCGTAGGCTCCCAGCTCGATTCCTTCCTGCACCTGTTGGATCTGTGCGTCCTTGGGTATCAGGAATGTTTGCTGTGCCTGGCGGATGGCTTCATTTGTATAGGCGGCTCCTTCACGTTGTGGATAGCCGGCAACAACGGTGACAACGGCAAGCAAACAAATAACAGATTTCATTTTTAAAATTTTTGTTTAAAAAAAACTTTTCACGAGCTCAGCTGAATCAAATTTATCAATCGAAATAAATTTAGCAGAGGAACGCGCACTCACGGTTTATTGTTTTGCAGTTTGGCTGGAAGTCTTCAACTGATGGGTGACCGGTTGGGAATAAGCTTATAACTGTCTCCCACTACTCAATCTTCAACTATAGAAAGTCAATGATCATTTCTTCAATATACTGAAACCCTAGCAACTTTGGCCTCAAGTAGGGATCGCAAGTTATAACGCTTTAATTGACTTTCTTTGACGAACTCTACTGCTTTCGTCGCGTGCGTTGGTCGTGAGATAGTTGGTAAGGTAGGTTTTATATCTTTTGCTTTCCCCCAGGCTATAGCTTATGTTTTTTTTTTTTTTTGCATCAGTACAAAAGTTGCAACCACCATCAACAATATAGTATGATGTATGTATAAAGCTGGTCATATCGAATACCCGTCACGCGATGTCTGTATGATTGTGATATCATCAGCGTTGTTTATGGTGAACTTTCAATTGTATCTTTACCTATATGCACAACAACATCTTCTCTCTGCATTGGCTTGTGGTTTGTGGATTTGTGATAGTCTGGGGGTAATAGTCCAGTCTGAAGAGTCCATCACAGGTACCATTCATATATTTAATGATTAAAAAAAAACAAGTTACGTAATATTATTATATGCATATATGACGTCGACCTTATGTGACGGTAATAATAATAAAAATAAAAATGGGTGAACATTATCGAATACTTTGTTATGCAAGTGTTGTAATTGCATCTTGAGGTGATTGTTAATGAATTTCTGGACAAGGAAAATACAATTTTGAAAAAAAAAAAAAAAATATTTGTAGTTAACATTTTGTAAATGAACAAGCACTTGCTGAATAAAACTGAAATTGGAAATTGGTGCTTGAGAATTGGGATAATACTTAATGGAGAAGATCACGTCGGTATATTATATGTATTATATGTATATGTACAAAACGTAGTCTAAGAAATCAGTTATTTATTGTTTAATTGAAAACAAAAAAAAAATAAAAATCTGGATATTTGTACCTGTATTATTTTAGACTTTTACGATTAGATTTTTAGATTTTTTAAATTTGTTTCTCTATAATTTTTTTGTTTCACGAAGCTTATAGTTAATTTTTATAGAAATTATTTTGGATCTCATTTAGATCTGCTATGACAAAAGTTCTTCTAAATTATTTCCAAACACATACAAAATAAAAAAAAATTTAAGTCAAATTTTATAATTTCATCAAAGCTGGCAGGTCAAATCAAAATTAAGATACCTATCAAGATTTGAGTAAAAAATGTAATTTTTTTTTTTTTCAAAATTCTATATTTTTAATATTCTGCAGTTTATCAAAGTAGATTTTAGAGCATTAGGGCAACGGAAGGTACATTTTTTTAAATTTAAAGTTGACTTAAAATAAAAAGACATTTTTTTAAAAAAGACATTAACATAGTTTGAGCTCATTATATTTTCAACAGGGAATCCAATAAACTATGCTCATACTTATGTACTTATTTATACAAAAATAAGCCAACAAAGGTATCGTATAACTGATTTGAATGGAAAATAAAAAGTAAGTGTAGTGATGAGCGACCTCTAAATATTAACCTAATCTAAAATTGTATCAACTCCTAAGAGGTGTTTTATTGGTCTTATGTTGGTTCCTTTATTACATACTCTATAGCACACAAGCATTGGTTTCGTGTCAAAAAATGTCGAGGTTTTAATCAAAACTAATATTACAATGATGTAGAAGTCAAAAAAAGTGATTTTCGTCAAGACGCCTCACAGTGGTTCCCTCCATAGATCAAAAGTCAAAATTTCAAGGTTAATCAAATTGATTACTTTTAATGCAGTAATTATCTATGAGAACGGGACAGTTAAGTGACAGTAAGATTTCTCATTAATAATCAGTTGTTGGTTCTCAGTCGCGTCACGAAGATGAGTGTTTTTCGCAGTTTAGAAAAAAAATCAAATCTGAAAAAACGACTTCGCATCAATTTTTGTAGATTGTTTAAAGTTAATTTTGGAAAAAAGGTGATTTGAATATTAAAACAATATATCATGACGGCATTTTAATAGTTTTCTGAATATTTTTCCTTTTTTTTTTAACATTCATTAGAACTGATGCATGATTTGTGTTTTTCTTATTTTTCGTGTTTTTCTGAAGAAAAAAACCATCAAATGCCGCTAAATGCCGGTTATAACCTATACATCAAAATTTAGTGCTATTTTTCTTCTTTCAGAATATATATGACTTATTGAGCGCAGATTGGCGCAAATCTAAAAATTTTGACCCGCAATAAAGCACTGATTTCCACTTTTTTTTTTAGATTCAAGCAATATGATAAAGCGAATCGATATTTTTAATATTTGGCATTCGGCTAAGAAAGTTGGCAGTGCTTCAAGAGCCAACGAAACTTGGACAATTTTTAAACAAATTCATAAAATTGATGATTTGGAAGCAAAAAACAAGATAATTAATCTTTGTAAATGCTTTCAAAGAAGGTGGGAGGTCTGTTCAAAGAAGAAAAACGTACTTTTGTCTAAAAACAGTGCTTGGCTTGATTTCGAATAAGATTTAAGTTCTGCACAAGACCAATCAGATGAGAATATCTCACAAAACCTCAAGACAGACCAAAAAAGCCATTTTTATAAAGCTCGTCTAGAACAAAGAGGAGACGTCTTGCAGAGATCGTTGACGTGGTCGATGAAGATATCGCTTGTGCCTTAAAAAAATGTCAGTCCAAAGAAAATGTTCAAGTTAAACAACTTTTGGTTGAGGCGAATTCAACAATTCGGACATGTTTATAACTTCATATGTTCCAATACAACTTTTTTCGCAAATGGGTTCTGAGTCTGAAAAGAAAATTGTATGGAAAAATCCTCGGCCAGGATCAACTCGATACTGCCGACCCATACGTTTTCAATTGAAAAAAGGAGCGGCAGACTTGAGCCGAGCTGAGCAAGAGTATATACAGAGCCTAATAAATGAACTGAATGAAACAATTCTAAAGATATCGGACCGTTCTATCAGCGTAAAGCATATACTAAAACTGCCAATGGTGATGGTAAGGTATGCAACGCCTTGTCTCATACGGCTTCACAACAAGTTTGCTATATTTGTGGAGCAAAACCTACTAATATGAACGATATTGAAAACTCCTTAGAAAGAACGATAAATGAAGATTTCCTAGATTTCGGCATATCTCCCCTGCATGCATGGATAAGGTTTTTTGAATTCTTCATTCATTTAGCCTATAGGTTGCACTTTAAAAAATGGCGTACGGGAAGTAGTGAGAAACATCTTATGGAAGCACAAAAAAAAACGTATCCAAGGAGAATTTAGGCAGATTGGGTTGATAGTCGACAAGCCGAAACAAGGTGGAGGCAATTCAAACGATGGAAATACTGCCCGCAGATTTTTCGCAAACCCATCTGTATCCTCACAAATAACTGGAGTAAAACACTCGGTTATAGAAAGATGTGATGTCATTTTAAAAACTTTGGCTAGCTGTTTTGCAATAAATTCCAAAATTTTTCAGGAATACATTCAAGAAACAGCCCGAGAAATCGTTGCAGAGTATCCTTGGTACCCATTGCCAGCTTCAGTGCACAAGGTTTTAATTCATGGCGGTCAAATAGTGAAACATTCTATATTGCCTATAGGCCAATTTACGGAGGAGGCAGCTGAAGCCAAAAACAAAGATGTGAAGTTTTTCCGTTCAAAAAACACCCGACAAATATCAAGGACGTCAACAAACACCGATTTGTTAAATAGACTATTGTTGGCTTCAGACAAATTTAAAAAAAAAAAATCAAAAATCGACTTTGTCCAAAGAAATTTTAAATTTGTTGATGCAATTCTTTTGAAAGTAAAATAATATATGTAAAAAATTACTTATTTAATAATTTAATTTAGTTTCTATCAGTTAAAGTTAAATTTAGAGTTTTGACCGCACTTCCCATACAAATGGAACCACTGTGCGCCTGTCGGTCTGTTTGTCTGTGCATCTATGCGTCCTGATGCACATCGATATATCTATTTGATCATCGATCTACTTGCTTCAAATTTTGTGTTAATCATTTGTATGTATTCCCTAGGGG
Source organism: Melangyna quadrimaculata (assembly GCA_949320155.1). Classification (NCBI taxonomy): domain Eukaryota; kingdom Metazoa; phylum Arthropoda; class Insecta; order Diptera; family Syrphidae; genus Melangyna; species Melangyna quadrimaculata. The sequence goes on from OX439484.1 coordinate 46,657,896, forward strand.
ATAAATTCGAATTAGCTTAGCTCATCTAGAAGGCGGGTAGCTGGCATCACAACGATTTCGGTTTTATCAAGTTTTCTCAAAAATGGCTCTAACGATTTTGATTATACATTCTTTGAACATGTTATCTCTCGACCAGTTGCAATAATACTGCATACCACGTTCTTACCAATAAATTCGAATAATTCAAATAAAGTTTTGGGGTTTTCTTTTTGAAAAGATTGCCTTCTCAACTGTTTTTTAAAATTTGTTTGTTTAAATCAAAAAAAAATAAAATTCCTGCTTTAACATGTTCTTATTATTTTTTTTCGTAAACGATATAAAAATATAAGCAAACCATAACTTTATCTGCACCATTTCCCCCGTATTTATAAAGAAAAAATAGTTATTTCAGATCTGCGTGTTTAGGAAAACTACACTATGGAATAAGAATGTTCCAGAATGAAATGGATCAGTAAGCAATGCTTTTATTTTGAGTCCGGAAAATTCGGGGGCTGAAATAACGATTTTTTGATTATAAATACGGGGGTTAGTGTTTAGCTATGTATGTCATATTTTTATATTTTTATGAATTTTTTTTTGATATTTAGAAAACTTAAAGTCCTAGAACCGTCTGATTTTCAATGTTTGACTAAAAATTGATAAGAACATTTAATTTTGAAATTTAAAACAGTACTAACCGACTAACAATTTCAAAGAAAATCAGAAAAGTATAACTAATTATTCAAAAACTTTTCCAAAACTTTTATTTAAACAAATTGATTTAAAAATACAATAAAAAAAATAATTTCTAGCTATAGTTTAATTAAGTTTCTAATAAGTTTTTTTTAAATGCTAAGCCAATGTTCAGGTCCTTTAGTCCTTAGTTTCTAATCTTGACGCAATCATCAAGTTTCTAGTTGCATCCTATGCGAATCACCCAGCAATGCGCTTTCAGTTAAGTGTTAAGTGAGTATGGTTAATCTTTATTTAAATTTATTTTTCTTAAATTCCTTGGGAACATAATTCAATGGTAGCTATATAACTTAGAATGTAAAATTTCATTACATTTTTAATAGCTATTGAGACAAATTAATTTGTAAATCAAAAAATCAATGTGATATTTAAAAAAATCTTTAAAAGGAAATTTTATGTTGATTTATTCAAATGCAATTGAACAAAAAAAATATTAAATTAATTAATTAATTTTATTTACGTGTTTTAACTTTAAATATTTTAGTTCGATCTTAAAATATCAGCAATTTCCAAAATCAGAAATTCCAAGAATTTATTTAACACTTATAAGCAAATTGCAATAGTGGTTATCGTTATCGTCACACCGTCCATCAATCAATCTGTGCGATTTCAAGAATAATAATTTTTTCAAAAAGTTTTGCGAAAAATCGTCGAAACCTTTTTTTGTATATGCATAGGCCATTTTTCAAAAAAAAAAAAAAAAAAAATCTGAAACGCTGGGAATTCAAAATACTTGAAGAAGTAACTACACCTGAAAAAGTATATAGATTTTTTTTTAGAAAAATCTGTGAGCACTTTTTTGAAAGAAAAAAAAAAGAAAAATAGAATTTTCCTTGATAAAAAATTTTGTGTGGAAGGCACTTTTATTTTAGTCACTTAAGAAAAATGATAAAAACGCTTTTCCCAAAGATAAAAGAAAATTGCCCATTCGTTTTGGCTGCAGCGCAGCGGAACAGCGGCTTTATCATCTTGCCAGTATCATCAATATCATCACGTAATCAAGTTTAATCACAACCATGAGCTCAATTTTTATTACGAATTCACGACTATTTTTAATACATATTATGTACGAGTAGGTACCTTCATTTAAAAAATTCAAACAAATTGCAAAAAAAAGTGCGTATACGCCCGAGTGTACTATTGAAATATCTTTTTTATAGAAAATAATATTCCGGCAAATTAAACTAATTATGTTAGAAATATGTTATAACATTTAAATAATTTTTTTTTTTTTTGTCATGGAAATTCATAATCTAGTCGATTAATATTCCTTAAATGTGTACATTGTATACATTCTTGGTTCATAATCAAAACAACGCATTACAATATTTATTGTTCGATGCAGAATATTTACCTAACTAATAAATTTCAATTCATTATTTCCAATAAATTAACTTTGTCTATACGCCTCTTTACTCAAGGCTAGGTCACGTACCAAGGCTTACAACAAATAACACCACTTCTTATTTTTATGTTTATAATATATTTGGTTTTCATATTATTTGTAAACACAGACTAAAATAAAGAGAAACAAAAACAAATGTAACAAAGCAATGACCATAAATATTAAGAAAAGCAAAAAAAAAAAAAAAAAAAAAAAAAAAACAACAAGAGTGAAAATAAGTCCCTATATAATGCTGTGGCATTTTTACTCTCTATATACCTCTACCATGCAACAATTTATTTGCTATAACGACTATTGGATTAGCTAATTGCCATCATTAAGGCTTTGGTCTTTGAAAGCTTTTTACACCACAAAAACCAAATAAAAAAACATGAAATGCGAGCCTTGACAAAGACAAAAAAAAAACAGTAATTAAATTTCTTCTTCAGTCTATATAGGGTATTATGAACTTGAAAGGGAATTATTATAGGGGATGATAAGTTTTATGAAAAGTTATGTTCTTTGATAAAACAAATGGGCGCCAAGTCTTCTTAATCGACCCTTCCTTTTTATTTATTCGTTTAGGCCTTGGCTTCTGAATAAATAACGAACTCATCTTAAGACTTCAGAGATTGTACTTGCTTCATTTTTTTTTACTTTTTCGAAAGTATAAATGCGAGATCCAGTGAGATAGATAAATTAACTTATAATTTAATAATCTATTAATTTTATACCTATGTGTTTGTGTATGTATATTTATCTTCTTTAATTGCATTTTTAAGTCATCATGCAGCTGTTGTTCGATGTAATCGAAAGTTGTCTTGGATGGCTCCACGTAAAGTGTGACATTGGATAGAATCTTTCAACTGAGCTCTTTTAGCCAGCCATAAATGATCATCAGTTAATTTGGAAGAAAACATGTATATATGAAAAAAAAATTAAGATATTTATTTAAATAATATTTTAAATCGATTTTAATATTAATAACGAGTGTACCTGATATAAAATTTCAAGGTTTTATCAACATTTACAGAGAAGTCAAAAAAAGTGGTTGTTCTCTAAAACCTACCGCCGATCAATGTCTATAAGTTTGTGCTAGTAATTATTCGGTTACAAACTAGTAATTATGCAAATTTAGCAAAAATTGATGTTAAGATGAATTATTGACTACCTCTTTCGACCTATTTCATAGTCCTCGAAAACAGCTTCAACGGTTAGAGTTAGAGTTTTTGTAAATTGATAGTTACCAGCATTGACCGATTTTTCTAAAGCTAGAATAAATGGATAACTGGAAAGGAACATGGTTGTTTTTTCCATGTAATCTCACACGATTTCTGCATATTAAATACAAATCGGTCAATTTATACCTGGACTTAAACTAAGTATGACGATTTAAGGTTCTACCATTGATTTCTTATTTTTGAATATCTTGAAAAATGAAAGTCCTAGAACCATTTAATTTTCAGTATTTGAGTTGACAAGAACATTGAATTTTGGAAACAAAAATAGTAAATAAAAACGTGAAGTTTTGAAAAAAAAAATACTTTGAACATTTGTTTTTATTTTATTTTTTTTTAAATTTTAAGTTTGCAAATTAATATTTTTAAAATTGTTCATTGAAAAAATTTAATTTAAAAAGGAGATGAAAGAAAGGATTTCTGACCTAACATAAAAAAAAACAGGAAATTGTAAATTTTACCGTTGTTTTTTAATAATTTGTTTCCTCTTTTAAGTATTTTTTTTTTTTTTTATAAAATTATCCCTCCCACCTACGGGGAAACATGTACTCCCCTCCCACATGGATTTGCTTTTGTCTTTATTCAACTTACACACCCTCGATGTTTGTTGCACCTAACGCCCGTTTTACCCCGTTTATAATCGTTCGGGTTTTATAAACAGGTCTGGCACACAGTGGGTCGAAACTATGAAAAAGTGGTCATGGGGCTGTAACTTTTGATCTAATGAACGGATTTCGCTATATTGTTTCTGGGAAAAGGGAAAACATACAATTTAATTTAGTCAAAAACAATTCCCAAAATTTTTCAACGAAAACTCAATATTAAGCATTCCTTCGGAAAATTAAATAAAATGTATATTTTTTGTTTACTAATTTTTTATTGCATTTTTTGGGCAATCTATTCTACTGATGTATTCAGTATTTTCATCCTTGATTTTAACTACCTAATAACCCTTTTAACAAGGCAAATATCAGCCATACCCCCCACCCCTTTGCAGATTGGCAGAAATACTTCTTAAAGGGTTTGAATTACAAAGATGGTGCTGTAGGGAACGGGGTCGGATCGAAATTTTTAAAAATATTACTCACAATGAATACAGCTTTCTTTCTAGACTACTTAGAAAACTTTAAAAAATAACACCCCATGACCAGAAATCTGTACTAGTCGACCCACTGTGTGGCAGGGTGAATGCCACACCCAATCAGTCTTGGACAAACGGACTTGTAATCAGGGACTCAATATCTAGGGATACAATACCTAAAACTAATTTTTGGTTCATACAATTGTCCTCGAAATTGATTTTTTTGGGGTTTTCAAACGGTCTGGCAGGGTAAATGCCACCCTCAATAATTGGTCTTGGACATACGGTTCTGTTATCACAGGATCAATACCTAGAGAGGGGTAAACAAAAATTTGGATCATACAATTATCTACAAGGTCGATTTCTTTGGGGGTTTCGTAATGCTATTATGCACTTAAGCCGCCATCAGGAACTACAAGCCTTGCATTTCTTTCTTATCTACTTTTTTATTGGTTCACTTTCGCAACCGAAAATTTGCTGTGGGCTCTTGATCTATCCGTCTATAGGCAAGTATTAAACTTTTTGTTTGCAAACAAAAATGGGATTTTAGATAAAAACGCCACTGTATATCTTAACAAGCGCCAGCGTTGATTTGGAGTTTTAGTATAACGTTTGTATACTTCTGTCTCTAAAAGTGTCGCTCTTACACAAAAGAGGGTTTTTTTTTTTTAAGGTGTAATTTCATACATTATAGTTTGTGTACTTACCTTCCTTTACATCTCCTTTTAATTAAAAGTAATGGTTTGGACTAAGTTTTCAGGAAGTTGAGAAAATTTTAAAAAAAGCTAAAACTCTATTTCTGGTTAGTAATTTTTTTGGCAACCATCTGTAATGCAGTATTCTAAGTAAATACCTAATTTTTGTAGGTATAACATCAGTTTAGCTACCATTTCTTGCTAATCTTAACAATAATTCAATGTTTTCCTCTCAAATTTCATAATGTGTCCATGCTCAATTTAATTCCTCTACAAATAAAAAAAAAAACAAACACCCTGTGCATGTAAAGAACGAACTCCATCAAAGTTCGCATTTTTCGAACCGTTAATTTGTCATTCGTTCTATGCATACATACCTATCAAGTTCCAAGTTAAGGTGTCCTGGGACACAAAGCTCTCGTCTTTACTGTAAATGCTCAGCAAACAATTAGACTGTAGCTGTAATTATCCTGAAAATATACATATGTATTTCGTTAACTTCATTTTTATGCGTAGACGCTACATATGATACTGAAACAAAACTAACCGTTAGAAAAAAAAATACATACAATTTATTGTATTAAACAATCTGCAGTTTGTTTTGTTGGTGCCAAGCCTTCCTTACTCCATCTACGGCCTTTATACTCGTTAAATCCTAATGATTCGTTTGGAGTTTTTTTTTTTTGCTGTTTTGTTTTTGTCCAAAACAATAGGAGTAAAACAAAAAAAGAACAAAATCAAATAATAGATACTAGAACCTATTTGAAAAAGAATTTTATCTTTTTTAAGTCGAAAGTACAGTTATAAGAATTTAGAAACAAAAAAATCAAAATTGAACCCAACGGGAAGAGTGAATATAAAATGGAGAAGCAGGCTAGTCTCACTACAACAATGTGGGTAACCATCGTAAAAGTAACTGCATCACCGAACCGAATTGTTATTTTCCATTTGTAACAGGATAACAATAACCAGCATGGACCATTTTACTGCTTTTTTTGTTCTGACTGTTGAATTTCCCTATAGGAAAATATCTAGAAATTGTATGCGAATTAAATGTTGGCCGTCTCTTAAAATGCTTAGGTACGGAAATGGGGGTTCATGACACAAGCGTGGCTGGATTAAGTACTTGAGACCATAAGGGCGCCAACGAAGATTTTTGATTTTATATATCTTTTGTACCAAAATCGACAGTCGAGAGAAAATTTATGACTGCAAATTAACTTTGATATAATTTCATTAATGAAATAAAAACGCAATTGCAATTTCACCAAGGCTATAGTTCACACGAGATTACGACGCACGTTTTTTAGCTGTTAACATCCGAACAAAAGAGCAGTGGCGCATACATTTACATAGAACTGTTCACAGAATTATTTTTCTGCAAGAACGTGTTTACTTGTTAAGTTCGGATGTATACAGCTTAAATACGTGTGATGTACTCTAGTATGAACTACTCGTAAGCCTAGCGCGATTCTTGAGTGTCAAAAAATAGAATATAATTTAGTTCAAATATGAATGACAGCATCACATACACCAATAAATTATGACACTTTTTAAAATCGCAGCGACAAAAAATCGCAAGTACCTCCCCATCTTTAGTTTAAATGTGAATGAAAGCTCATGATAACAATATACCAAGAAGCTTAAAGCGATGAAATTTGTTGTCAGTTTACTGTTAATGCGCGACTGTCACAAAAAAAATAAAATGAACTACACATATAACAAGTTTGTGATTAGAATTGCGTTTTAAATTTATGCGACTAAAAAGAGGTTTTCGCGACAAGAAGTTAGCATTTACCCACTTTTGGTTTTCAATTGATTTTTTTTTTAAGTCACAAGAAAGGAAACACTTTTAAATTGTAACGATAAGAAAATGCATTCTTTTTTCTGCGATTTTTTCGCCGAATAAATTAAAAAGATTAAATGCCATTGAATCCGCTTGCACACACTATAGTGACATGTTATATTTATTTCTGATTACTTAATCGCGTGACAGATAACCGAAAGTGAGTAGTTGACAATAATTTAAAATTGCAAATGCCTTACTCGCCTTTAATAAGTTCATTTTATTTTTCGTTGTGATTACATTGAAGGACTTACGTATATTGACGTACCTACATACATACATATGTCAAAGTAATATTTTTTTTCAATCTAGCACCAGGAACTCAAAAGTGTGTGCATGGTCAATATTTCCAACGAGCACGATTTTTATTCGTAACGACAGAAATTCGCAAGAATGTTCTTATCCTCAAAGGCTGAAATTTGTTTTCCATATGAATGAAAAGCCATGAATTTAAGAAATCATAAACAAAATTTTAATCGCAGCGAAAAAAAATCGCAAGAGCTTTTCCAGCCTATTGCCGGATTTACACGAGTAGGTACTAAGTTGGCATTTGTCTGTCATTATTATTTTTTTAATTTTTTTTGATCAATGATTATCATTATCAAATTGATTCTTTCGTCATAATAATGTTAAAAAAATAGGAACATAATGAAATAATGACATCTTGTCATTTGTGTCCCGCATAACTTTAAATGTAAATGAACATACTTGCTACAAAAAATTGCAACGCTCAAAATGCTTAAATTTGGGCTATTTTTTTTTTTGTTTGACTGTCGCAAATTATAATTAAGCTATTGAACTAACACGTTTTAAACTCATGCCTGAGTTAAAAATGACTGCGATTTATAAAATTTTTCCAAACAACAATGTTCCTATAAACTACACACTTATTCTAAATATTAATGCACACAACATTATGTGACTTAAAAATCGCAGCGATAAAATAAAAATTTATTAACATTATTTTTGACTTAATTGCCTGCGTTCCGTATGTTCTCGAAAATTTTGTAATTTTTGTCGAATTACCTATTTGAATTACTTAATTAACATTTTCTATGACCACGATTTTTTATTCGTAACGACAGAAAATCGCTAGAATATTCCCAGTCTAAAAGGCTGATAGTTGTTTTCAATACGAATAAAAACACATGAACCCAAGAAATCATAGACAAATTTTAATCGCAGCGACAAAATTCGCAAGATTTTTTCCAGCATAAGTTTAAATGGGAATGACGGTCAAATGTCAAAATGCGTAAAATTGGGTTATTGTTGGTGCTGCGATTGTCGTAACTTGCAAATTAAAATTAAGCAATTGAACTTTCAAGTGTTATGCTCATACTTGCTATAAAAATTACTGCGATTTTAAACCTTTGGCGAAACAACAACGTTTGCACACACAGACTTGTGGTTTCTAATCATTCATTTTTTTACCCGCAAGAAATTACACATCAAATTTTAATGACAACAACTTTACATAACATAATGTAAGCAATATTTTTGACCAACAAGCCTTTGTAGGGTCTAGGTTGCGACATGTTGTAATTTCACGCGGTAGAAAATCGCAAGTGTCTGTATTCTAAACATTTCCTATGACCACGATTTTTTATTCGTAACGACAGAAAATCACAGGCACGTTCCCCGCCGGAAAGGCTGATATATGTTTTCAATATGAATGAAAACACATGAAGCCAGTAATCATAAACAAATTTGAATCGCAGCGACAAAAACTCCCAAGAGCTTTTTCAGCCTAAGTTTAAAAGTAAATAACCATACATATGATACTAAGATATTGCGACGCTCCAAATGCTAAAAAAAAATTGGGTTATTTTTTTTTTTGTTGATGCTGCGATTGTCGCAAATCGCAAATTAAATTTAAGCAATTGAACTAACAAGTTTTAAGCTCATACTTGCGATAAAAATTACTGTTATTTTAAACCTTTGGCGAAACGACTATAGGTTTGCCCAAACTTGCGGTTTGTAATCAATCGTTTTTTAACCCGCAAGAAATTACACACCAAATTTTAATGACAACAATTTTACACAAAATTATGTAACTTAAAAATCGCAGCGAAAAAAAAAATTCGTAAGTATTATTTTTGACCAAAAAGCCTTTGTAGGGTTGCAATTTTTTGTTGAATTTGTATTTGAAATTTCTTATCTATGCAATGCAGTAGTGCGTTGGAGTACCCCTGGAAAATTATAAAAAGAATAAACGGGTCTAGAGGAACCTTTAAGCACATTTCACTGAAGACCTTTCAAAGCTTTTTAAAAAGTATAACAAAATAGATCCAAGCGTTTCAGCTGGGAAATTTATTTAAGAAATTATACAGAATTTGTAATAAGGCTGGTCTCGGTCTCGTTAAAATCGAAAATTTTCAGTCTCGTGTCGATCTCGCATAATTAAGTCTCGTCTCCAAAAAATACCATTTCCGGACAACCTGTTGATTATTGGAACGAAAAATTTTCGATTATAGTTTGAATATGTGCAGAAGAAAATAAATATTTAACTGAAATTGGATTTTTTAATTTATTAGACTCTCTTTAAATTTCGGTCGTAATAAATAGTCTCGTCTCGGTTGCTTAAAAGGCAGTCTCGTCTCGGTCTCGTCATGGGAGACCGAGACTTTCCTCGTCTCGTGGCCAGTCCTAAATTTGTTAAAAAAAAAACTGTACACCAGCTAGGTACCTATCTAAATTTCCTGATCCTCCTCAAACTTTACCTCTAATCTTTCTCTGTATCTTCCGAGTAATCCTTTGATTAATTGCAGAACGTTTTTTTAAGAATTTCAAGAATCAGGCGCATGAAATCATAAATCCAATCCTCTAAGAACACCCAACACCCATTCTATTGTACTATAACGTTTCCTTGAATAAAGTGAGGTTAAATAGGCTTCGTCGTCGTCGTCGTCGTAGTCGTTGAACAAAAAAAAAAGAAGAAAGATCAAGATTTAAATTTCTTCTTTTAATTTGTTTTCTTTCTGCTGTGGTTTCCATGTTTAACAATTTGACTTCCCTTCTTTTTTTCAAAATTTGTATTTTAACTTCAGTCGCACAGTTGCTGGTTATGACGTTTATAGGACGACATTCTGTTTCGTGCATCATAAGTCAGCTGGAGTTGTCGTCGTTTTCGTCACTTGGTCCTCGTATTCTTTTTGTTGTTGTTTGTCGTCTTCATAGTCGTCGTCGTCGTCATCGTCCTCGTCTTTCACTGTCGTCATCCTCATGGCAACTACTGAATCTGATGAAATGAAACAAAAGGATTTCCCGCTCATTTTCTGCTCAGTTGGGGCAGAATTGTACTTTGTATTGTTCCATCATGCAACCCCAAGCTGCGAGTTATGTAATTTTAAATCTAGTTATTTGCATTTGTTTTGGATTTCATTTTTTGTTGCTGTGGTTTTTTGTTTTCTAGCTGGCTAAAGAAGTATGAGTTAATAACAGGAAAATACGCTAAAGGAACTGCGCTAAGATTTTGTTTTATATTTTATATATAATTGTTTTTTATTTCTGTAATTGTCTTACAAAAAATGTGTATAAGGAAAAAAGAATATGGAAACACTTATGTTGCTGGAAAAAAAAATTAAACCAACCTATGTGTAGTTAGGTGGGTTGAAGACGAAGAATGAGAGGGCAAGGAGCTTGAATTTAGATCAAGGACGGCAATTAAATGTATAAAAATTCAACATCCTGTCAAAATTTTAAACATTTAACAGTTGAGTTGGTTAGAAGTACGAGGACGGGAAGGGTTGGTCTAGATATTGTTATTTTTATACTTTATACATTATAGGTACCTATACAAAAAAAAACGGATAAGTTTGCATTCGAAAGACCTCTTTCAGATGAGGAGTTTTGGCTCTTGCAATTTATGTTTTTAGAAAAGGGGGTTACAAAACAAGGCGAATAACAACCCCTTTTTCTTGCCATTTTCCAAAAAGAAAACCGAAAGACGAAAGCAGTTGTCGAAAGCAATTTAACTAAGAATATGTATAAATGGTAGGAATCGATTCTCTTTCTGAATATTTATAAACTTCCTCGCGTAGGTACCAAAAAACATAGTGTAGAACATAAAATACACGAATGGATCGATGTAATTTTTTTTTATCTAGCCGATAGGAAGAATAAATGGAAGATTAAATAAAACTCACCTAAATTGCTCTTTTGTAGTTAGCAACTATAATGCAGCTATACATTGACTGTGTATAAAGGTTAGATTATTTGTACAGTGGAAACCTCCTATTGCGGACACTCCCTTGATCGGACGCGGGCAAGAATATCAATCGTAATTTGGTGAATTTAATTCTCTTAGGCGGACAAAAACTTGAGTAATTTGTGATTTTCTGCTCTTCTTGTCATCAGTACTTTTTAATATTTTTGTTTAAGTTCAAAACGTGATCAATCGTTAAAGGAGACATGTTCTGGTTATTTTTTATCAATCAAAATATTGTATCCATCTCTTTTCTCTGAATTTCTCTCTTTTAGTGAAGTTTTGTAAAAAGTTCATTTACAAAAATAAAATTTACAGAATTTCTGAATAAAATGCTAAGAAAATCATAAAAATTCAGAGTAAAGGCACAGGCATGTCCGCCTAAGGGAGGTTCACCTGTATATGTTTTACGAGAAAATATTAAAATAAAAATGAAGGATTCTATAAAAAAAAATATTGAAAATATGGAAAAAAATTAATAATTAAAAAAAAAAATGTATTCTTATATACTTATACTTGGAGAGATATTCGGGAATATGAACAAAAAAATAACAATAGTGTTTTGGCAAACACTTAGTAAATAGTTTCTATTATTATAATTATTCTAGAAATTATATGCCGAATTCTAATCAAAACCGTTTAGGTCGTTTTCGAGAAAAGTTGATTAAACCGAAATCGATTTATGATAGCTATTTGTTCTAGTTGAGTCAGAACAAAGATTTGAATTTTTCTCTATAGTGAATCGCATAGGAATTTGAAGCAAACACATCTAATCGTTTAGGCTCTTGCTCGATGTACATCAGGACGCATAGACAAACAGACCGAAAATGACGTCTTGTCGAAAATCACTTTTTTTAACTTCTCCATCATCGTTATGTTTGTTTTTGACAAAAATCTCGAAATTTTGTTTGACATAAAACCAAAATATACCCCAAATAGCAAGTACAAAATGATACCAAAGTCAACAAAATCAAACTTTAATAAGCCAACAAAATGGGTCTGATACAAAATTGCTGAATAACCATTAACTCTGTCTACAAAAAATGTTGTAGACTGCTAACTGATTTTGCGTAAATACAAAACAAATTTAACAATCACTTGAAGTATGGCAAATTTTTAAGCAGTTAAAAGAAACCAGTTCAAAAATTTATAAAAAAAATTTGAAAGTCGAAAAAGAATCGAAAGTGAGAATATTACCTTTTTTTAGTAGGACTGGCCACGAGACTAGAAAAGTCTCGATCTCGGTCTCGTATGACGAGATCAGGACGAGACTGCCTTTTAAGCAACCAAGACGAGACGAGACTATTTATTTCGACCGAAATTTAAAGAGAGACTAATAAACTAAACAATCCAATTTCAGTTAAATATTTATTTTCTTCTGTACATATTTAAACTATAATCGAAAATATTTCGTTCCAATAATCAACAGGTTGTCCGGAAATCATATTTTTCGGAGACGAGACTTAATTATGCGAGATCGACACGAGACTGAAAATTTACGATTTTAACGAGACCGAGACGAGACTTACAAAAGTCTCGCAGAGTCTCGTCTCGTAGCCAGCCCTATTTTTTAGCTTTTCATTTTATAGATGTCCTCAGGAACCCATGGTCTTAGTCTGCCCACCGGCTGGTCACTGTGGAATAGAAGATAGAAAATTGACCACAACGCCTTTTATCCGTCAATTAGTAAGTTCGCAGGGCATAAGCCAACTTATCGAACAAAAACAGAAATATTATACTTTATGTTAAAAATTCAATTAAACTAAAAAAATCGTATTTACCTATGCCCGTTTAACCAGTCCATTTTAAAGTAAATAAAAATAATTATTTTCTTCCATATAAAAAATAATAATTTGTTTATAACCGCAGCGCTGCCTTTCATGTCTACGTTTTGTAATTTTATTTGTCATTGCCTTTTAAAACCAGTATATTATCGTAAGTAGGAGTAAAAAAGAAAAAAAAGATACTTCACAACGTGTTTTTAAAGAAAAAAAAAAAAAAATACCGAAGTAGAAAAAAACGGCATACAAATGAAATAAAATGAGTTTGATAATAAATTGCGAGAAAACCGTTATCCGCATAAAAAAAAGTTGTAGGACATTCATAGGTAAAAACTGCTAAGTGCTCTAATGTTAATACAGAAGAAATTCAAGAATCGGTTGTATCGGTTGTAAGTTAAAGCCATCAGTTTACCCTTGAGCCCAACTTCGGACGTACTGTTATGTATAAAGAGATTCTTTCTTTAGTCGCACAACCAGAATGTGGAATGCTGATCCTTTTTTTCCACCCCATTTTTATATTCAGAACTTCAAAACTAATGGGCACCGGTTTCTCCTTTCAAACCTTTCCTTATTTTCCTAACGTTCACACTGTGTCCATTAAGGGAAGTGAAAACTTTAGTGAGCGCTCTATTTAAAAAAAAAATCATAAACACACTGCATAATAGACAAATATTTCATTAATTATAATATAAGAAAACTTACTATTTTTAAATTTAATGGACACCTTCTTAATTTTGTTCCCATTATATTTTTAAAATGCAATGGAAAATATTTATTTTCCATTACCCATACCTATATTTTTAAAATGCGGTGGAAAATGTTTTTGTATATTTTTATATGAACAAAAATATAATCAAATTTAATATTTTACCAAGTTTTTCTTATATTGACGTACCTAATCTTTTTTTATTCAAAATTATAATATTTTCAATATTGGCAATTAATTAATCATAACCCTTTTGACATATTCAAGGATTCTCAAGGAATTTAAATTTTTGAAAACAAAATACTATAGAATTAAAATATAAAAATCCTTGAGGGCAGGATAGGTATAGGATATCCTTTTATTCACAAAAACAAAAAAAAAGAGAAGAGAAGATTTGAAAAAAGGAATACAAATTGATCCATTACTACAACCAAATGTAAAGACTTTTCCCAGAAAAAGAAACTCGCTGCAAAAATACTAAAAAATCCTTTTGTAAAATAATATAAATCCATTTTTAAGAAAATTCAACCTGATTTATTTCATAACAAGAAACGTTATTTCTTTAGAATTTAATTTAAATAAATTTCCTTTTCCGTTTAAATTCTTTTGCATATTCAAAGTTTGTATTTATTTTATTTTCAATAAAAAATCAACAATATTAACAACATTTATATATAAATACAAATTTCTTAAAATAATCTTAAGCAAAAAAAAACGAGCATATACTTACATAGAATAATTGCAATTTAATTGGTTACGTATACTAAATTCATTTCTAAGAAAAACTCTGCAAAATGTTTTAAAGAAGGAAATGCAGGACCAAATAATGAATTGAATTGAATTGGATGTCCTCCAGAAAAATATATATCCTTGGAAACCATTGAGGTTGATATTTCTTTTTGTATTTAATTACGGAATACATAAGTAGGTACCCTACGTAGGAATACCTTAATCTATTAAGTGGGTTGGACCTTCTATTGACAAAAAAAAAAAAAAAAACTAAATTAAAAATATTTCCCTACCAACCAGCACACACTTTTTCTAGAAGACAAAAAAAATCTAAATTATATTGCAAGAACAACACAAACAAATTGAATTACAAAATGGACGAAGAAAAGGTAGATATACTCGTACCTATGACAAAACAAAACAATCGCCCACAAATAATAACAAAACGATTTGAATAAAATAAACATTCCACACTGCAATGTTTGTGGAATTGAAATTCCTCAAAGGACACATAAGGACAAAGAAATGAATAAGAATACTGTTATACCTACACTGAGAGAACTATATTCAACATTGTAAAAATAAGTTGAAGTCGAATATATTTTCAGTGATGCATCATGAGTTCTAAGTTTTTGATTGACCGGAGTTGTAAAAATTTTGCAGGAAACCCAAATCTAGGGCTGGCCACGAGACGAGACTAGTTTAGTTAAAATCGAAAATTTTCAGTCTCCTGTCGGCCTCGTATAATTAAGTCTCGTCTCGGTGTCAGTTTCGCCTTTTTCACGAGAAAATTAAAATTTGCAGTCTCGTCCTGGCCTCGTCTCGTCTCCGAAAAATAAGATTTTAGGGCTGTTTTTTAACTATTGGAACAAAAATATTCTCGGTGCTTCAAAATATAGTTCGTCTCCCATCTGTGAAGGGCATAACTTTTAAAATCCATTGATATATTTATTAATTTTTCATTTTTTTTTAACTTAAAAACAAACCATAATTCTGTAAAAAGGTTTTACAGAGCCTATAGCATGATGAACGTATGAAACTGAGCAATCTTATACCAAAGAATTAACTTAAATAGGTAAGTTTAAATTCATTTTAAGAACAACATTTTCGAGAATTGTTCATTTTTCATGAATTAATTAAAAATTTAATTTTTTAAGGTTATCATCAGCCCTTGAAATACATTTTATACTTAATTTATGAATTATGAAGAGTTCTATAAAATGTCGTTTTCGAAATTAATGTAAATTGAATGTGCGTGAAGATAGCACCGCCATTTTGGATTTTCGTTGAAAAAATATTGTGCTGCAATGTGCCCAACTTGTGCTGCCATGTGCCGAATTTTTTTTTAAATCGTCATAACGGTTTTTTATTTAGAAGGATTTCATTTTTCGCACCGCCATTATGGATTTTCAAAAAAAAATTTGTCTGAATTGCGCTCAGCTTGTGCTGCCGGGTGCCGTAAATATTAAGAAAAAATTCACAAATTTTACGGATGAATTTGTTTTGAATGTTTGGGTTAACTTAAAAAGCAAAGTTGTGCCCATAAAATGATGCTAAGTGCCGCCGAAAAATCCTAAATGTTTGCACTAAAATTTGCGAAGGGCGGTAGCGTGAAGTTAGCGCCGCCATTTTTGAATTTCGGAAAAAAAGTTGTGTTCTAATGTTCACAACTTGTGCTGTCATGTGCCGTAAAAAATCCAAAAAAATCGTACTTTTTTTTTGCGATTATATGAAAAATAAAAATTGTGCTGCATTGTGATCTGTTAGTGATGCCATTATTCGAAGAGACTGTGAAAAAAATCGTATATTTGCAGCTTTTACGGCCAACATTTAGGGCTGGCCACGAGACGAGACTCTGCGAGGCTTTTGTAAGTCTCGTCTCGGTCTTGTTAAAATCGAAAATGTTCAGTCTCGTCTCAGTCTCATGTCGGTCTCGTATAATTAAGTCTCGTCTCCGAAAAATACGATTTTCGGACAAACTGTTGATTATTCGAACGAAATATTTTCGATTATCGTTTGAATATGTGCAGAAGAAAATAAATATTTAACTGAAAGTGGATTTTTTGATTTATTAGACTCCCTGTAAATTTCGGTCCAAATATACAGTCTCGTCTCGGTCTCTTCTCGGTTGCTTAAAAGGCAGTTTCGTCTCGGTCTCGTCATGCGAGACCGAGATCGAGACAATTCTCGTCTCGTGACCAGCCCTACCAGCATTAGATTTTGCGAAGCGTGATGTTAGCACAGCCATTTTCGAATAAAAAAAAATTGTGCTGTAATGTGCCCAACTGGTGCTGCCATGTGCTATAAAAAATTAAAAAAAAATATCAAATTTGCAAATTTTGCGAACGTACTTTTTTATTGTTTTTTTTGCGATTTTGCGAATTTTTTTCTTAATATTTACGGCACATGGCAGCACAAGTTGAGCGCAATACAGCACAACTTTTTCTTTTGAAAATACAAAATGGCGGTGCTAACTTTGCACCAAAAAAAATTTAAACCCTCTAAATAATAAAACTTTAGTACGATTTGAAAAAAAAAACGGCACATGGCAGCACTAGTAAATTGCAGCACAATATTTTTTTTACGAAAATCTAAAATGGGTGCTAACTTCACGCACATGTAAATTGATTTGCTAATTTTATTCAAATATTTTTTCTCTACGTGTACTGCAAGGTGTTTTTCTATTTGTATAAGACGAGTGTAGTTTGTTTCTTTGAGATGTTGTTTGCATTTGTTTTCTTTTCCTACGTGCGCATATATAGCAATTGGGGGTGTTAAATTTAAATAAATTTAAATGAAAAAAAAAAGAAAATAAGTAAAGGAAATAAAATTCCAACATCCCAAAAGTCCTTTGTCGCAAAAAAAAAAAAATAAAAATGACTCTTCGCACCATTTCTATTTCAATTCGACCTTTTGTATGCCTTATTTAACAAAGGGTTGTTTTTGTGGGTTGTGTTTTTTGTTGTTGTTGTTCCTATTTCGTTTTTATAAATATAGGAGGGTTTCGAAAAATAGAAGGATGCTTAAATGAATTGAATAATCTGCATTATAAAATATGTTTTTTGTGGGTCACGGTCCATATTTGGGAATTATTTTGTTGGTTATATGAACAGATTGAATAGATTTGTTGAATTAGTTTCTTACTGGTTTGTTTCAGAATTTAATAATATTTAACCATTTTGAAATTACATTTTATACCAAAAAACATTTACTGATATAGGTATATATTAATAATGTGTTTCTTTTTCTTTCCAGGTAAGTGCGACGGAATATTGGATTAATTTATCTTGGGATAGCTTTATATGGTAAATTTGTTCGATTCAAAAACTACATTCCCAGGGGTACTTATATTTATGAAAAAAAAAAACATATTTTGAAAGGTTTATTTAAGAGAATGATACTAACTTTTTATTCTTATAGTGTGGTACCTGAGTGTCGAATTGTGTTATGATGTGTTTTTGCCAGACAAAGCACATCAATTTTTTCAGGTTGGTCTTGGAACCACTTAAGTTCTCAACTACTACTCAACAAAAGTCCATTATGGACTTTTGAACTATGAAACTTTGTCCAAGTTTAACCGAAATCGTTAGAGCTGTTTTCGGAAATTTAGAAAAACGAACCAATCAGTTGCGTCAAAGAAAGATTCGAAATTTTTTCTAATGAATCACAATTTAATGAAACCTCATCATTACCAAATTGGAAGCAAATTGGAACACACGATGTACAGTTTTAAGACTTCTCGCACTCGGACGTAAAATTACAAAATTACAATTATAGTAACTGGCAGTTAGAATTATTCATGCCTATAATATGATAGTTGATAGTGTTTGAAGCGTTGAAAGAAAATCGCACCAGATCTTCTAGTTTCATACAGGGTGATTCGTATAAGATGATATAAACAGCTAGAATGTTTAAGCTGGGTTAAAAAAAAAATCATATAGCAGGGAGGTCTATTGCCGCAAATTTGGTTTGTCAGTGTTTGGCGAGAAATTGCTTTTTAAAAATGAAAATAGTATATAGAGTTGGGAAAGAATGCAATACTTTGGTATATCATTCTTTGAAATCCCACTCAATTGACTTATCTCTGCGAATGCAGTTAAATACTTTTTGTTAGTATTTTTACTCCAAACATTAATTCGCAATCAATTTTCTTTTATATTGCAATCATTTTGAGAAGGTTAAAAGACTTTAAGTTAAAAGATTGCAATACTAAAGACTTATTGAATTCTTTGAAGTCTTTTGCATTGATTGCATTCTTGAAGTCTTTTGATTGCAATCAAAGAACTGCAGTCTTTTGACTACTTTGAACTCTTTTTTTGTATGTGTTTTTAAAATTTAAATCAGAAAAAAACTCCAAGAAATAAAAACACTCCAAGAAAAAAGACTTCAAAGTAGTCAAAAGACTGCAGTTCTTTGATTGCAATCAAAAGACTTCAAGAATGCAATCAATGCAAAAGACTTCAAAGAATTCAATAAGTCTTTAGTATTGCAATCTTTTAACTTAAAGTCTTTTAACTGCTCAAAATGATTGCAATATAAAAGACTTCAAAATTGACTGCGAATTACATTGTGAAGTTAAAATACTGGGGTGAAGTTAAAATACTTTAAATTAAGTCTTTTTATTCAATTGATTGCAATAATAAAATGATTGCATTCTTTCCCAACTCTGGTACCTACCTAGAAAGATACATTCAAATTTAAAAAAACATAGGTTTTGGAAATTTTAAGTTTGAAAATTAATTAAAAAATAATGTTAACTGAATCGACATACTGAAAAAAAGAGGGGTTTTCTGGATTTACAAAAAGGCACAACTAAAATTGTTAGGTTAACCGTTGTTTTTTAATGAGTTTTTTTTTCTGTTTTATTTAATTTTTTTTTTAGAAAATCAACACTCTTGCTTTAAGGGGGGTAATTATAGACCTCTTAAACGATATTTTTCTTGCCCTGACCCAATCTACAAGCTCTAGTTTTTTTGTAACATCACAGCATTGCAACGTACCGGCTACCATCTAGAAGCTAAATCTTACGAGACCGCCTTTGAAACGGATCACTCGAATGAAAATTCAGACTGGTAAAATAAAAGTTTTCTTTAAAGCCTTTCATAAAGCATTTTTAATTCAATATCTCTGACTCTTATCTACTTAAGATAAAAGAATTATTTTGTTCCTTCGCGCATAACTCATAAAATAATTAACTGATTTACGTGAAACAAATTTTATAATATTCCTTATGTCCATGAGACGGTTTAAGGATATTTTGTATTTCTTAATTTGTTTAAATTTTCAGAATATTACTGTTTTTTAATTTTTTGTCACCTTTTTTTCTAAGAGTATTAATTCATACGCTCAAAACGGTTTGATATTTTAAAATAATAACAATTTTTTGATAAACTCAACATTCTTACCAACATTTAAAGATCTATATCTTTTCTTAATTATACATACAAGATGAGCAATAAATATAGAAACTTTTGAAAGTTATCAATTTTTTTAAATTATTTCTATCCAGGAATGCTGTCCAAGAGCAATCAACGGGTAGCTGCTTTGTTTTTTTGTTATTTTTGTTTTGTTCTTTTCTTCCGCAAAACTAAATTCTGGCTTTAAGTTGTGTTCCGTACATTCAAAAAAATTATTAAAACATCATGTTGATTACACATTTTTTGGAGAAAATTGACCCCAAAATCAAAAAATCAGCATGGGCAGGAAAAATTGAATAGGCTAAAAACTGAATATCTTAAGACTCAGAAAAGATATAAAATTTATTTAAACGCAGGCAGTTACAAAGGCTGGTATTTCTTCTAAAAACAAAAGCCTAAACGAAGTTTCTATTATTATTAGTAACAGCGGAATTACCATAAACATGGGTCAGGATACACCAAAATAAGACTTTTCTTAAATCCCCGATAAATTATATCAATATTGGAGATAAGCTCTTACTGTAGAACAATTTTTTTCTTAGAATACACCAAAAAATTGTGCCCTTAAATACTATTGACGAATTAAGGGACACCCTGATTAAAAAATGAAGGCGTTTTCCGGATTAAAAAAAAAAAAAAATAATTTGGTTCGAGTAGTTTTTTTAGTTTTTGACA
The DNA here is from genome assembly GCA_949320155.1 of Melangyna quadrimaculata. NCBI lineage: Eukaryota > Metazoa > Arthropoda > Insecta > Diptera > Syrphidae > Melangyna > Melangyna quadrimaculata. The sequence goes on from OX439484.1 coordinate 46,678,384, forward strand.
CTTTATTTAAACAAAATAGCTTTACAGCCTTATTCTGGCAACCTCACTGATGCCTCACAAGTCACAATAACCTCATAACTCGTGGTGAACTCGCCTCATAAAATCTTAAAAATTATTATCTGCTCCTTGGCATATCACAACTCACGCTGTTCTTGTGAGGTTGCTTATGAGGGCTTCCACAGAATACAAAATTGTAACAGCCTTATACAAAAACAAACTCACAAAAAATTGTGACCTGTGTGCCTCACAACGCCAGAATATGGCTATTAGTTTACAATTTAAACCTTAATTTTAATATAGCTACCAGATTGACATTTTTTTAATTTTAAATAATATTGGACATTGTAGCTTCACTTTTGTTCCTTTTTTTTATTTAGAAGTCTTCTTCTAGAATACGCTTTCTATAGCACAGTGCCGTTGACGTGTATTTATAAAGAATATCGCAACTTACTTTTCCAATCAAAACTTCCATGGCGCTAGTCCAATCCATCGAGGCCACCCCAAAATACCTCACTCGAAACTCTTTCCCGTTCCTTGAGATTACATAGGTCGCTTAATATCGGCAGATCAGGTCGATGTGGAATGAAATTTAAATTTAATAATTCTCCTCGTACTTTAAATATAATGTTTATCATATGCAGGGGCAGTGGCGGATCCAGGGGGGTGGCTATAGGGGCTAAAGCCCCCCCCCACATCCGATTGCTTAAGTAATTTGCAATGTATAAAGCAATACATTACAGCGTGTAGAATTTTATATTCGTCTAAAGTATTGTTAAGATGATAATTTTGATGGACAACATAACGAGGTTGGGGCTGAACAATTTACATGTTCTGCAACTTCTTTTCTAAGCCCTAAGGTTGGGGCTAAATTTTGAAGTGAGTTGAACAAAAAAAACAATTGTGGGCTATGAATAATGGACATGTTTCATGTTTTAAGGATTGTCAAAGTCCGAAGTTGGGGCTAAGGCTTGAAGATATAATTTAAAAAAAACGTGGTCGGGGCTTAACATTTACATGTCAAAAGCAACAATTGTTTACACTAAAAACTTAGTTAATTTAACGAAAGAAACGCACTTGAGGCTTTAACAATAAGAGATCACCGGGGTGTAAAGCTTAGTGTAAATGTTTAATACAACAGGAATTGTTTCTTACGGCCTTGGCTGGGCTTAGAGAATTTTGGGGCTTAGTTTTCAAAATTTCAAAGGTCTAAGGCAATACATACAAACTATTTTTGGGCTAAGCTAAGCAATTCAATACAAATTTTCTAGTCAAGGAGCCAAATTCCAAAAGCGTGAGAAACTCTGTGAAATCAGAAAAACCTTGCAGGTGGACATGAATATTTACAATCTCTTTAGACTCTTGAGTGGCTTTAAAATTTATCGACACATTTTTTGAGCAGGAATAGAAAGTGTATGTAGGTGCAGTGTAAACGAAAACTAATTGACACTTGTAGAATTGAGCCGTGCAGCTTATTTCTTAGAGCAGCTGTTTCTTATGCCCTACTAAAAGTCTTGAAATTTTGATATTTTATTTTTCGATCCACAAAATATTATTTTCGTGCTTTCCAGTGACAATTTTAAGAAAACAGGTAGGTTCATTGATTTAGCTAATTAAAGAAAATTAGATCCCAGAGGACTGGTACTGTCAAAACACATATAAGCTTTTGCCAGTAAGACCACTTAAATATCATTTTTCTGAACTAGCATTACAAACAGTTTTTAAATTTTGTTAAAAAGGTGTTAAAAAGCTTGTTAAAAAGGTGAAGTTCAAAGCTAATTTAAACAAACACTTACATAATGTACATAGTTGGGCCGTGGGCACTTGATACCTAATCAATTATTAAGCACGAATTTGTTCGTATGGTTTGAGGCTGTAACGTGGCTAGAACTTGAAGTTATAAAATTATTTATACTATCATGTTTTGCTGAGCCTTAATATTGGCTTCTAGCTCCGCTTAAAAATAATTACACATCAATTCCAAATTCTTGTTATTGTGCTTTATTTTGAAAAAAATTTAAAGCACGATAGTAGCTGTTATAAAGACACAAAAAACACGGCTATTGTTAAAGGAAAAGTGATGTCAAAATTCGTTTTCTGTTATATAACTTCATATGTACAAACTGCATTTCCAAACTCAAAGCCCCCCCACAGCCAAATCCTAGATCCGTTACTGTGCAGGGGGTAGTGGTTAAGGAAGTATGTGTTTTCTTGGAGGTCTGTATTAAGTTGACTGTAGATCATTCTATGCTGTGAGGTTTGCGCTTCAAGTTTATATCTTGCATACGTGGAGATACTGACTTTATCTAATATCGCAGTAAATACTTTTCTTAAGTCCGTTAAACTTGTATCAGCAAAACAGCGGAAGTTTTCACCTAGACTATTCGCCAGCTCCTCCCACTCTTTTACTAGACCTCTCCTAGAAGATATCAGCTTCGAAAGAACTTTTTTTGGCAATCTTCTATCATCCATCTCCATCACCTTCAAAATATATTCAAAATGCAGCTTTAGTGTGCTTAAAAACATTGGCGGTTCAGTTGTTTCCAAATGTAACATATAATTAGGTGTGCAGTTAGGTAACCGAAAAATGCGTTTTAAGAAACACCTGAGGTACTTTTCTACCTCTTCGAATTAGTTGTACCCCCATACTTGAGCACCCTAGAGCATAATAGAAGCTGCGGTGGCATGAAAAATTTTAATCTTCGCCCTGTGATCGATGAATTTGTTTTCAATACAACTTGCCCACACTGAAGAAACAGCTCTTTTTTTTCTTCCGCTAGTTTCAACTGGAAATTTTTGTTCATGTTCAGATTTGGAGTGATTAATACGCCCAAGTATTTATATTCTCGAACGATTACAACATTGTCTCCCATATATGTCCACTTTTCGTTACTTGCATATCTACCACCACCATCCCTGAATATCATCATTTTGGACTTCTCTAAATTAACGGTTAAATTCCAAGTTTTGCAGTACCTCTCCAGGCGATTCATCATTCGCTGGATTCCTTCAACACTTTCAGATAAAAATACAATATCATCAGCAAAAATGAGTCCTGGAATCTGTGTATTTGCAAACTAGATGCCTCCTCCAACTTCCTCCACGATATCGTTTATATATTTGGTTCGAGTAAAAAGCGTATAACAAGACTTCTAATGATCACATCTTCAAGATTGAGATCTTAAAATGACGGGAAACACAGTCGTGTGTATTAAAAGAAAGAGGTACATTTAATTTTGAAGCAATTGAATGGTGTTTGGCGAATATTTTAAAAATGCAAAATGTTATAAATAAATTCAAATGAATCCAGTCTCAAAAAACGCTTCATATAATTACAAAATTGTTACACTGCAAAAACATTGTGTATCCGGAAGCTTTAAAAAAAAATAAATATGTAGGTAGGAAGGTATGCAATTATAAACAAACTCCTTTAATATTAAGTATTTATAGCAAACACAATTTTATTTTTTAAAGTTTCCGAAGCAACACGAGCACGGGCGGCTAGTATTAAATAAATATAGTTTCCGAAATGCGGGTAATTAGACATAACTCTGACATGTATGTACAAGTTGTACATGTAATGTATATGCAGGTATGTTTTTTTCGTCTCTGAAAGCGTATTTGATGCTTATTAAATCCCTGCATACCTATGATTTTATAAAAAAAGTGCTATAAAATAAAAAAATAAATCGGATGGCACAACGGCTCATGAAGAACCAGGGCCTAGTGACTAACAACTCGCAACCATTCCTGCGTGCGCCTTTCGACAGGAATGGAAGGGACCTACAATTTTATGCCGAATCCGAACGGCTAGACGAGAAGCACTTATTCGTGACAAGTGATGCTCTTGGAGGATTTATCAATTCCTCGCAAGAGGCAGTAGCCATGAAAAAAAACTTTTTAGTTTTTAAAAAAGTCCTAAGCTTTTTAAAATCCACGAAAAAGGATCAGTACTTAACAGATATTTAAAATTAAAAAAAAACATGACTACAGAAGTTCACTAATCTTTTTTAAGATATATAATCTGCTTAGAATAAAATCCCTGTACCTACCTACACTCCAGCCTTTATTCATAGAAGTGCTTACAAGCATCCATAAGACCTTAAAAGTTTCTAGAAAAGCCAATGATATTAAGAGGAAGAAAAAAAGTTTTCTTACCTGTGATAACAACAGTTTTTTTTTTTGTGCGAAACTATTATCTACAACCTTTAATTTATATAAGGATGGCATATCTGGATAAACATAAATGAGGCAAAACTGAAGTACAATTCATTTTGAATTTCATGTAAAATCTAAACTTAGTTTTATGCATTTATTTTTTGTTCCGTATCACAACATCATGGCTTCACCTACGTCAATGAGTAGATTCTGGAGTTGAAGTGAATCTATTTTCAGTCTTTGATTTGTTTGATTCCACCCATGCAAAATCTATTCTTGTCTTGATGATATTTATTTTACTTTGTTGAATAATTTTCACCTGTACCTATGTATTTGTGAAGTGTGAAGAGAAGCTGATAGAAGGAGGGAAACGTGTGGGAGATGACGAAGCCTTAGGCGACCGTACACAAATTGAGAAGGAATCTTTTCTTATCCTTTTTTTTTTGCTAGAAATTTATAATTCAAAGAAAATCTAGTACAAAAATAAATTTCAAGAAATTGAAATTGTAAAAGTATAGGTATTAGGATAAGAAGATGAAGAAATTTAAATATTAAAATATTGAAATTACTTCTGTTTTAAGTGGAGTGAATGAATAAAATTCAATTAAAAAGTACAAGTGACCTCAACCCCAGAAATAATTGTGTTTCGCCCAAGGTATAACAGTGGGCTCTTCAGTCAGTCTGTTATATTAGGTATTAGGTTTGGAGACTCTCCATAAATATCTTAAAGGTCACTGCAACAGAATTTTTGTTTTCCAAAATTTGCACGGTAGATTTTATCTACCCACGACGACGGACACGACACGTATGTTTAAAAAAAAATCACTTTGACATTCCTCATAGGGCTGGTCACGAGACGAGAAAAGTCTCGGTTTCGATCTTGATCTCGCAAGACGAGACCGAGACGAGAATGCCTTTTAAGCAATCGAGACGAGAACGAGACGAGACTGTATATTTGGACCGAAATGGACAGAAAGTCTAATAAATTAAAAAAATAAAATTTCAGTAAAATACTTATTTTATTTTGCACATATTTAAACTATAATCGAAAATATTTCGTTCCAATAATCAACAGGTTGTCCGGAAATCTTATTTTTCGGAGACGAGACCGAGAAGAGACTTAAATATACGAGACCGACACGAGACCGAGACGAGACTGAACATTTTCGATTTTAACGAGACCGAGACGATACTTACAGAAGTCTCGCAGAGTCTCGTCTCGTGGCCAGCCCTAGTTCCTAAGAACTTCTTTTCTCTAACCTTACTTAAGTATGAGCTGTGGAAAATTCTTTGTTAATATCTCCAACCTCTGACTATATCTGTTGCGGCCACAGTCTATTGAGTCTTAGGCCGAATTGATGTTGTTAAATTGTGTTTAGAGGAAGCTGTGAAAAATTTGTATTCGACAATTTAATCGAACTGTCAATACCATATTACCTTCCTCTTATATCTCACAAGGACAACTAGAATGCAGCTAAGCCGGACGCCTTGTCGAAAACCAGGTGAAGGGTAGTTTTCTACAAAATTGACTTAAAACAGAAAACAAATTATAGGTATTAAAAAATAACGGCAATACTTACAATGCCCTGTGATTCAGTTTTGCAGACCCAGTAATCTGTTATTTAATTTTTTGAACAAATAATTTTCAAACTCAAAATTTTCAAAAAATTAATAAAAAAAAATTATTATTTATTTTGGTAAAATTTTACGTAGTTAGGTATTATTTTTGTTTTCAAAATTCAATGCTCATATCAATTCCAAGTCAAACAAAGAAAACTGAATATTTCTAAGACTTCTATTTTTCAAGTTATTACAAAATAAAGAATCCAGCTGAAATGATAATTTAGTCGGATTCGTTCTTAGTTGTATGAGAAAGTTGGATCATTTATTTTCCAATATCTTGAAAAATAAGAATCCTAGAAACATCTAGTATAGAAATTGATGGGAGCATTGAATTTTGGAAAAAAAAAAAATAATAATACTTAATTAAGTAAAATTTTCAAAAAAAAATTGTTTTCATAGGGGAAATAGACCTCCCCTCTTTTACGATTTTTATCTTGTTTTGACCAAACCTACAGGCTCAAGCTTTTTGTCACTTCTTAGGTAAATCACCCTGTATAACAGTAAATATCTTTTCCTTCCGAAAAAAATATAAAAACTTTATCTCTTTGCTTAAAAACAATCATATTCCTTCAAACTACCATCAGTTATGTTTAATGAGTAACTTGATTTTTATTTAAAACAAAAAAGTGTTAAATAAGTGCCTAAGTGGATTTAGGCATTTTTAACACTTGTAATGGTTGGGAGTAATGGTGGGAAATCCCTTCTAAGCAGCTGGTGGCACGCTAGTCGATGCACGGCTAATGCTCGCCGGATGGGGGGGATCTTGCTGCTTTTTACACCATTCAATAATAAAATTTCGTGCCAATATACTAAACACAAACATAATAAACTAACTATCGTTCAACATCTCTCTTATCCATGACACACAGATGTCAATGTGTGCTAGCCATCAGGCTATGAGCGACCCTTATGCATGAGTAGCTTTAGCTACCTCCATACTGCACAAGCCCATGTTACTATGCAGTCCCTTAACGAATTTCTAAAGATATTTATTCACCCTACTTCATCTTTCAGCTTCCACCTTTCCCTTTATATATTTCCTTATTCCATCTTCATATTTAATTCAAAACATAGTTCATATTAATATTCAAATTCAATTTTAAATTCATTTATTTTTCTTTTCAAAACGTTATAAAAATTACTACCATATGTATCTGACCTTTCCTACGTTAGAGTTCATTAACCTCAACGAGTGGTGTGCAGATTTCTGCAAAGTCAATTATAGAAAAACTATTATATTTACTGTGCTCGCTGAGTTGTTGAGTGGTTCTTTACTGGAATTAACAGAGAATGTTAACTTAATGCTATTAACACTGATCATCAGCTAAGCTCGGCAAAACAGGTATGAATCTGAACTCAATAATGATCATTCATTGATAATGACGTAAGGCACAGCTTCCTCTAAAAACTTATTCCCATCTGTTTCAAGCAAATAAAGTTGATTATTTATATAACGAAATTAGAGTTATTTATATAGTGAAATTATAATAATATGTAGAGCAATATTGCAGAATTGAATAAACAAATTTAAAAAAAGAATATTTTGTTGTTGTTATAATATAGTTTGATAAATTTAGTTAATATAATTTTTCCATTGATTTACTCACATGACAACTTTGATGGTCCTTCCACGATGTGCGCACATTGGTGATGTTGATCTTGTTGTATCCATTTATAATGTGTTTTTATTTATATGTTATTAATCACTTCTTTTTTTTCTCTTTTTGAAATTTTGTAGAATTCAATTTCCTTTTTTTAAAATTTGTAACTCTTGTAAATAAAAATAAATAGAAAATTTGCTTAAAACTTTTTTTTTTCCTACACTTTAGTTGCTTGGTTTTCTTCTTCCTTTCTTATGATAACTCTCTCACATGAATTTTACTGTTTAAATGTTTAAACAAAAAAAAAAACACAAATCACTTTTAATTTTAGGCGGCAATGAAAAGTGAATTGGCGGGATTGGATCTTGTGTGGTTCCTATGACTTTTGAGGAAGTACTAATTTTCTCAAATTGTTGTGGTGTATATTTTGTTTGTTCTTTTTTTGGGGGGGTTTGGGCTTGGCCAGAAGAGTGCTTGACAAAAGGTCTGTCCTCTATCCTCCGAATCGATTTCTCTATAGGAACTTGGGTTTTCAAGTTCCAGAGCAAAAGGTAACCGCTCCGAATAGACCACGTTTGTAGTGTAGTTCTTGAACTGGGCACAAATGGCGGGATATATTAGGATAAAGTGGGGCACATGAATTAATCTTGGTTCAAGAAAAACTAGGCAATCCGCTTACGTGCACGTGGAGTTGTAAGTTTTCAGTTGTGGGTTTTCGCTTATCAACTCCAACAAGGTCGACGCTATAGGTAAATGATAGATATTGTTTAAAAGATAAATCGCGATGTTTTATGAAAGATAGGACTTACATGGGCTTGCGTTAAGTAAATTTTTACTTTTGTTCTGCTCAGAGAAATGATGAAGTGGCACAAGACGACAACTCGTGGCAAGCTAAAATGTTTGATTTTCTTTGGTATTTTATTTTACTCGTTAAAAATTATAACATTACCTCAATATTTTATCGCAAAAAAAAAAAAATTGAGACTTTAAGGTTACACGAAAAAAAATGTAAGACTTTTAGAATCTTATACAAAAGATTTCTTTTCTGAACCACGTTTATGTCCGTCTCAGTAGATGGTTAAGTTTCAAAAGAAAGATTTCACCGTCGGAAATGATCTTCTCACTAATGGCCATTTGTACAGTTCGATTTATCGAATTGGGCTCAGTGATTTTCGAATGAGTGTGGTGAGAAAAAGAATTAAAGGGTAGGTATCTACTTGGTGTTCTTAACTTATTTTTTTCATTTAAGTGTACTAAGTCAACCAATACCTTTTCTTGATATAGGTATGACAGTTGAAATTTATCACACAGTTTATAATAAAAATTAACAAAACGTTGGATCAAGAGCATTTTTAAGCTCAAACTATTAGATATAAGCAATTTAAGCTATTTAAATAATGCAATTCATGATTTTGAACATTTTTCTCTAGTACCCATGTATTTAGATAATTATCAACTCGTAGGTAAAGGGACATACAGTTTTTGAAACTCCCCATATTTCTTTTGTTTATTGAACAAAATTCCGCGGCCCCGCTTTATCTCCTTTATCGTTCTCATAAAGAGGCATTTTGAAAACTGAAAAAAAGTGGCATACTTTTGTGTAAAATCAAAGAAAAATTAAAAATAAAGTATTTTTTTTTGTTTGTTTTCCTTTGAATTAATAAAAAGAATTCCAAGCCACTTAATTCTACATTTTATTCTAAGCAACTTCCAAAAGAAAATTCTTAAGACTCCAAATGCGATACTCTACCTATATTAAGTGTCATTGAAGTTTGCTCCTACATTTATACTAACTTTTACAGTTATGATGATATTTTGTATTTTCGTTATAAGATTATGTCCCGTTGTAAGAGAGGATATACCCAGGTAGGTAAGTATATATGGAAATTCTTTTTTGATCCTATGCCAATCTTCTTCTTTCTGGAATACTTTGTAAATATCCTCTGGAAGAATTATGCATATTTTGCAAATATACTTCCTCATGGGATGTGAATCAATTTTCCTTTATACAACTCTCATCTTTCGTCCATTCCATGATGGTTGGCAAGTGAAGTGAGTGCTCTTCTCAAAGCAAAAGAAAAACCTACTTACCCATCTACCTGGTAACTTAGAATGTACACCTTCCCTACATTCCATTTTATTTCTTTTTAGTCATAGAGATAGGGTGCAGAGAGAGAGAAAAATGGCGCCCAACATAAAGTGATAAATCAAAAAAAAAAAAAATTGAATATATTATTTGCTTTCGATTAGGGGTTTCTTTCAAGAACACACATACACAAAGCTTGTGCATGTGTAAGTCGATACACAAACCACTTAAGATTACAATAGACTTTTGAGACTCAAGACTCTGCCAAAGCCGAGGTGAACGAACACATTGAATTATAGAATGGCTTTGATCTGACACCTTTTTAATTCCATTTTTTTTACCTTTTTAAATAAAATATCTTGTAGGTACGTGCACATACACATCATATGTATTTTTATATAAAAAAAAATTGAGTAAAGAAAAAAAATTGCTGTTATCATTTCGTATACCTTCACACTGCTCTAATGTTTTTTTTTGTATTGGTTCGTAAAAAAGTAGGCACAAGGATAAGCAACACAAAGGATGTACGATGTACCCAATGATGTTCCATCTTATGTATCTATGGATATATGTAAGAAATATGACATAACATAATAGATGTCAAGTGGAAATAAATATAAAGGCGGAAATTCAATCGGAGAACAGCTCACTTGACTAGGTCATGTTTGAGTGTTGTTGCTACTGAATGGCTTATGTGTATGCTGATGTTGGGCTATAGGGCTGGGGCAAAGGTTGGGTTAAGAAGAGAGGGCACTTAAAATTGTGTCAACAAAAAAGATGAATGGGAGGCATTTTATTTTTTGTCATAAGTGCGCTACACCACCAGTTTAAAGGACTGACGACACTTTAACAAAGTCAAATGGGATATTTGATACTTTTAATGGAAAACTTTGATTTTACTTTTTATTGTTGTTTTTTTTTTTTCTTATGGTTGTTGTTTACCTAACTTCCTACCTATACCTAACCTACCAACCGACCTACCTTCTAAACTTCTTGCTTGCTTTGGGGAAATTATTTGTCATAAGTTATTTTTTCAAGTAGAATGAGTGAAATTTTCAAATAGGTACTTTTGAATGTGAAATGAGGAACACAAGTTTGTAAAGTATTACGGTATAGGACTTGAGCATTGATTAGATTTGGTTCAGTATTTTTTTTTTTGTTGTTCGTGTAACTTTTTTGAAAGAATAGCTTTTCAGGTTGGCATACCTTCTTACATTCTTGGGTTGTGGAAATGTATTTTTAAAAGTTTTTTTTTTTTAATATTCTTTATCAAATGTTTGTGTGACAATTTAGCGACAGGAAAAGTTAAAGTAAGTATATTTAAGCAGTGAAAATCAAATTTTGTTTTTGTTGAATAAATTATTAATTTTAAACTTTTAACGTTAAAAATAAAAATGAAAAATCTCTTACTGGAATTTAAAAGTTTGCACTTACATATTTGTATAATTTATTCTCTCCAAATGCTGTTTTCAACAGAAGAAGAAAGAGGGGTGTAATTGAAGTTTTGGATAATGGTATGCTAATTTAAAGCATTAAATATTTGTTTCTAATATCTATTTTTGCTTTTCATTACGAACAAACATAGATAATAACACACTCCGTGTCATTCGTTTAAGTACAGATTTGTATATCACTTAACTTTTAACGATTTTACCATTAAGCTTTTATAATTATGATTAATCTAATTATCGAATTTATTGACTGATATATGATAGCTTAAAGATCCTGGAAGACTTTTAAATTCTTCTAAACAATTAATATACTTATGACTCTTTTAACAATTTTACTCACACAAACGACATTTTTTCTGTCATCTTTAAATACACCTTTAAAAATAACCTAGTAGGTCAGAAAATAGTTAAAAATAGTAATGCAAAAATCAAATCGTGAATTTAATAATTTTACCAAAAGCTAGTTTTTGGACCTTACAGGAAAAGAGGAAAAGGATCAATTGCGGGACTATAAGTACGATTGTCAAAGCAGTCGCTATAGGCGACAAGATTGGACGGAGTCTGCAACTATTTTCGAATCGAAAAAAGAAAAAAAAAATAAGAAACAACAAACCAGCAAGAAATATCCCTATAACACATCAAGTTCGACATGATATACTTCGAAAAACCTTAAATTCAGCTAACCAAGCAAAATCATGTTAAAACCGAAGTTAAGGCCACCAGAGATGATTTTTATCTGATAACTCGGTAAACCACACATTTCAAACACCTGAAAATAAAAACAGACCCACTGAAATAAGCTCGTCCAAATCTGATTCGCGATCGACCAGATCAACCCAGGACTTTTACTTTTCAAGATATTAAAAATAAAGAAACCAACAACTTAGTCAAAGCCCGTAGCGTTAGTGCGTTTGACTGTCACGCTGGAGGTCTGGGATCGCTTCCCAGCCTCGTCCACCTAAAAACTAAAAAGTTTTTTTTCAGGGCTACTGCCTCTTGCGAGGAATTGACAAATCCTCCAAGAGTATTACTTGTCACGAATAAGTGCTTCTCGTCTAGCCGTTCGGATTCGGCATAAAATTGTAGGTCCTTTCCATTCCTGTCGAAAGGCGCACACAGGAATGGTTGCGAGTTGTTAGTATAGTCACTAGGTTCTTCATGAGCCGTTGTGCCACCCGATTTTTTTTACAATTTAGTCAAAACAAGAAAAAAAACAAGGTTGATGATAATCAAATGGTTGCTGAAATGATCATCTAGCCGATTTCTTCTTAGTCTTATGAGAAAATTGAATAATTTATTTTGTAATATCTTGAAAAGTAAAAGTCCTAGATCGAGTCCTAGTGTTTGACTAGAAATTGATCAGAGCAATGAATTGATAAAACAAAAATAGTACCATTGAGCTTATACACATAGAGGAAGCACGTCAGAGTTAAGATATCACCAATCTAGGTGGTGCCCTTATTTGCACCTAGAACAAGAACCAGTGATAGTCAATACTAAAACCATTTACTCCCTAAGGTAGACTATTTCCTCACTATTTCCACAAATAGTCTACCTTAAGGTGGAAATAGTCTATCTTAAGGAGAAAATGGTTCTTGTATTGATTATCCCTGCTCCTTGTTCTAGATACAAATAAGGGCACCACCTAGATTGGTGATATTTTAACTCTGACGTGGTTCCTCTATGTGTATAAGCTCAATGATAGTACTTAATAACGTACAATTTGGAAAAAATTAGTTTGAAATTTTCATTTTTAATTTTTTCTTCTAAATTTCGAGTTTAAAAATTATTTTTTCAAAAACTATTTACAAACGCAAAATGAAAATAAAAGAAGGGATTTCTGGCTTTGCAAAAAAGTATAGCAAGCCATTACCAGTTTTACCGCTGTTTTTAAATAATTTTTTTCTGTTTTAAGTCATTTTTTTAGAACATTGCCCTCCCGCCTAAACGGAAGGAAATAGACTGCCCCTCCCATACGATTTTTTTCTCGCCTTAACCCAACCTACTAGTAACAGCTTTTTGGTGCACGTTTTATACCAATCACCCTGTATATACAATTTTTTGAACTTTTTGGAAATATCATTTAGGTAGTAAGTACCTACGCTAATTGTTGGTATTTAATAAAACACAATTTTTCACAAAACTTAAAACAAATCATTAGCCCGTTTGTATTAAATTTTCAAAAATACAAATTTAATAGTTTTTTTTAAAAATCCAAAAATTATTTTTAAAAAAAAATTTTAAATGCAAAATTGCTTAAACTAAAATTTGGCTCTTGTAAAATTTTTTTTTAATTGAAATGGGCTTAGCTGTTATCGAGAAATATGAAACCCAAAAAATCGGTTATATAACAGGTACCGTTAATAGCCATTATAGGTACACATTTTTTTTTTTTAATCGAAATATTGACCTTAACCTGAATAGTGATTCATTTTTTCTTAAATCAAAATCGTTTGAGCCGTTTTTAAAATAAATCAAGGATGGCCACGAGACGAGACTCTGCGAGACTTTTGTAAGTCTCGTCTCGGTCTCTTTAAAATCGAAAATTTTCAGTCTCGGTCTCGAGTTGGTATCGTATAATTAAGTCTCGTCCAGGTCTCGTCTCCGAAAAATACGATTTCCGGACAACCTGTTGCATACTGGAACGTAATATTTTCGATTATATTTTGAATATGTGCAGAAGAAAATAAATATTTAACTGAAATTGTATTTTGTCAATTGTTAATTTATTAGACTCTTTTCAAATTTTGGTCCATACCCCGGTCTCGTCTCGGAAGCTTAAAAGGCAGTCTCGTCTCAAGTCTAAAGTTTGAAGAAAATCGCTTCAGTGGCTAAGGCTGCAGATCGAGGAATCGACATGGCGTCATTTATAGATCTTTAACTAACAAAATTTTTGAAACGATTTCTTAGATTAAAGTTTTTAACAAATTGTATACATGTCAGCCTACATTTTTGTGTTAAAACTTTAAAGGGGATTAAAAAATTTAATAATTAAGAGTTGATTGAGTCTCAACTTGATTTTAGTTATTCAAAATGCAAAACTGGATGACGAAATTCAGAGTTAAAAAAAAAACAACAACAACTTATATACAGAATTCTCGTCTTAACCCTCTTTTACAAGATTATCACTGTTTTATATAATCGAGATGAATTAAACTGAAAAAGGATCTAGAAACATCAAATGAAAAGTAATACAGAAATTAAGTAAATTCTCATTTCTGCCGCAGATGTTCCATTTTTAATCGAATCAAAAAGTGGGATATACCCTGCTGTTTATTCAAAATAAACCGAATACTATAAAAAAACGTTTGGTGTAATTCCGTGTGAACGAAGCCTAAGAGTGGGAGAAGATACTTTTTTTTAAAAGGAAAATCGCTACTTTTAGAATCGCTACTCAATAGAAATAGCTAGTTGTGTTCCTCCCCTATAAAGATTCAACCGTAATACTATTGTGCTTCCAGGAATACCCATTAGAAATTCAAAACCAATGTCCTCCGGTAGCTCCTTATAATCCTATACTATTTTTGCATGCAAGTTGCTTATAAAAAAAAAAATATGCTTATAGAAAATATCCAACTTAGTCCGTGTTGTTAAAATCCATACCTATATTAATGAATTTATTAAGATTATATTATATATATAATTATTTCAAAACCTTTTGAATTTTAAATGAATTGTCGATGAAACCCTGATTTACAACGTAAAATAAATAATATATTTTTGTGAACGGAAAAATTTATAAAAGTTTCATTTCCATAAGGAAATTTATAGGTACAATAATTTAGGTCAATCAATGTTGTATCCCAAAAAATATTATTTATTGCCACCGAATATTCATATTAATTTCCCATTCCTGATGTGAACGGCCTTACAAAAATCATAAGTTAATGTGTCCTCATGAGACTGATAAACTTTAATAAATTCAACTCCCGATTAAAAAAAAAAGAAAAAGGAAAACATAAATTCAAAATTCCCTGTGGTCTTAACAAAAATAAAACAAAAAGAGTTTGTTTTTTTTTTAAATTGAACAAATAAAACGCAGAAATGTCGACACATATAAATTAAAACTGCCATGAGTGAATATTTATGTAGGTACCTACACATTGTCTTGCGACTTTGCAAACATTTTTTTTTTGTTTTCAAATTCAACCCGCTTTGATGCATGGTACTAAAATATATTCTTTTGAATATAAATCCAAAAAAAGGACTAACCTTCCCCTTCCGTTATATGAGTGATTGAATGACAGATTGAGAATAATGTCAATTTAAGTTACAATACAGTTTGAATACAATATACCAAGAGGGAACTGATCGATATGGATTCTTGGTGAAGACATCACTTTTACCCAAAACATATTTGTCAACAAAATTCTATACATACCGACCTCTATAACTCCTCCCATAACCTTTAACAAAATATGAAAGAAAAAAAAAACAATATTCAACCTTATAGAGTTACGGAAGGGTATGAACGCATCATCGCCATCATCATCGTAGGGAGTACAAGTTTCTACATTGTTTCCCAGTTTTGTCCTTGAAACAAAAAAAAGGATCAATACAATTATAATCTATAGGCTTACATCAGAGATAAAAATGGTGAATGTGTGTGTGTGGGTGCGGTTATTGTGTGGTTTTTGCAGAGTCACAGGGATTAAGATAGAAAAAGTATGACCCAAAACTTTAACCATAACCCTTTAACCCAGATAAATTGTACCCGATTCTTGTCTCGTTATTATGAAGCTATACCCTTTTTCAGCTCCAACGGACAATACATAGGAATACCTTTACATACACCTGCACACCTCTTCTGTTCAGACTTCACTTTTATCAAAGTTGTTGGTAACAACAACAAAAAACAAACACCCAAATGGGTCAAATATAATTACTTAAGTTTTGTTGTGATAGTTCGAAAGGACAGCAAAATAAATAAATGGGTTTAATATAGAACGACACTCGGTGAGACAAGAGAGCAGACATGTTGTGATATTACTTGATCTATAGGTAGGGCAAGTATTGGGTTCGTGTAAAAACTAACGTCACAATGATGGAAAAGGTCACAAATGTGATTTTCGACACGAGGTCCGTCACGTCGTGCCTCGGTGTGTTTTGCATTTGCGTCCGTCCGTGTATCGTTATGTTACATCGATCTAGAGCCTATAAAGTTTTATTTTTTATAATGTACGTGCACTCAAGGGGTTTTTGATACCCTTGAAATGTTAAATTGAACACAGTGTGAGCACTAGGAAAATAGGAAAGGATTTAATAGATGGAACAGATGTATGTACATTGGTTTTGAATATCAAAATGGAAGGGAAAATAGTGTCGGGTAAGGCAGTCCACATTCGGGTAGTGCAGCTAAACAATGAATTTCTATACTTGACTAGGGGAGGAATGCAGCTATTTTAGCCATTTCACTGGAAAACTGGTTGTAAAAATAACGGTAAGATAATGAAAGACAGGTAACAGAATTACGGGCGTTGTTCAAGAGATGCAAATGCTTGCTTCCATTATATTTCTTTCGCCTACCATTTTCATAGCTCATCTTTGTATTCTATCCAATAGACTCGAGAGTATTCTTGGAGCACCTACCCAAATGTGACAATTGAATGGACAGATTTGCTTCAAATTTGATGTGAAGCATTATTATGTAATTCCCTAGACAGCAGAAATTCAAATGTCTGTATCAGCTTCTCGAGAAGGGGAAGAAGCTGCCATACACAATTTTTGATTTAATCTAGTTTTCTCAAAAACGGCTTTAACGATTTTGATTAAACTTAGTAGGTACCTACTTACATGTTGTCTCTAGATCAGTGATAATAATGCTGTATACCAGATTTTTGGCAAAAATTCGAATTACCGAAATAAATTTGTTGGGGGTTTTGAGGAAAATTCCATTTTTTGTCATTGGCCATGTTGATTGTGTCACTATTTTATAATTCGTTACTTCTAAGTTAGTCAACAAATATAGGGACGTATTCATAGTCATTTTAGAGCTGGGTTTAAGTTAAACATATGTTTTGTAAAATTTTCGAACATTGATTTTATTTTTTTAAGTTTATCATTTCAAAATATTTGAAGCTATTTGTGTAGTATACCAAGTTAATTATCTTATAAAAATATAAAACCAACAATTTGTAATTAAAATCGGTCTGTATTCATTGAGCTAAAATTGTCATTTAAATTGCCTATCTGCGACTATGAATATGCCCATTGTATTTTTATTTAATTCTAAAAGTTGGCATACCAAATTTTATTTTTAAAAATGTTCGTGAATTTTTATATATACAAAATTTTATAGTAATTTATATTAATTTTTATGTAAGAGGTCCTTTGTTTTAAAAACTTCTTTAATGATATCATAATGTTATAGAACCAATACGCACATTGTCAACTTCAAGCTACGTTAAGGTTTTTAGCTACGAGAGCATGTTTTGTGCGATCCAGTCGTGCCCATTTTTTTAAAATGTTTATAAAGGGTCAAAAGTCCACAATCTATGGGCCAGAAGTCCACAAGTATATCATGTGGACTATATTAGCCCGCACTAGTAAAGTTCACAATCAATATTTGAACTTTTGTCCCACCTACTGAGAAAAAAATCCATTATGAATTTTGACTCCGCGAGAGAGAATCCTAGTCTTATTTTTATGAGGAAGTTGTTTTTTTTTTTTTTAGTTATTAATATTTTAAAAAGTAAAATTCACAATTCATATTTTCACATTTTCAGTGTTTGACTAATATTTAATAGAAATATTGAATTTTAAAGCTTTAAAGTACATGTTTAGTACTTAATGACGTTATTAAAAAAATAATATTAGATTGAAAAAAAAGTAAACATTTTGTTTGAAAACGTTCAGTTCGGAAACTAGGTATCTACGTACTGGTTATCGCGGATCTTGTAGAGGATACACACAAGTATTTCTCCGTCCCGGCAATTTTGTATGGCTAATAACCACCAAAAATTGGTTGATTTTTATAAAATCTTAAAGGCCTACACGGGTTCGGGAACGAGCAAGTAAGACTCCTCTAATAAGGTGGTCATTTTGTGTACTGAACTCAAATCCGACATCCATTTTCCGCCATCGGCTCTAGCTTTTGAGATATTCCAGTCTGAAAATGGAATATAACCATTTTTTCCCCTTCTGTAAAAATTTGAAATGGTTTTTTTTCAAAACAAATGCACCGATTCATCAGAGTTATTGCACTATGACTCATGTTCATGGATGAATCGGTGTATTTTTTTGAAAAATAAGCATTTCGAATTTTTACAAAATCTCAAAAATAGGGGAAAAATGGTTATACATCATATTCCATTTTCAGACTGAAATATCTCAAAAACTAGAGCCGATGGCGGAAAATGGATGACGGATTTGAGTACTTAGAGGAGTCTTACTTACTTGTTCCCGAATCCATGTAAGCCTTTCAAAAGCTCATAAAAATCAACCAATTTTTGGGGGGTTTTCAGGCATCAATCGAGTAAGAAAGGTGTATTTTGAAATTTTAAGGGGCAGTTACTTGTACTTCATATTTTATTATTTTATTAGCATCCCAAGAAAGTCAAAAGAAATCCTTTTAAGTCGGTGAAACCACGTTTGATATGCGAATTCTTGATCATTTGTTGACTTTGAAAAAAAAACGTGTGTTTTTACATACCTCGGCAAGTACCATTTTATGAAATTTCCGGGACGTAAAAATACTTGTGTGGTGTGGGTATCCTCTATAAGATCCACGATACCCATTTTGAATATCTGACAAAAAAAAATTAAGAGCGACCCCTAACGTACCTATTCAAAACCTATTTACTAAAACAACTTCATTAAAAAAATAAAAGAAACTGATTTTTTGCTTACGTGTTAAAGTAAGTTGAAAGTTTTCAATATGTTTTTATTTGAAATCAATTTCTCAGAAAATGCCCCCCCCCCCTTGCCTAAACGGGGAAAAAAAAGCTCCCCGTCAGAAATCAAGCCAAACTATATTTTTGTTGCATCTTATGTTATTTTGTTTTGTTGTTTTATTTTTTTTTAACATTTGTATTAAAATCCAACAGTACTCTTAATTCACAATCTTAATTCACAATGATTTATCCAATGAATAGCTCTTCTTGCTAGTATAACTGTTCTATTCAGCAAATGTACAAAGAAACATTCCAGTCATGTGTATTATCATCTGCCTTACAACTAACTACGCCCTGTTGTAGCTCCCATTCCAAAAATGTGTACACCACATAGATACCATTTATGTATGTAGGTATATATGAACAAATAAACTCAACTGTGATTTGCAGATTTTTGTGGTTTCGTACAAGGATTTTCAGGACGTTTAAGGATGCCAAATATTTTGGCCATAACTTTGACGTATGTGTGTACCATGAAGAACATGATCCATGACGAACTTTGTGTGTGGAGATATTTTTTTTTTGTTCGTACTTTGACCATGTATAGTCCTTCACCTAATTCACCAAATTAACATTGAAGTCCATCACAGCCTTAAGTAAAAATGTTGGTTTGTTTGTGTTGTACACCAATGTTTTCCTTGTTTAAGATAGAAAACAAATATATTTTGTTGAATATTTTGTCCCATGATGTATAATAATTCTGAGTTTTATATTAAATGGACATTTTTGGATAATGATGTTTTTTTTTGTTATTCTTGTAAGTATATGAACGCATGAAGCATCCTTAAACATTTAGAGGAACAAAATGAGTGTACCTATGTGGTTTTGTTTATTCAATTTGTTAAAACAAAATATTAATAAAACATCACATTTTTCATTGCGGAATAGAGTTCCTAATTAGTATGCTGTCCCTTCGTTATTTTTGTTTGGTGTTGCCCGCATTCTTAAGGGTCCAAACTATAAAATTATTTTATCTGAATTTGTATTTTGATTACTTTATTTTGCATACCTACACTTGCTTCGGTTTTGCCGAAGTTCTATTTCGGTTTAAATATTATATTCAAAGGATAAGGGTTTGGTAATGCACGCTGCTATGAATTCCTGATGATGATCCCCTGTTTTGGTCCTTCATAATATCATAAAAGGAAAATAATATTAAGAGAGAGAGAGAGAGAGAGAGAGAATGAAAGTAATTAACAATTAAGTGATTAACTGTTAATGATAATTGGGGGGTATTCTTAATGAAGACAGGTGATGTGGTGTGCCTGCCTGATGATGAGTCCTGTGGAATTTGAAGGGAATTTATTTTACGAGTCATAATGATACTTCGTTTATTTTGATTGTGGTACTTAAGTTGAGGAAATATTCAGGTGGGATAATTATATTAACTGCGGTAGAGATGAAATAAAGGTCAGATAATAATAATTTATGCACATTAAATGAATTTTAGCCTGAATTTTTACCTGAATATGTATTTATAATTGAAAAAGTAATTAAATTACAAAAAAAAAAAAAACGATAATTGAACAAGGTTTTATTGATTAAGTTTCTCAAAAAAAAAATATGCTAATTTAAAATAAACAATTCTTTCTTGAGGAAATATAGGATTCAATTTTCACTAAAATAACGAAAAATTATATATTTTTGGACCACGGGGGCGGTAGTGGTACATCGGACCAAGTGAAAAATTGGCTTTTCATAATCCAACAGGCCAAATATTATCAAAACAGTTGCTTTTCAGAAATTCTGTCGTTTTTGTTTTACGTGATGAGACGGAATGTGTCAAACCGAAGAAAAAAACAAGCTTTCTAAAAAATATTGTTCCTTCGACAAATTGTGATTAAACTATGCTTATTCAATTAAAAAGCTCAAGTCACATGAACTCCAACATGTCTTTTGCGTAGATTTTCCAATAGATAATGTTCATCCACTTAAAACAGAAGTAATTTTGTTTTCTAAATTTCTTTATCTTCGTTACTAAACCATGCTATTTAGTGCAATGAAATTATCAAAATATTTACAAAAATTCAGGAGGAGAATTTATTGTTTTATTTTAAAGAATACCTCTTGGGTATTCTAAAACCACAATTTTCCAAAAAAAAAAAAACCCTCTGCGTCGTTCGCCATTTTGAAAAGGGTGTTTAAAAGGTGTCAATTTTCTCAACCGCTATTAGTCGTAGAGTAGTTATTTTTAATTACTTTTGTAGGTTAACATGTTCTGCACAATTTTTGATTTAACATTTTTTTATAGCTCCTTCCTATAAAAAGTATTGTTGAAAAACCAGCAAATTTTCGTTTTTAAAAATAGTTTTTCAAGTTTATCATCCATCGAAACCAAAAATCACTTTGGATACTTTTTATAGAGCATTAAATTTCCTACATTTCTGTTTATTTAGATTTCATGTTTATCAAAAAACTTTCAGGATATAGCACGACAAAGTTTCTAATATTATATAATAAAGTGTCGATTGATTCTATTAAACTGCCGCTACTAGTTCCCCGTTATATTAAAAAATATAAAATAACAAACATATTGGTAGAAAAAGTTTGTACCTATAATTGTGTACAATTTTTTTCTTGAAAATTGAAAATTTTTCATCATATTTTTAATTTAAAATAGTATGTATAAAGTTGACGGCACATTTACACACCCTTTTAGTACCAAGCCTTTTGCCCCTCCCCAAAAACTAAATTTGTAGGTCTTAATCTTAACAATCTGACCAATAGAAATTAAGTTAGGATTTTTTTAGTTAGAGAAAATTAAGACACACTCCTAATGTTACTATATAGCAATGATAGGACAGTTTCCTGCAGTAGGTACGTTTTTTTTGTAAAGGAATGCATTCGTTTTTGAGTACAAGTTCTCAAAAATTACCGCCTCTTAGGCTAATCCACCAAAGGAGTGTAGGAGGGGGTGGGGTTTTTATTTCCTGCCCTTGAGCATGGCAAATTTTCTAAACAAAATTGACTTTAATTGCAAAAAATAAACAGAAAACAATAAAGAACAACAACTATTCCCTAAAACAGTTTGATTTTATAAAATAAAATAAAATAAAAATAAAGGGTTTCTGGCTTTATAAAAAAATTTAAGGGTAATATTGTAAACGCCGTTGTTTATATCCGTAAAAGAAAGTTTCTCCTGAATTAAAATTTTGGCGATAAACCCCCCTCCCATTAAATTTTATATCTTGTGTTGACCCAATGTTAACGCTTTAGGTTTTTGTTGCGAATTAATCTGTTTATTCCCGCTTTTCAGATTGAGAAGAATTTCCAGCACACTGGACAGTTAATCATTAAGTTTCACATTCATGACCAAGTCAACAACCTTTAATATTATTATGTTTTGATTTTCAAAAAAAAAAAAAAAATATATATTATTTATTTATCCCAATTTTTGATGCAAATACACTTGTTTGCCTCAGTTTATACATAGCTGCCTTCTCAAACCAAAGCAATTTGTTTGATTAAATCTTTAAGTGAAATTTTATGTCAATGGCACCCGTTCTATTTAATCTCTATTTAATTAGAATTGTAAAAGGACACAATAGCCAGGTAGGTAGGTATCTTTTTTAACTCTATACAAAACACATAGATATCTAGACCATATATACAATACATATCTACCATATACCTACAAAGTTACACCAAGAAGAAGGATGCTACTACTATTTATATTCCGTCTTTTTACATTGCTAGTGAAGTTCTCAAATTGCCTTTATAAATCACATTGTGAAAGCGTGTGTAAGTGTGTGTGTATGTGTGAGCGTGACTATAATTTTCTTATCCTTTGCGAAAAGTGAATTTCTCTCTATCTAATAGCTTAACAATTAAGACAGCCCAAGGATGCACAATAAACTTTACACTGGACGACCTCTTTAGCTTTCCAGTTGCTCGTTTTACATGAATAGTGCCAACCTACCTATATATATTACAAGGCCGTAGTAAGAATACAGTTGCGGGGGGGGAGGGGAAGGGTATACCTAAATGATGAACAATTAAAAGTTAATAATGTGCATAGCTTGTTAATTAAATAAATATTTTATTTCAGTGATCATTTTTAAATTGAAGAAATATGCTTTAATGCGATTTAGTCACAAAAAGGTATAATACATATATGTACATGACTGGTCCCTAAATGGATGAACTGAATAAATTTGCTTTGACTTAAGTTTACCATTTTTAAGTGATTTGGTTCAGCTGATCTATGTATTTTGTGACTTTGGGCAGCTACCATGTTACGATTTCGGTTTTGCTTTTCAAAATTTCCTGAAAAATACGATTTTGATTATAATTTGTTCTAATGATTTTTAAATTGGCAATAATAAAACTGCATGTCAGCTCATAGTCCAAAATTTTATTGAACGGAAATAGATTTATCAAATTGGTGCTTATTTGTGGTTATTTCCGATTATCTAGTTATTTGATGGACAAATTCGACCTGTTCTTTGTCACAATGCTGATGCTTTATTTGATCTGGGACGAAATCATTATAGGACGGGAGGCGACCGTAGGTTTACCTATCTCATCGTGGCTTCAGAAAAGAATGATGCCAATTCATAGCTTTAGTCTTAACATTAACAAAACCGTTGCTCGGACGAGGTTTTTCAGGTGCCAATGGGTAGAAAACGCACTTTTTCGGTTGCATTTTTGGCTTAGGTTACCTAAACCATGATGGATTTTTATAAATGGGGTATCAAATGAAAGCCTAGACTGAACTCTTTACAAATCCAGTGGTCGTACAAACTTTTGTTGGTTGTTGCGGCGAAGTCCGACCACTTTTGTAAAAAGAGCTATTTTTAACCTTTGCATTTAAAATGCATTAAAGTGGTAAAAGCGTTTTTCTAGGCTATATGAAATAGTTTTGCATAGTTGTCCACCTGTTAAACGGAATGGATACAAAAATAGCTGTTGTTGCAAAAGTGGTCGGACTCGCCACAACAACCAACAAAAGTCTGTCCGACCACTAGTTTTGTAAAGAGGGCCCCATTATAAAAATCCATCATGGTTTAGGTATCCTAAGCCAAAAATGCAACCGAAAAAGTGCGTTTTCTACCCACTGGCACTTGAAAAAACTTGTCCGACCAGCGGTTTTGTTAATGTTAAGACTAAAGCTATGAATTGGCATCATTCTTTTCTGAAGCCACGATGAGATAGGTAAACCTACGGTCGCCTCCCGTACTATTATCAACATTATTATATTTAAAATTAAAAAAAAAAAATAACAATGTTTTAATAATCCAAATACATTTATATTAATTTTATTCATTTAGTATTTTTTTAATGATATCGGTTCCTTGATAACACAGCCCTTAAGCCCCCTGATCAGTGTTATCACTTCAAAATTTAAAAACGTGGTAGATTGAGCTACGAAAAAGTGGTAGATTCAGATTTTTCGGGGTAGATTTTAAAATTTTAATTTCTGCAGTTTTTATTTTGTTAGTATTATAAACCAAGGTATTTAAAAAAAAAACAATCGAAATTAGCAGCAATTGAACTACATACAATTTTCTACGAATACGATGTGAACTTATAGTTCCGTCGAGTGTTGTCTTAAAGATTGAAGTACGAAGACGTACGTGTTGAATGGTACATGAAAACAAAATAAATCCCTACGACATACACGAAAAGTCCCTACTTTATGAATTTTATCCCTACACCTATAAAATCCACAAAATAACATAAACATACTTAAGGAAACAAAAATAAGATATTTTTTTTTAATGTTTGTTTAAAAAACTCTTTTGAAGGATTATAATAGTTTATAATTTAAGCTTAAAATGCGCCAGCTCATGCTTAGCTAGATTTGACAAGACCTCATAAACGTTTTGAATACTATTCATTTTATTCCAAAATTGGGCAACTTCTAACAGCTAAGTTGTTCTTTTATTTTTCCAAAAAGTTAAATTCGTTTGTCCTATGATCTTGCAAAAGTGCATATTGAATCATGGGAAAGTTTCTCGGACAGAAGCTTAAAACGGAACTCAGTTCTTTCCCCATCCCCATTAACACAACCTTAGGATTCAAAAAACCGAACTGAAAATATTTTAATTCTTACTAGGTAGTCTTTGTTGAAACTCTTCTAAGTAATAATATTAGAAGTATAAGTATTAAAATTCCAGGGTGTGTGATTAAAAAAAATATAATAAAATTCTGCAAATCCCTACGCTTTCATTGAAAATTCTGATATTTCAAAAATCTGTCCCTTTTCCCCTACGGTATCTTTTTCAAGACAAAAATTCCTACGTGTAGGGAGTTTTCCCTACGTGTAACATCACTAGCTTGAAACAAATTGTGATAATTTTGTGCAAATCCAGAACGCCATGTTGTGGATTGATGTGTTTTTCTGAACGATTGTAGAATTAAAAATCTATAAGAGGAATACTGAGACGGGTGGAGGAAAGAAGTGCAAGTAGAACAAACTATGAATTTATGCAAACTACAAAACAAATATAGTTTAAGAGGACATTAATACTAAGTTTTCATTAGAGAAGTTAGCTGATTTGGAACGTCAAATATGTATAGGAAATGACGATCCAAATGAGCTTATTTCGAAATTACCTCATTTCGGCTCTAATGAAAATGTAGTATAAAGCCTGATCCACATCTGTGTCGTGTGTTGTGTTGTGGAGTCGTGTGCCGCTGTCATTCCATATATTTTATGCGCCATACTGCAACACAACACACGAGACAAATATGGTTCTACACATATGAAATACATTGTAGCGATAGCGAAACACGCCTCCACAACACAACACACGATACAGATGTGGATCAGGCTTAAGGTACAATAGGGACACAACAACTCAATAAATAATCATCTATAAATTATTTCGACAATACAAAATAAGATTTGCATTTTATAAACAATTGTTTTTTTGTTTCAATTCAGCTGATTTCTGTTACATTTTCTCCACAAAAATTTGCCTAAGTTGTTAGCCAATATTTGGGGAGAATTTTGCTAGCTAAAATTTAGCGCGATCTGCATACTTGGTTTAAAGAAAAAGGTGTTTTAAGATTTTTCGAAAAAAAAAATGTTTTTTTTTATTTAATTTCCTCAGAAATTTGTATGCATTTAAAGAATTCCTTGATTTTTATATGGCTGATAAAAAGTGGTAGAATTTTTTATTACCGTGGTAGAAGTGGTAGATTTGAAAATTGCTTAAAAAAGTGGTAGATCTGTGGTAAAGTGACAACACTACCCCTGATACGACCTTGTTTAAACATATACAAAATCATCATGGTCCTCTTGGTATACATATACATAATAAAGTGAGATGGAGAGCTGGGTGCAAACGAATGCCGCCCGCTACCAACGCCCTCTCTTTAATCTACTTCTTCTCTTTATATAATCTATACTCGTTTGGCATCCTTTTCCCTTGAAAGTTTATTGACGTGAATTGAAAGAATTAGTGTAATACTTAAACATCAACGTATATCTACAATAAAGCACCAAGAGAAGTTGATGGGATTAATTTGAAATTCGTCTGGGGATTAAAGTTTTACCTACTTTCTTTTTCTTTTTACAGAAAAAGTAATTTTTGTTGGTTTATTGTTGTGATCGATTTTTTTTTCTTTGATTGTTGTCGATGTTTACCTATCCATTCATCGAAATGATATATTCTTTAACTTAATCAATTTTCAAATGACACAAAAAAGAAGGTCGTTGAAAACTTCTTCTACCTTCAATATGTGTTAGCTTCAATATCTAAGAGTTTTGATTAGAAATTGATTAAAAGTTATTCTTTTATTATTTTTATTTAACTAAATCAGGCCTTTCTGTTATATTTCAAAACCCTTAAGGGCCAGTTTTGATTTGGCTCATCAATATTTCAAAAGTTTAACTCAAGTTTAACTCTGATAAAAGAATGAACTCGCACTGAAAAATCAGGTCTTCGGTCTTACAGGCACATATAGTCTAGGAATGATAGACAAATTAATATGGGTAAGTGGGAAGAAATAAATTCATGAAATTTTATTGTTGGAATTTTATTGCAGAGTTTCATCGTGTATTTTTTTTTTATATTTTTAGCAAATTTCATTAGTATCAGAATCACTCACTTGCATCTCTCCCTCAAAAAACACCCTTTAACCATATATATTTTTGGGGACTCTTTATATACTTGGTAAACATGCCAAATGAAACATTTATACCAAATTTCATTAATATCCTAAAATACCCTCATTGGATTTGCATTTAAAGAGGCGGAGAGGGGGGGAGGCGGTAGTTTATCAAGCTGAAAAATTTATAGTACAATCTAATCATAATATGACACATGTTTTTATGGTGCTTTTCAACGCTGATTCTAAAGAGACCAAAACTGAAAAGATATAATGTATCCTGTAAAAAGTGAAAGTCCTTTTTATGTAATGATGACTTTTTTTTTTTAAGTACAATAAGTAAATAATTACCTAAAACCATTTTAAAATAACTTAGGTAATATTTTACTTGGTGTACTTAAAAAAAGTCATCATAACATAAAAAGGACTTTAACTTTCTGCAGGATACATTATATCTTTTCAGTTTTGGTCTCTTTAGAATCAGCGTTGAAAAGCACCATAAAAACACGTGTCATATGATTAGATTGTACTATAATACATTTTTCAGCTTGATAAACTACCGCCTCCCCCCCTCATCTCCTTTTTAAATGCAAATCCAATAACGGTAACTTGGATATGTTGTACAAGATGAAATTCTGCGTCGATACCAGCAAATAAAATTTCATGAATTAATTTGTTCCCGGTCAGATCCTTTCTAGTCCAGTCAAATTCGACAATAAATTCGCAAAGCGCGATGTAGTTCTGCATTTTTGATATGTTGTTGGGACATGTTAGAGTAGTCTGTAGCTTTGTTTGGATCTTCGAATAACCTGTGCTCGCTTCAGGAGTGAAAAAACGTTAAAACCATCCCATTTTGTTCGACATTTTGCTTTACAAATTTGAAAATATGCAACTTAGGAAAAAACCATCCATTATAAACTTGTTTGTTATAAAATTTCCTACAAGACCACATTTGTTTTAAATGCATGCATGTTATATTTGTGTTGCTATTATCTAACCATGAATTAAAAAAAAATCTGAAAAACTAAGTTATTTTCAAGCACTCAAAAATTAGATCAAAAGTTGTCCAGTTCTGCTAAAAACTTGGAAACAAATAGTCTAGTCTAGAGTATTACAAGACGAAATTCAAAAATTCGATCCAAATCGGTCAACAAGTTTTGGCAAGAAACATGATGTTAACAAAGTGCAACACGCAATTTTTCATCATAGCTGATGTGGTCAAAGTCAGCCACTCAAGTTGGAACTGACTTTTCTACACAAACTTGAACAGCGACCATTTTCGACATTTTACGTTTTTTGAAATGTCGTTATCTTCTTAACGGTGGGTGCTAAGAAAAAAATAGTATTAACCTTTTTTTCGGCAAATGACATAATCTACAAGTTTTGCATTAAAAACTTTTCGATATCTTTTACCGTTTCTGAGTTTTATGCGAAAAACTGATACACACGATTTGGTAATAGACTTTCGTAATAGTATTTCTTATGCCAAAATAAAAACAATTGCGTTTAAAAATCTTCACTTGAAGAAGTGCTTTATATAATTGATATCAATTTAGCGAAAATGGTCGGATGCCACAATTGCGTTTAAAAATCTTCACTTGAAGAAGTGCTTTATATAATTGATATCAATTTAGCGAAAATGGTCGGATGTTGCAACCCTGACAAAAAAAAATTTCAAATTAATTTTTTTTTGTTGTTCTTCAAGCCCTAATTACTCAAAAATTATAAATATGATGTTCCTCCTTATCTAGTACCTACTTATAAAATGTTATTACAAATTTCTAAATAATTTTTTTTTCTCATTACAGGTAAGTTCAATTCAAGCTAAAAAAAAGATCATTTTCTATGAAAGTCGTATAAGTAAGTATAATTACTTAATTAACATTATTGAAATACCGGAAATATGTTGGCAAACAATAAAACCTTGGAAAACCCTCAGAAAAAGCCACACATATTCATTCCCTTTATTATCCCCAACCAACTAACAAAAAGCAAATGAACAAAAACAATATACATAAATACCGCTGCGGAAAGTTTATTTTCATTATTCCAATGGGTTAATTAAGGCTAACCTTAATGTTTAATACTACATATAGTTAGGTTTATACATATTTATAAATAGAACTGACCGGAATTTTACTGATGGTTGAACTTCAAGGATATAACCCTATAGATACTGCAGAATTGAGAGATAAAAACAATATACCTATGTACATCCCCTTGACCCAGAATTTTAAGTATTTTCATTCTATATCAACAATGTGTCAAAATACATACCCAGTGTTTTGTTTTAAATTTGTTTAATATTTAACTTCAATCAACAAGGATTTTCTATTAAAGTGATGGCTTCACTATATGGGGAACTTTATTATGATTGGAATTTTGTCATGTACTTTTTAGTTAATAAAAAAAATAAATAACGAATTACGCAGGATGATGGTCAATTCCTACAAAAAGCTTTGGGTCGATGTCTGTGGTTGATAAAATGTTTAACTATATTTGGATATTGAAATTCTATTTAATGGATGTTACATTTTTATAACTGGTTCAAAGAATAATTCGAACAAAAAATTAAACGAACAAAAATATTACAGAAATTATTTTTTTGTTAATTCATAGCGCATATTTTACGGAGGTATGTACAGTATGTGTATAGTTCATACTTTATAGATTAAAAAAATATTTTGTTAAATTGATGAAAATTTAAAATTTTCCTTGGGTAGAATTTTGTTTGCTCACATTTACTAGGAATTTGGTTAGGCATTTAAATAAAAAAAAAAATTTAATAACTTAAAAAAAAAAAACAAAAATACTTACATCGCGATAATGTGAACAATTTAAACCAGGCCAGTTTATGGTGGCCTTTGGAAAATTTTAACGGCCCATTCAGCAGACCAAACATGTCACTGAATCTACCGTGCCATATTGCATTTTCGGTTGTTACAGTACCACAAAATACATCCATGTGAACAAAACGTACGTACGTAAATACATACCAAACGATGCTCCAAAACATACGGCACATAAAAAATATTTTAGACGTTGGAGGATGTTTGTGGCAATAACTTAAAAGAATAGATTTTTTTTTTTTAATTCGGGAATTTGTATCAACTTTTGTGTTTTGAAAAAAAAAAAAAAAATTGGTTTGCGCAACGGCTCGTGAAGAACCAGGGCCTAGTGACTAACAACTCGCAACCATTCTTGTGTGCTTGTGTTGACAGGAATGGAAGGGACCTACAATTTTATTCCGAATCCGAACGGCTAGACGAGAAGCACTTATTCGTGACAAGTGATACTCTTGGAGGATTTGTCAATTCCTCGCAAGAGGCAGTAGCCCTGAAAAAACTTTTTAGTTTTTAGGTGGACGAGGCTGGGAAGTGAACCCAGACCTCCAGCGTGACAGTCCAACGCACTTACCATTACGCTATGGGCTACTACCAAACATTTTTACTATACAATAAATGAAAATGTTTTAGCCGAGTGGTAAGTAGGCCATTTTGCACCTTTATGCTTTTTTTATTTAAGTTTTAATTTCGAACAGACAGAAATAGTTCTAGGCAAACGAATTTCAGTTAATTAAAGAGAAATAGTTTATACTTACAGGCATTAACTGCTTTCTCCAAAATTCACTGTTTTATATACAGTTTTTTGTCAACAAATTTTTCTTAAAATTGAATTGTTTTTACTTTTGGAGATGATGGCTAGAGACATTTTGATCTGTAAAATTTTAAATAATATCGTGAAGTTGCTAGCGTTTTGTATTTGCCTGTGCTGGCAGATAAACTTAAGAAATGTGTTCACAAAACCTTCTAATTCTGTTCGATTCTACGATTTCTAGCGAGGGGGCCATTTTACCTTTGGTGGGCCATTTTAGGCCGCCTTCCCCTTGCATAGGATTTCTATGCAAGTAAATACCTTTATTTGAAACACGTTAGAAGCAGTGTTGCCATAATCTTAAATTTCATAATGCTAGATTTCAAATTTCATAATGCTAAATCGTATTGAAGCTCAAAAAAACAGAATGCTAGATTCCAAAAACACCTAATAAAATGTTTCTTTGCATAAACTCCCATATAAATGATAAAACAAAATATTTACTTTGTACAAAGACACCTATAAACGCGAAAGAGAACTAATTATTTGGAGAAATCTTACCTAAAGGCTTCATCGGAAATATTGGAGGCAGTACATTTCCTCTCTATTTGCCAAAATAATGTGAAAATTCAAGATGTATTGTTCAACGATAAAAAGCAATAATTGCCTTTCATCTACCGTGCAATATTGCCCCTTCAAAACCGTCGGAATTCAAAGAAGTGTAGATGAAAGTGGCAATTTATTGCATTCAAGAATGCAAAACAAACAAAATTATAATGCCAAAGATTTTGGCATATTTTTAAAATTTCGTAATACTTTTTCATCGTTTATAATGCTAGATCTAGCACTAATAATGACATTATGGTAACACTGGTTAGAAGCATATCATGCAAATGTATATTAAGCAATAAATACGGTCATGTATTTTCAACACGAGTAGACGCTTTTTATCTTAGCTACAGCTAAAGGCAGTGTTTTCCGTTTTTTTACTTGCCTACTTTCTGCATAGTGCGCGAGTTTAGTACACTAGTAGTTTGACATTATTTGAGATTAAATTAATTAATAAATTATTTATATCTTAATAATAATCCTTATTCACAATCAACATAAAAGTGGACATTGACATTTTTTTTTCTCTGAATAAAACTGTGTCATTCTCTAACTGCGTTATTGCTCTATAAATCGTCCAAGTTAATGCTCTTATTTGCCACCATATACTCTTAATTATAAATTGCAACCCGAAAAGTGTGTTTCTCTTCATTTATTGCGCCATGACACCCACACCAGCGGTAACTCGTTCCCAAGAACGAAGTTCATCCCAAACAGCCCATAAGTGACACCACTCTGCTTACAATTGAGTCATTAAGTTTAAGCCTTCTTGATCTCTTCATTGTGTCGGACCCACATAATATTTTGCTGTACGGTCAAATTTCTTTGAACGACATAAGTGAACACGATCTTCTCTTTTGCACCTTATATATTGCGTTCTCATCGATAGTTTCACCAACTTATTTCGAATATAAGGACTTATCCTCTGTTGACCTTAATGGCCTCCAAGATGCATCATTATCAGCGCCCTGGGAGCTTTGTAGACCAAGTGCTGATCCTAATGATAAGCTAAATTGCTTACAGATGCTTATTGGGCATCTTTATAATGAATTTGTGCCTCCTAAAACTTTTTTAATACGCAACATGGCCTGTACATGGTACAACCTTGAAGTAATTAATGCTATTAAAACAAGAAACAGACTCTCTTCTAAATGGAAGCGTAACTCTTGTCCTGGAAATTGGTGTAGATAAAGAAGCGCGATATATCGCAACACTAGCTGTTCGACGTTCTAAGCAAAACTTTTACTCTTCTAAGCTAAATACTTCCCTGCCTTCCAAAGTATTATGGAGAAATCTACGTGAAATTGATATGATTGACAAAACTAACTAACAACTTGTGTGCTTGATTTTAATAAGCTTAATCGTTCATTTCTATGTAGTGATGCTTTACCCAATCAGTTTGAGTACGATTCGATTCCTTCTAATTTTTCTGAGCTCCAAGCCGAATTCGAAACAGTTTCAGAGACTGAAATCATCGAGACCGTCAAGTCACTGAGATCTAATGCTATTGGAGAAGATGGAGTGCCTCTTCAGTTCGTAAAACTGCTGTTGCCACATATTAAAAGCCATGTGACACAAGTTATAAATTCGTGTATAATGTATTCAACTTTCCCTTCATGCTGGAAAAGTGCAAAAGTTATACCAATTGCCAAGAAAGCTAATGCAAATATGGCGAATGATTTCCGTCCGATTAGCATTCTTCCTTGTCTGTCTAAGGTATTTAGAGAGTTTTGGCAAGGCAATTACAAAATCATCTGTCTGCGAATTCTATGCTAAGTCCACTTCAGTCAGGATTCAGAGCTGACCATAGCTGTTCGACCGCAATGGTGCACATTTTGTATGAAATAAGAAAGGATTTTGACAAAGGATGTAGTACCTTACTTTGTCTTTTAGACTTTTCAAAGGCCTTTGATAAAGTCAATCATTCCATACTTTGTTGGAAGCTCCGGCATTATTTTGGCTTTGGAAATAGAGCCTTAGAACTCATTTCAAGCTTCTTGAGTAATTGGGTTCAAAGAGTGATAGTTGGCAATAGATGTTCTGAATTTATGTCACTTGTACAAGGTGTTCCCCAGGGCTCAATTCTGGGCCCCATTCTTTTTTGTCTTTATATTAATGACTTAGCCACAGTATGCCATCATTGATCTATACACTTAAACGCTGATGATGTTCAACTTTTTTACTCTAAGCCATTTACAAAGTTGAATGACTTTGTCTCAAACTTAAATGAAGATTTATCTTCAATAGCTAGATGGGCTCAGCTTAACGGCTTAGTTTTAATTAGTAATTAATTAATTTGAGGTAGTCTACAGTAATCTGGATTCACTCTCATACCCCAAACTGCAGTAGCTTTTAATGATGCTGTTAGATACATTTATCAGGTACGTAGACATGATAGAATCTCTTTGTATGTGAAAAATGTCTTAGGCTGCTCCTAACAGCAGCACAGGAATATTAGAAATTGTTTATTTCTATACAAAATAATTAGTACACAGTCACCGCCCTACCTCCACTCCAAGCTTCAGTTTACCCGCTCGATTAGAACTTTCAACATTGTAACACATAGATTCAATTATTTAAACTCCTCTCGAATTTTTTCATCCATGCAATTCAATTATGGAACTCCTTTCCCGTATATATTAAATATTTATCAAACCTTAATAACTTAAAAGCTGCACTTTTGAATTTCTACTCATCCCAACGATAAGATATTATTCTACATTCTTTCTTCCCTCCTTTTTTTTTTTCTATTTCTCCTTCTTTTCGAACTGTCTATCTTTTTCTATCTTTTTTTTCCCGTTTTTTTGCCGTATCAAAATTTTAGTATATGTATGTGAATTTTAATTTTTATTAACAGTAGGTGATAAAAAAGTTTTTGGATTAGCTTGATTTCCATTCATCGCAGATTTGGTTTGAAAAAGCATCTCTTGCATAATTCGCTTCTCAAGGCTAGAACAAATCCAAATAAAGCAAACGCAAATGAAGCAAACATGCCAAATCCGAATCATCATTAAATAAATTTAAAGAAATACATATAGTGTGTGTTGCAAATAGTCATGCTTTATAGCACAATGATTATTTTGCTGTTGCCAGTGGACCAATAGTTATAATAACTAACTTGCTCAAACCATCATTTTTGTTAATTGTGATAAGCAAGAGGTGATATGCAAGAATGTCTTTATTCATAATGTTGTTACATAAGTATAGTAATATTAATAGTACAGTAGTATTATAACATTACATAGTATTGAGTATTACTAAGTATTATTACATCTTTCTTTTTTGTTTTTTTTTCATTATTTTATTCATTTATTTTAGTGTACAATTTTTGATTAACCTACGCTTTCTATATGATTTATGTGTATTGTAAACGGTCCACTGGTTTTATTAACCTACCACTTCGAGTTCGTAACATCCCTGGGTTTATTTGATTTTCTTGCATCTGTTTTGTTGACGTTTGTGGCTCCATTTGCTTTTCTTCAGTCATCTGTTTGTTTGACGTTTGGTTTGGTGTCAGATGTGGGGTG
The DNA here is from genome assembly GCA_949320155.1 of Melangyna quadrimaculata. NCBI lineage: Eukaryota > Metazoa > Arthropoda > Insecta > Diptera > Syrphidae > Melangyna > Melangyna quadrimaculata. The sequence goes on from OX439484.1 coordinate 46,712,980, forward strand.
ATTTCGCTTGCTCCAAAAAACAATCTAGTTTTCGACAAAGCACTAGAGAGTTTTACATAGATTTTGGCAAGCGGCTAGCAATGGTTAGCAAAAAGGCTATAACAGGGCCTTAACGATTATGAACCCTTTTGACTCCTCAGGCGAACAAAATAAATAAAAGTTGACTTATGTGGGCCTAACCAATGGCCGAACTCAATGAGTTTTAAACTCTAATGTTCTATAACATATTGCATAACAAACACATACAGAATAGAACAGGATTTTACGAGTATGTACTTGCTTTTTAGGTAGACAAACTTAGAACAGGTTTTTGGCAGATTTGTCACACCTATAGTAAAAAGTGTGATATAAAAAAGAAGAAAAGAGAGAAAAATCTGTTGTAGGTTACTGAAATTGCATGGTGCTTATAAAATGTTTGTTTTTGGTGTACAAAAGACATTATCCTGATGGGTGCCGAAACCCATTCGGTTTAGGTTAGTGGGCTGACAGTTGGTCTTGTTACCGTCACACTTAGATCAGTGTAGATCCATTGTGGTACCCAAGGGATCTTAATTTCCATTAAAAGAAACCTATGATAACTCCTATGACATAACCAGTAAAGGGTGTCGATAAACTTCAGCAAGCTATTGCCTGAAAGGTCTGTGTTAGTGGAGTGTCCGTGTCGCTGCATAAACACCGAGCTGTGGAGTGGCCAACTCAGCCTTGTCTTCTTTAGGGTGTGAACCTTTCCTTTACCCTCACCGGGTAAATCATAGCAGAGCCTCCTACGGGTGATTTTGACATATGGGTGTGGACGGTGTATGTGACTGCTTTGCTTAATCAGTCCAGCATGTTGGAGAAGTGTCTGTTGAGGATAGGTTAACGCACCTATTTCTGTTAAGGCTATGATCCCTACCTTTACCCCTACTGAGTAGATCATCTCCATCACCAGACCCGTATAGGAGCAGTGGCTCCATGCAACGTCTGGTGGGTATGAGTTTGATAGATCAGTGGTTGATGGATGTGACTGGTTTGCTTAGTCACTCCAAGGAAAGTGTCTGAGAAGTTTTCCTCGTCGAGATTTTCCCTACTGAAAACTTACTAGGGCCATGTCCGAACTAGACAGAAACGGGTTGTTTGTTCTGTTTGACTGTTAGGATGTGAGATGCTTTCATTTAATTGCGTGTGTTCTGTGCCTTACTATGCTTTCGATTGCTTTTTGTATTATTATTTTATTTGTTTTTTTTTTTTGCCTTAAATGATATATTGATTTTTTTTTTAAATATATAGGGTGTCCCTTTATTCGTCAATAGTATTTGAGGGCATGAGTTTTGAGTATATCTTACGTAAAAATCGTTCTGCAGTAAAGGCCTTTCTCCAATTTACAAAAAAAAAAAAAAAAAAAAATATTAAAAACTCATGTTGATTACGCATTTTCTGGAGAAAATTGACCGAAAGTCAAAAAATTATAGCATGTACAGGAAAAATGGAACAAACTAAAAACTACATATCTTATGACTAAGATAAGACATCAAGTTTATTTTAATGCAGTTACAAAGGCTAGTAGAAATAATAATATAAAAGCCTCAACGAAGTTTCTATCATTAGTACTATTAGCACAATTACCGTTAACATGGGTCAGCGTACATCAAAGTAAGACTTTTCTTAAATCCCCAATAAATGATATTAAAATTGGAAAAAGGCCCTTACTGTAGAATGATTTTTCCTTAGAATATACCCAAAAATCATGCCTTAAAATACTATTGACGAATTAAGTGACACCCTGTATAGACAGTTCCATTACTCCTGGGCAATGTTTGACTTTATGCTTTATTCAGTACAACCAGACGCATATAAATGGTGTGTATTTTAATTAATTATCTTAAATGTTAAAAAGGTATTGTTTGTTTCAATCAGTTTTGTTCCATATCTACGAGTTTTGAAAAAAAAAAGATAATTAAATTAGCTTGCAGTTGTTTTTAAGAATTATTTGTTGGTAATTTTTACATATGGGAAAACTGAAAACTCCACCAGCGTTCACCACTGCGTTAAATGTAAATACTCTTTACAATTTTGTTTGCTTTTTTTTCAAACTCAGAGTACTTCTTTTGCATACCTTTTTTAATTTTTTAATCTTATAATTTTCATTTTCCAAGGAATATCTCTATATGCAAGAAGGATAACATAAAACAAAAACGCAATCCTTCCAAAATTCAACATTCCCTCACATAAAACTCTTTTGTTCATAAAATTTGTATTCAAATTATGCCATTTATATGCCATATCCCAAAAATTATGTAAATAAGAATCAGAAACAAAACAACAACAACAAAAAAAAAAAAAAAAAAAAAAAACAAAAAACACACACTCATCCCTCGATAAACTTAACAATTTTGCCACCACACAAAAATATAGAGTTTAAACATTTGAACCGAATAATAAGAGTTGAATTGCATGTGATTTACTTTCAACATCTATTTCCTGTTAATATATTACAAAATCAGAGTTCCACTCTTCATGCTCTGTGTATAGTACACCTGCTTATGAGCAACACTCCTTCTGTAATTTTAAACACAAAAATACGTTAGCTTGTTGTTTGCAAGCTTTCTTTCCAGCAAAATAAACCCATGATGGAATGAGTAAGAGAAGAGTATGTATACTACATATATACATATATCCTCCTGTCAAACATACAAACTAACAAAAATGAAAATCCTTTTCTTCGCACTCCTTCCCTTAGACACTCAACCGCAAAAACATGTTGTCTTATTTTGGCGCGCCCCATATATTTCCCCAAAAACCACGTGAAGTAAACTCGGCACTCTGGCATCACAAGCTCAACCACTGAATTGGGTATAAGAGAGCTTCTGTAGTTCATTAGCGACTTACTGAAGTGGCAATTGAGGGGTGGATTTAGGCCTAACTTTAATGTAAACCATTAAAACCATCTAATGCATATGTATATCGCTTTAACAATTTGTTAGAAAATTCCTTATCCTTAAACCCCACACGTACGTTGTACACACCCCTCTCTCCACTCCCACAAGAAGCTGAAACGAAAGGAAAAAGGATATTACTATCACCCACTGCCACTTCTGTTATGTCGCCACCACCGCGCTGCGCTGCGCGCCGCCATCCATAGGTATATATTTATTAATCCCATCTTGATAAAGTGTCCTCTTTTTTCCTTTTGTCTCCTTTGTGTATTTGTGACAATTTGCATGAAACTTCCATAAACAACTTAGGTCAGAAAGTAATCTTTTAGGAAATCCCTTTGTCGAACCTTTTCCTTATTTATGTATGTATTATATATGTGCTTATAAAAGTGAATCGTAAAAAAAAAACTAAAACTTAAAAAAATCAACACTGATTCCTTTTGTTTCGAGCATAGAAATGTGAGGTCCTTTGAACAATAACTACCTACCAGCAAATTTGTAAGTAACCCAACTTTTTGTTGTCAAATATAATCATAATGTGGCAATCTTTTTGATATAAGTATGTTACTATTTGTTTTGAAGTTAAAATACACAGGACACTGAACACAAACCAAACAAAATATAAAATAGACAAGTTCTTACAAAAATGTGTATAGAAAGCGCATGTCCTGGAAGGACTCTGTCTACCTTATTTTTCTGTTTGTTCCGCTTTTTCCTATTTTTTTTTGTGTGTCTCATCAAATATTCACTGATAATAAGCTACCGGGAAATCACAAGAGATGGCGCCACATGTCCTTGTTGATGCTCTGATGGCAAGGTGGCATTGCGTGGTGAATTCCGACAGATTTTGCGTGTATCCAGCCAGCATCACTCTCTCTCAAATCGAGGATGGCTTTTCCGAAGAGAATTTTGAATCCTCTCTTACTCTTAAAAGAGGATACATTGTTGTTGATGTCCTGTTTTTTTTTTTTTTTTGCAAACAAAAATCTAGCATCCCATTGTACTTTAAATGATAAGGAAAATAGAATAATTTTTCGCTTTTTCCAAGGATACAGACAAATCTCACCACAGCATCTATACACAGTGCCTATACTCTCTGATTTTCTCTTCTTTAAAGTTTTCTTTTTTTTTTTTGTTGGTGTCTATTTTGCCGTCAGACTCGCACAGGAGGACACATCCTAGTTTTAGAGAGTCAACATTCCTGATGCTAGGTGCTTTTTTACGGTTAACTTTAAGGGATAAACCCTTGATTTTCATCAGTTCAACTTGTATACGGGCGTCATACGGTCGTGGTTATTTGCGATAATATTCTTCGGAAAATTTACCCTGAAAAAGCAGTTTATTTTTTGTTGTTGTCTTGCAAAACTAGGAAAAAAAAAGAGCTATTATCCCTTTTTTGTTGGGGTTTTTATTCTTTTATAGTTTTTTGAGTTTTCCAATTCGGAATGGCGCGACTAAATGGTATTTCGATCTGATGTGTGTGTTTTTAAATGGAAAATGATCTAAATCTCGGTAAAGATTTGTGAAGTGTGTGCTTGCGTTTTCGGGGGGTGAAATAACAAAAAATATCCTCACGACGTCGTTGGTCACCGTGTTGTGTGTATATTGGAAAAGGGGTGTTTTTGTCAATTATTGAAAATTATTTTTTTTAAATAAATCAAATCACACAGTGAATTGGCAAAGTGGCAACTTCAAATTCTAAATAAATTGTGTTCAATAAATCAAAACAAGAAAAAAAAAATAATAAATAATTTTCAAAAGGATAACAGTACAAGAAGAATAAAATAAATATCTTTCAATCATCGTCATCATCATTTTCTACTTGAAAATCGATCTAAGAGACAAAGATTCCTAGGACTTACTCATAAGGTGTGTTGTTTTTCACATGAATTCCTTTATACCTATGAATATTTGTTGTTTAATTTTGTTAACTTTATTTGAACACACTGCGAATATACTGCCTTCAAGATTCTGCTACGCTGATAATAGTGATGATGCTTTAAAAAAAAAAAATAATATAGAAATTTGAGAATAAAAAGAAAATATTTTTTTTTTTTAATGAAAATTTTGATTTGTTTTCATTTTTGTTCAAGCATTTGATAGTTTCATATACGTTTACTGAATTCTTTTCTTTCACGTTCACTTTCAATTTCACTTTGTCACAAAATCACCGAAATAAGGAAATTTTATGAAAAAAATCACAAAATAAATTGGCGCCCGAGCTGAAACGCATATCGTTGCATATTCACAAATAAAATATTCACACACTATAGTTCACCATAATATTTGTGTTTTTTTTTTTCTTTTTCTATCACTGCAACTTTTTTAAGAAAACCTTATCTATATGTTTAGGAGGATTTTTTATTTTAGAATATTTTTAATATTTCAGAAAATTTTTATATAAGAGAACTAACTAATAATGTAAGTTCTTCAAAATAAAAAAGAAAAATCTAGTTTTAAATAACTATGAAGACATTTTATGAAAAAGTTTTAAAAAATTTGTTCGTGGTAATAGATTAATATCTTTTATAATTTTCGATTGTTATTTTTGGAAAGTGGGAGATGATTACATTCGCCGGTTAAATGAAGAAGAAAATTTTTTGGAAAGTGGTCAAGAGAAAATCATCAATTTTTGTGTTTTTTGAAGTTCATGAAAAATTTAAATATTTTGAAAAATGTACCTACTATGTAGATGAGCAGGTATTTATTTTTACAATAAAGGGACGATGTTAAGCGTAACGTAAGGATTGATTTATAAAAGCAAAATGTGCATCTACACCACGTGGTAGGCATTTTAATTTTGTTTTAATTTATTTTATTTTTAACATCCCATTAGAAGTTATTTAATTGTAAAATCGATTTTTTTTATTTTTTTTTTTATTTTATACAATTTGTTTAGCTATTTTATTTAATTTTATTTAATTTTATTTTATTTTATTTTATTTTATTTTATTTTTGTATTTGGGAAGTGTTTTGATTGCCGGTAAATCACCAATGTAGTAGTCTTATTGAGCTGCAGTTTTAGGGCAATCAAGTAAGCTATAGGTAGGTACTATGTTACCTTAATTTCTTGACTTACCTGACTTTATTAATTGTTTACTTATATTTATTACGATTTTTTGTTTTTGGCACAGAAAAAACTGGCATACCGTAAAATTTTATTATTTTTAGGTGTACCTATTTATGTGAAAATTGAATGCCCCAATATTTAAATTTTAAATAGTACTTAAACAGTAAACTATTTAAATAGTCTTACAATTCAATTCGTAAAAGTTTTTGGTCATTTGTAAAAAACATACGAAATACCACCTCGTCCTCGGTTCCAACGCTCGTCCTCAACGATGCTCCTTTTGTCAGCTCGAAAGATAAAGCCAATTTGCTTGCAGCACTTTTCGACACTGCCAGAATATGTTATGACTCCTCCAGTACTTGAGAGCGTAAATGATTTTATGGGACAAACCTTCTTTCGCACTCGTGCAGTTGCTAGAGTTCTAAAAGATCTCGTCGAACACAGATCCGCTGGCCCGGGTAGTATCATTCCCATTGTTCTGAAGAGGGGTTCTTCAACGCTGGCAAAACCACTGCGTAAGCTTTTCCATCTGTCCTACTCTACTGGTCTCTTTCCGAGTGGATGGAAAACAGCATTTGTCCAGCCTGTCCCTAAAAAAGGCGTGTCTTCTTCCCCCTCCAACTATCGGCCAATTGCGCTTACGTCCCTTCTTTCCAAGGTCATGGAAACGCTGATTAATTTTCAGCTAAAGAAATATCTCGAAGAACGAAAGCTTCTTAATGACCGGCAGTACGGCTTTGGAAGCAATGGTGATCTGATGGTATATCTCACCGAACAGTGGAACAAATCTTTACATCGTTTTTTTTTTTTTGAGAAAGTAAGATTATTGCACTTGATATTTCAAAAGCGTTTGGTAGAGTTTGGTACCAAACTCTCTTATCGCAAATGCGGGCATTTGGTTTCGATGAATCTCTTCTTCGTTGGATTAGAAATTACCTTTCGGACCGTTCAATACAAGTTGTATTGGACGGTTTCAAGTCTGAAATCCACAAAATAAATGCTGGTGTGCCCAAGGGCTCCGTTTTGTCTCCGAATCTCTTCCTTATTTTTATAAATGATCTTTTGTCTGAAACTTCTAATCCATTAAACTGTTTCGCTGACGATAGAACCCTCAGTTTCTCATATTCGCTTACAGATTCTCATCCATGTCCTTCGGATGTGGAACTTGAACGGCAGCGTATGATAAGCTCATTTAATTCTGATCTCGACAGCATTGTCCAATGGGGAATCAAAAACCACGTAGAATTTAATGCTTCTAAAACTCAACGTTGTCTCCTGTCGTTAAAGCGAAACCCACCCCCAATGCCGCTTTCCATGGACGACACTTGCATCGAAGAAACCGAACAGCTCTCAGTTCTCGGTATGTGTGTCACAGACCACCTTTTGTGGAATGACCACATATTTGATGTCGCCAAAAGTGTCGCTAAGTGTTTGGGTTTTCTCCGTAGATGCCAGAAGTTTTTCTTCCCTTCTGATCTGGCTGTGATCTACAAAGCCTTTATTCGTCCAAAAATTGAGTACAATTCTCATGTTTGGGCAGTAGCTCCAAAAACTCAATTGAGTTTGTTGGACAGAATACAAAAGAGAGCTTTAAAAATGATAGGTAAAAGATCTATAAAAGAAACAATTACATCTCTCGAGCACCGCCGTAATGTATCGTGTCTTTCTCTATTTTATCGCTGTTATTATAATCCGTGTTCTAGTGAAATAGCCAGTTGCATTCCTCCCCTTAAAAAATTCAACCGTAAAACTCGCGCTTCTAGGAACGCCCATCAGTTTACCCTTGAGCCCAACTTCGGACGTACTGTAATGTACAGAGATTCTTTCTTCAGTCGCACCACACGAGTGTGGAATGCTTTACCCGATTCGACTTTCCCCTCTCATTTCGATGTGCAAACGTTCAAAACCAATGTGCATCGGTGTCTCCTTCTAAATCCTCTACTATTTACCTAATTGCTCGTGCTGTGTTAAAAACATTTTAAGGGTAGCCATAACCCTTTTGCGCGCGTGGAATATAAAACAAAAAAATGTTGTTCTCTGTTTTAGCTGACTAAAACTAGAAACTAGCCTAAGTAAGATTACAAATACAAGTTCTAAAGTCTTCAAGTTTGTAAAGTAATTTTTATTGAAAAAACAGGGTCTTAAATTAAGTAACTATTAAAATAATTATTCATCAAGTTTTGCCTGCTTTAAATAAATTGTTCCAGATATGAAGAAATATACCACCTAGTTTTTAATAATCAAATTAAAATAATAAATTAAAATATGTTTCGTGCAAATTACCTACTTCTGAGATATTTGGGCGTCATCTTTTTGGAGCAGCGAAGATGTTGCAGAAGAAGAAATTTATCCCTTGAAAGGCGGCTTCATTTATCATTCTCGCCTCTAAAAAACAACGACAATTATGTTTTTTTTTTTTATTTAATAAAGGATTCATTGCCTTTTGCCGAAAGACATTATGTCTTGTTCGGTTTAAAAAAACAAAAACAGGTTCTCGTCCGATCATCGAAACCAAGCATCTTCCGGCGCGGTTAGTACTTAGATGGGGGACCGCATGAGAATTGAGTTTTGTTCTTGGTATTCTTTTGACTCTGCGCTTCAGATGGAAAGACAAATCCATTCCATTTATTCGGAATAAATAGAAAGTCGACAATAATGGTTTATCCCGAGTATTTTATTGAATAAAGAAACACAAAATTCTTATTCCCAATATTTTTAATAACCTAACGTAATAAAGATACATATTCACACTCAAATGCAAAATTATTCTAATGCAAACCAAAAGTTGAAAATGATGTCTTGTGTGTCATGCTTAACAAATGAGAATGACGATCGACTAGCAGTCCAGATATACTAGGTTCATGACTGCCACTATCAAAATGCAATTTCCCTGTTCAAGATCGTATCCAAAGCGATTTTGGACAGATTTGTGTTGTAATTCCTCTGAAAAAAGCTATTGCAACATCAAATCAAGGTATCTGACCATTTTTGGATAGGTTGACACCGTCTGGGATAGGTTTCTTAACGCAAGGAACGTCAGTGGGAAATGTGTGTTTTAAAAAATTCCATTTAATGCAATTGACACAACAAAACCCTTGAATTTTACTCACCCCTATAAAAACGGATCAAATTTAACCAACATTTTAACGCAATTGACACACGGCCTAAGTCTGTAATCATTAAGTAACAGATTTCTCTGATAATTTTGAAATTCTTCGATATTACTCTATTTAAAATATTTGATATTTAACATTAAGAAACCTAGAACTTTGCAGCACTTTTAGAACTCACTACTTTTAACGTCTGACTTGATACGCAAAGGTTTTTGTGTATAGAAGAACTTGGCTACTTTTTTTAAAATGTATGTTTTTGATGTGATTTATAATCAGCCCAATTGTGAGTTCCGCGTGAAAGAAAATCCGCCCTGAAAAATTATATTTCACTCTTCCCTAATTGTGAGTTTCGGGCGAAAAATGTTCCCTGTTTGTAAAAATTCTCTTATTGGCACAATTCACATCATTTTATTCACGTTAAGTATGTCATGTCATTTTTGGAGGCGAACGAGGCCGCATTTGTTGTAAAATGGAGGGCGAAACTTGCAATAGCTTTTAAAAATCCGGGCGAACAAAACATTTTCGGGTGAAATGTTTTCCGGGTAAAACTCACAATAGGTCTGAGTATCAAAATTGGGTTTTTAGAAAATTGAATATTAAAACTTTTTTTAAAGACTGCTTAAACAGTCTTTATACCTTTATTTATTGAGATTATTTATTATACATGCTCCAGTTTTCTAAACAAAATAAATTCCTACAAGAAGTCTATAATAAAAAGTAAATGAATACCATATGGGCAAGTTTGTGGCACCCGGTTGTATACTTTAGTTAGTCTTTGTTTGTGCTTTTTTCTAAATTTAACCAGAAAGCAACAGTATATTCCTATATTCTAGATATACAATACGTATAACAAATCAGTTTGTGTGTGAGTATAGATGACGATAATGTTATAGGTATGTCTGCAGGGACTCGACCCAGTCATCCAGGAGGACAAACAAAAAAAAATTATACAAATGACATAATAGTAAAAATATACATTATGATTTATGAGAAGGGAGATTGAATAAGAATCATCAAGGAAGTCATTCAGATGTAGGATTAGATTTTTTTATGATTGCATTTTTGTCACAGAGATAATAATTTTCTATAAGATAAAATTATCATTTTGTTCTCTGTTGATAAAATTTCTATTGTGTAAAAATGATTGAAACCTTATCCCTATTGTCATGAGGAAGGATTTTGTCAATAATTAAGTTCTTTTGATGAATCGATATGTGGCGGTGATTAAGGCTTCATCCGCAGGCACATCATTAACTTTAACATGTAGAATGCAGGTACGGTACATGAATTATAATTAAATAATAATAATATTATTAATGTATATTACTAGCTGACCCAACGAACTTTGTTCCGCCCAAATACGTTAATTTAATAGCACATGATTAATTTAAAAATTATATATTAAATAAAATAGAAATAACTGAAGTATAACAATGTCGACGTGTTTCAATCAAACCGCAGTGATTTAACTGTCGGTAAACCCGCTTTTTCATTGAAGTGCTTAATGGTAGACAACGGTTTTTCGTTCTCTTCTCGGCCGGGTACACTTACAAAGCGGGATGTTTACCGACACGTGAGCATGCCAAATACAATTGACCATGTGTGAAACATGGGAATTCAAGATTGATGCCAGAAACATCCAGCAATTGTCCTTGCGACTAATTAATTCTCCTAGCGAAAGTGAGACAAACATGAAACTGAAGACGCTTAAATACGAATAGCAAATCGCTTGGAATAAGCTGAATTTTTGTGTCAAAATCGTCACTTGAATGAAAAATTCCGTGAGATATTTTGTGGCTTCGTTTTCATCCATCAAATAGTCGATGGATTTGTGTGAATGTAACTCTTCGGCGATTTGATTTTGAATGACGAAATACAAGTGGTCGACACCCTTGTTGCTCGCAGCCGAAATCACTCGTGCACTCAGCCAATTATGGTCAACATAATTCTAAGTGATATTTGGGAAAACATCCGTGTTGCCGAGATATCGTTGGAAATTCAATCAGGCCGGTGTATAAGTCGACAGGAATCTTTTCCATCGCCAACGATTGCCTGGAGAACTCTGCAGTGGACTGGTATTCGAGTAACTTGCGTATTCGTTTTCAATTGCAATTTTGTATAATATCTCCATAAAACCGAAGACGCGACGCCTTCAGGCAATCGTTCAATTCATTGGGCGGAAATGATCTTAGAATGACAGGCAGCGTACGAAGCATAATCATTGCGTCACCGAAACGTCTTTTATCATTTCGTATATCTTTTAACGTGCGATTCAGGACTTCTAATGCGCGTTTGTGAGCCACTGTGCAATCGTCCTAGGTGTTCATGTTACATTGATGCAATACTTTCGACAACGCAGACTTCTTTGAATATTGCTTGTAGGTTCTTCCTCCTCTTGCAGTTTGTATGGCAATTTCAATGCAGAATAATTCGACTGTCTTCTCACAACGAAGACTTAATCCCCTAAAAAGCAAGTACCAAAGCAATCTCATATCTCGTACGATTCGAAGCCAAATCAGTGAAAACAGGAATGAGTTTTTTTATTAATCCCACAATTCCACCATTCCCTTTAACGACTTCTTCCGTTCATCGAGCATCTTGACTCAATGCAACATAGAAAAACATTTCACCCTCCAATTCTCGATTAAATGCGGAGGAATGTACTAAAAATCGGATCTTCCTGGATTTGCAATTTGCCTGGAAATTTCCGGAATACTTCACCATAGTGTCCTCCCTTGTGCCAATACAAATCCATCAAACCCAATGTCGTAGAGATCGAACGATCCGTTCTCGAGTTATCCTACTGAAAAACGATATTTGCACCATCAGTGCTACCTGTTGAGCATTTTTCGACTTTTCTTTTTTCTTAAACCTTCGTTTAGTTATTTCAAAGAAACCCGCAGAAGGAAGTATCCAATTTGGTGCGTCGTTTTTAAGCTTTAAGCATCCGCAAAAACCACGATCCATTTTTATGTATAGATTATGCACCTATATACATTGTATTTTAAGAAGGGAAGAAAAACGGACAAATTTGAATGTTCTGACAAAGGAGCGCAATGATATGACTTTTGAATTTAAGGCATCCCTTTGAATAAGGCTAAGCCATGAAAGATACTGCGTATTCTTAAAAGACATTTCCTGAGAGGATTTTTAGTATTTCTGGTTTCAGCAGAAACGCTAAAAAAATAAAACAAATAAAGACAAAATAATTATGGAAGTATTATCCAATGAAAAATTTGTTTACAAAAATAGGTATATATATGTACTTCTAAGGAATATCTTATAAAACAAATTTGACTTTAATTCTGTGCGAACATTTCATTAAAATCTGTTTACGTTAACACTTGCCCGAGTAGTTGAAATGCTGTATACAAAATTCCTATCATTATTTTGTATACACTAGTACTGGCTACTGCTAATTTTATTTCGTTTGTTTGAGATTAAAAACTACTTAAAAACAAAGGTTTTTTTTAAAGCAACAAAAAAAAACATTTTATTCCACTCCAAAAAAACTATATCTTTTTAAAAGATTAAACTGTTCAAAAAAAAAACTTTCTTTACTTGCTTTAAAATAATAATTCACCCAACAGTGAACACAGAGGCCATTAACCCAACCGGGTCCACAACATCAGCACGAGTTGTTTTCTCGACAAACTCGACTCTGCACTCTTCAAGACACAACAGCGACAAACAAACAAAAAAAAATTTAAAAAATAAAAATAAATAAACAAATAGAAACAAACTAAGAAAATTGTATTAGCAATCCTCCCCCAAACCCTCCCCTGTCCCACTCACCATGCCACGAAATCTCCTCAAAGGAGTGGACACAAATCCTTGTTGGAGTGTAGTTATTCTTTATTTGTCTTCCTTTTCAAAAGCAAATAATAGATATATACAAAAACATCAACGAGCCAGAGAGAAGAAGAAAATGAATCAGGCAACATTTTGCGTTTGAGCTAAGCTCAATCACAGGATTTCTGTGTGTGTGCTCAGAATTTCGAAACCCACTTTTCTCTTACTATATTATAAGATGAAAATAAATAAAATAAAAATGTTAGTTTTCTCTGAACAAAACAAAAACAAATAAAAAAAGGAAAATCCTTGTCACTCTCTGGTAGCAATGTGGCACTACCAATATGGCTGTGTGACTGACAGTTGTGATAAACGAACGTGTTTGTGATTTTCACTGACTGATAAGGATATGTGGAAAATTTTCTCTCTCCAGATGTCCTAGTAGAGACCCATCATGGCATGGCTCCTTCTTCTTGTGAATGTACTCAATTGATTTTATCCATTTCATTTCCGATTTGCAATACATATTTAGCTATGTATTTTTTTATTTTTGTATTTGCTTGAGCATCAGCGTTTGTATTGAAATGGAATAAATAATAATATTAAAAAAAAATGGGTGGACTCTGGGCAGGACAATAGGGCAGAAGATGGCCGATAAGTACAGTTTTAGACATTGATTTTGATGACAACGACACTAGATGATGTGCAAAGATATATTTTCTTTTTTACGAAAAAATATAGTTTCTCAGATTTGTTCTGTCAATTAAGGTGTTTGGTCTTATATTTTTTTTTGTCCGTTTGTTTAGTTTGATCAAAGGACATAAAATAAATTACATCGTTTTATTCCCAATATGAACATTTTGTTTTTGATTTGTTTTTGTAAAAGCTTTGAGTTAAGTGTGAGGGGGGGTGCCTAACAAAGTGAAAGACTTGTAATAACAAGCGCATGCAGTGCCAAATAAAATTGTTTTTATTGGAACGATTCCAATGATTGTCACACTGCTGCAGCAGGATGTACTACCTAAGGCGTGGTTGTGAACACATCAGAACAAAAAAATTGTTTGGCATCGAATCTTGTTTTGATGCAATCTAGTTACGGGCGTATTTACATTTTAAAGTTGAACTGCATTGTATAAAAGAAAAAGAGAAACACTCGAGAATAAATTGAAACGAGTACTGAAACATATCTATCAGTCATTAGTAGAATTTTTTTAATTTTGAATTGCTTTCAAAAGGGCTAAAAACACTGCAACTTGGGTTTACTGGTGTTGTCTTGAGTATTCCAGAACACTTCAGGAAATCGCAGGTAGAACCATATAAGGGAATTCTTTAAACCATAAGGATTTTTTAAAATCTTACCAGAACGTGTAAACGCGGCAATACTTTTGTTCCAAAACATCTGAAAAGAGACTGGGAAAAATAATAATAAATTATGAATGACCAGTAGCAGGACGAAACGGATATTTTTTTTTTCGAAATTTGATCGAGACGGAGATGAGATTTTGAAAAGTCTTATAACCAGCTCTTAAACGCTTAAAGAGAATATGAGATGTCTGGAAAATACATAAGACTTTAACTTACTTGCGTTTAAATGTTTACCTTTTTGTCTATGGCCTTCACGTATTCACGTAAAAATAAATAAATAAATTGGGAGGCGCAACGGCTCATGACGAACCAGGACCTAGTGACTAACAACTCGCAACCATTCCTGTGTGTGCGTTTTGACAGGAATGGACCTACAATTGTATGTCGAATCGGAACGGCTAGACGAGAAGAAATTATTCATGACAAGTGATATCCTTGGAGGATTTGTCAATTCTTCGCAAGAGGCAGTAACCCTGAAAAAAAAACTTTTTAGTTTTAAGGTGGATAAGGCTGGGAAGTGAACCCAGACCTCCAGCGTGACGGTTCATCGCAATAACCATTACGCTACGGGCTAATTCAAAAAAATTACACTAAGTGAAGTAAAAAGCGCAACTGCCTCACTCGAACTTTCTTATGTAGTTCAGAGGACTTAAATGCGGCTAAGCATTGCTGACATAAAAACGTATTTTCTATCAATACATACAAACATTTTATTTTTATGGGAAAGTGTAAAAGTGAAAAGTACTGAAAAAACTGTTTTTATACAATTTTGTTTATCATTTAAGAATTTATTTCTTCAAATTTTTAATGCAATATTAATACACATTTTTAGAAGAACCTTCCTTTGGGGAAAATTGTTACGAAATCGGTGTATCCTTTAATAAGATAAGGCGGAATTTCTCAAAAATAAGGCATACAACTATTCTCTGTTAATCGATTTAGTTTGCTTGAATCTGAAACCCAGTTTTCTTTTGAATTCCGTAACCGCATAACATTTTAAATACTCAAAATTTAATATTAATCCGTTATAGCCGTTTTCGAGTCATTAATATCTAAGATATACCGCGCAGAAAAACAATATAGTTTTCTACAAGGCACTAGAGAGTTTTAAATACATTCTGGCAAGGCTCTAGCAAGGGTTAGCAAGGCTAGAACAGGTGCCTTGGCGATTATGAACCCTTTTGGCAAACAAGAAAAATTGGCCTATTTTGGATTTGATACCACGATCTTCTGATTGTCAGACAATGTCAATGCACTTTCCATTGGGCTAACTCGCTATTCAAAAATTCAATGTCGAAAGTGAATACGTTTTATACTCTAATATTTCATACCATATTGCATAACAAATACATACAGCAGGATTTTATGTACATACTTGCTTTTAAGGTAGAACGACTTAGAACAGGTTTTCTCTTCTAACAACCTTATAATAATATGTCTCACTCTCTAAGGAAAAAGTGTTATATGAAAAAGAAGACAATGTGAAGCGAGAAAAAAGTGTCGTATAATACTGAAATTTCACGGTGCTTATAAAATGTTTGTTTTTGGTATATGAGATGCGTTCCTGATGGGGAACCGAAATATGTCCAACAAGTTTTTGCTAGGGAGGGCCTCACGAGTGTATGAAAAGTTTCCCTCGTCTAAATTATTGGTACTGAAATTCAGCAAGGACTTGTTTACTATCTCACAAGTTTTCCTTGTCTAGATTTTCCCTACTACAATCTTACTAGGGCCTTGCCAAAACTAGACAGAAACTTGGAATTCTTCCAGCCAGAATCTCCGACTAACTACAACAGCCGATATTCCTGCAAAATATGTTTCCATCGGAAACGAAAAAAAATATAAAATTCAAGACTGATGCGGGTTTGAATTTGATCTTATGTTGATAGTTCATGTGGCTTATGTAAAATTTCAAAAATATTGTATTAATAAAAATGTAAGTATGTCCTTAAATTCTAATTGCGTATTATGATCGAGTTATTTCTAAGGTATTGATTCAGTCTTTTTTTTGTTTCAAAAAATAGTTTTTCAAAAACTATCAACTGTTTTCGAGAAAATGAAAACCCAAAATGAAAACCCAAATGGTTCTACTGGACGCTTAAAGTACCTAGCAATAATAAAGTTCAAAAAAAAAAAAAAAAAAAAAAATATGGAGGCGACTTGTTAAAAAAAAATTGAAAACATTAAAATATTTTGAGAAAATCAAAAAACCAAGAACTGGTTCGACTTGAGGTACTAATGAAATCAGTTTGTCGAGAAAAAAAATATAAATAAAAGTAGGTAACCTTTGCCTTATTAATCACCTGAATTTTTATGAAAATTGAAGGAATTGTTTTTTGAGAAAAATAATATGTGCGTTAGTGGCTTGAAAGAATAATTGTATAACAGGTGTCGTTATTTTTGGTCCTAACAAAAGATTAACAAAAGTAGAGCATAATACCAACAAAAAATCACTATGTCCTAAAGGTTGGAGAAAATCCATCTAGCCGTTTAGGCTGTAGCCGTGAAGAAAGGGCATGTTTTTTTTTGATAAATATTTCTAAGTGGGCTTTAATACCACATATGTACATAGCATAATTTTCTTTAAATAATAATTGATAATTTATTTTATTTAAGAAATCATATCGCTCCAGGGTTATTAAGTCATGCTAAATTCGATAAATTTTATAATCAAGTATCCAGTTAGTTTTCTTATTGACCACGACACTCTGGCGTATACGTGTTTTTTTTTGTTGCTGTTGCTGAGAAAATAATTGTAATCTATGTATATATATAAGAGAAAGTCGTGTTAGTTACAACACTTATTAAACTCAAGAACTGCTGGACAGATTTTAATGAATTCTTTTTTGTTGGATTCGCCTTCACCCCGAATAACAGAATAAATATTAAAAGACCGAAAAAAGTAAATGGAAATAGTGGTAAAATAGAATTATGAAATCTTATATATAGAAAATACTTTAATCGAAATTAAAAAAAAAAAATAGGTATGTATATGTACATACAACAAATAAAAAAAAAATGTCAAATCGATTTTATTTAAAGTTCGTTTTGAAAAAAGTGAATACCTACCAAAAGGCTAACGGTCGATTTATTGATGATTTGATGATTTGAGGCAAGCGTTAATTCATCGGTAACAGTCGGTTTTGGAATGACAGGCAGTTTTTGGCGGAAATCGCCAGACAGCAAAATCATTGCACCTCCAAAACATCTCGATTCATTGCGCAGATCTTTTAAAGTTCGGTCAAGGGCTTCATAAGCTTGTTTATGCGCCATTATGCATTCGTCCCAGATGATGATTTTAGATGCTACTAAAACGTTGGCCAACTATTAAAACATCGGCTATCAACAATTGCAGTTGCAGTATAAGTTGAACCATCAAATTGTAAATATTAATATTATTTTGTTCAATAAATATTGTATACATACATAAGTTGGACTTGTATTCTAAAAAGCTCTATTAATTAATTTTCCAAGGTTCGCAAAGTTTAAATATCGTTTAAAGAATTTCTCAAAAAATTCGCAGGATGCACGCAATGGCAGTTGCATTGTCTCTCAACTCAAAATAAATAAAAATTAAATATATTTGTATATTCTCCTTAAAATTTCCTGAAC
Source organism: Melangyna quadrimaculata (assembly GCA_949320155.1). NCBI lineage: Eukaryota > Metazoa > Arthropoda > Insecta > Diptera > Syrphidae > Melangyna > Melangyna quadrimaculata. The sequence goes on from OX439484.1 coordinate 46,730,847, forward strand.
ATTTGTACCATTATTCCAATGCATTGCAAATGCAAATGCGGGCAAACGCGTAAAACAATCGAACATACTGCTGTTTTAGAAAACATCTTTAAAAAAATGAAAAAAAAAAATCAGTTGAACACCAATAACAAATATTTTTTTTTTAATTTTATTATTCGTTTCTTTGTTTTGGCCCACAGTTTGGCAACAAAGCGAAGAAAGGCACGACATTGGCTCAACATTTATTTGTAAGAGTAGGTAAATCCCAGAATCCGCACGTCCTAATTCTGTGTTTTTAAATGTTATACTTGGAGGAAATGGTCTTATAAATGTTCTTAGGGCTATATGTAAGAATGTGAAAAGAATGGGCGAAGCGTTTATGTTGGTAATGTTTGAAATGTTTCTATCCATATTATCGCACTCCTTACTGGAAAAGGGCAGAGCAACGTTTGCCGGACAGCTAGTTTTCAATAACAATTATAGCACTCGCACTAAATATATAAATTCTCCAAGCAATTGCTGACTATCGGTAATGGCCTTGTTGCTGTCGACAATTCGAGCGCATTTATTTCATTCACTCCGAAGTTTTGTAATTTCGTCTCATCGAAAGACTATCTTATTAATAAAGTTTTCCCAAACATCATTGCTAACCACAAAATTGTTGAGTGAGCGTGCAATTTTGGCGGCTTAAAACTTAGACGTGGATTACTTGAATTTCATAATTCAGGATCGAATCGTCGGAGCTCTGCTATCATATAAGTCTTTCGACACTGTAACAAACGAAAACGACGCCACAAACTATCCAACTGAATTTTTGATCTCTTTGGATGTGCCTGATGGCTTACCACTTTTTAATTGAAAGTTGGCTCGGTAGTTATCATGCTACGAAATCTGAACCAACCAAAATTGTGCAATGGAAGGCGTTTGGTAATTAGGAAACTGATGATAAATGTTATTCACTTGACGATACTAAAAGAACAGTTTAAAGGTAACGAAGTTCTCATTCCGAGGAGTCCGATGATCCCAACCGATATGCTCTTTTGAGTTTAAAAGAATTCAATTTCCTCTTCGTAGTAGCCCGTAGCGTAATGGTTAGTGCGTTCGACTGTCACGCTGGAGGTCTGGGTTCGCTTCCCAGCCTCGTCCACCTAAAAACTAAAAAGTTTTTTTTCAGGACTATTGCCTCTTGCGAAGAATTGACAAATCCTCTAAGAGTATCACTTGTCACGAATAAGTGCTTCTCGTCCAGCCGTTCGGATTCGGCATAAAATTGTAGGTCCCTTCCATTCCGTCGACAGGCGCACACAGGAATCGTTGCGAGTTGTTAGTCACTAGGCCGTGGTTCTTCATGAGCCGTTGTGCCACCCGATTTATTTTTAGTTTTTGTTTTTTTTTTTATTCTTCGTCTTGCATTCGCCATGACAATTAACAAGTCACAAGGTCAGTCCTTCAGTGTTTGTGGTCTGAATCTGGGGGAAAAAAATGCATGTTTTTCTCATGGTCAATTTTACGTGGCATGTTCACGTGTCGGCAAATCACCCGCTTTATTTGTTCTTGCGCCTGATAACAAAACGAAAAATATCGTGTATCACGTTGTGCTTCAATGAAAAGAATCAACCAAAGTCCAAACGTATTGCTGACACGTCAATAAAATAATTAATTATTTTACTTTTACTGAATTTTTATTTTATCCTAAAAAACTATTTAACCTAATAAATTGTTTGCATTTTCTTATTACGTTAATAAAATCATAAATAAATTGTGTACTTTAAGTTAATAAAACACTTATTGACTGTAAGGCGGTACGAAGTTCGCCGGGTCAGCTAGTTATATATATACACGCATAAAACTATTAATTAAAACGAGTCTGTTAGTTATTTTATTTGATCCTAATAAACAAAGAATGTTTGATTCGTATGTTTTGTTTAATTTAGTTGGTTTCTGACAACTTGAAAAAGTAAGTTAAAGTACTTTAACAAAAATTCAGGACCAGTTCACAATCACAGGAGTGGCACTTTAGTGCGCAAAACAGGATACACACTTTCCTTAATCAGTTAAGCTATAGTCTCCAATATTGGGGATATATATATAATTGTCATTTTATAAGATTGCGACAATGGCCACAAATTAACAACATAAAAAACTTAAATGCAACTTATTTCGCGTACGTACTGTCAAACGTGGCCCTTAGACTAAGAAAGGCAAATTATGTAGTCGTGGCATATGTTAGTTTATGAACAAAATTATTAGTATTTTTCGATATTTTCTGTTTTAGAGCATGGCTGAGTTACAAAACCCTAATCATCCCGGTCCTGCTTTATGGGTCAGAAGCATGGACACTGAAAGATTCGGATAAAAATCTGCTAGGGTGCTTTGAGAGGAAGATTCTTCGTGTATTTTCGGTCCGGTGTGTATCGAAGGAGTATGGAGGAGAAGATTCAACGACGAGCTATACGGGCTATACAGCGACGTTGACCTGGTCAAAAAGCTGAAAATACAGCGGCTGAGATGGCTGGGGCACGTGGAGCGTATGGACAGCAACGCACCTGCCCGACGAGTCTTCGAATCCAACCCCGATGGGGTACGCAGCAGAGGAAGAACCCGTGACAGGTGGTGCAATCAAGTGAATGACGACATCAAAGCACTCGGTGTGCGCAACTGGAAGCGGATAGCTAGAGACAGAGCTGGCTGGCAGGGTTTGTTAGTTGAGGCCGAAGCCCATCCTGGGCTGTGAGCGCCATCAAAAGTAAAGTAAGTAAGTAAGTGAGTTCCAAAATGCATCAGATGTGCATAAGTTCCAAAAGTCACAAGTTCCAAAACTGAAAACTGAAAGTCGATGCGCATTAACATGAACAAACTGCGCATCAATAATTTTTTGGATGCTTTTATTTGACATTTGTTTAGAGAGAAAAATTGCCTTAGCAGTAAGCATAAGTTGTTTGTTTGCATTGTTAAGAATTCATTAGTTTTAGTAAAATTGTGATAAAATTGTAGTGAGTGAAAAAAGTGGAAAATGAAAAGTGAAAAGGATAATGCTGCCTGTGTACTTATTCAAGTTTTGATTATTTGTCTTTCTTCAATAAATTTGGTAAGCTGTTGCGTACATACGTTTGTTTGTGCTTCAAATACGTGAATATTTGACACATATATTTTGTTTAATGTCTGCTCTCCGAATAATGTGCGTTTCGAATTGCCAAATGTATACAAAGTAAAATGTTTACAAAGCAGCAGGTTTGCGTATCTGCGATGCGTATGAATAAGGTATTGCTGCCGCATCAAAACTTTTTTTATACATTTTGGAACTCAGCTCATGTTTTTAAAGCAATAAGCAATTTAAGATCACTTTGATAAATTTATATTCCTTGAATCATTGAATTATTTATTTCTTTCACACAAATATATATACATAAATGATATTGAACAAAAAATATATCAAATTTAAAATGTATCCCACATTGCAGACAAAAAAAAATATGCCAAGGACTTCAATTTATTATTGCTTTACCTGTTTAAAAGACCATTACTTTTCTCCAAAGCACGTAGCATCTAAAGTTTTTATTTATTGTTGTTGTTGTGTTTGGCACAAAACCTCATTCTTATTCTCTTTGAATAGAAATCAATTATCTAGTGTGCGAGTGTGTGTGTCAACAGAGTAGATGTTTCAAGCTGTTGTCATTGTTGTCGCATCCCCAAGGACAACTCCAAACAAAAAATAATATTAAAAAAAAAAAAAAAATACATACAAAATAAAGAATCTTTCTCTTAAAATTTCAATTGTGCATTGTTTTTTCATACCACCTCTCCTCTGAATCCTTGTGTTGCCAAAACAATCACAAACTCGTTAAAGAAAAACGCTTTCTCTACCTTGTTTTTTCTCATTTTTATTTTGGGTTTTGACGATTGTTTTCAATTTGCATTTATGCCAGAGGTGTCATTCACGTCTGCAATATTGAAGATTATGTTTCAAAGATATACCTACCTATGTAGTACGTAGATGTGCGGGATATAACAACAATCCATTTGTCATTTGGCACAAGCACATGAAAGATGATGTCCATTTTTGTATGAAATCCTTTATCATATTCTATAGTCATTGTCTGATGGAATTATTCCAATTTTACACAGAGCTTTTGAAGCAAACATATCTGCTTTTACTCATACTGACACACTCTCTCAGACATATGTACATTTTTATTTATTTTTCAATGGAAATATAGTATACAAAAAAATGTAAGGACATTCATCAATCTATACTACCAGCCTCTTCATAGGTAAATGGGGTAAGGCTATAGCTCCTGTGCTCAGCTACCCGTGTAACGTCTGTTGAAAAATTCATATTTTTTTTGGAGCATTCATTCTCTGTGGGCGTTTTAAGATGATTGAATTGAATTTTTGGTACTTGGGTACTGAATGTGAGTGACGTATTACATATCATATATTTCATAAATCATATACTACATACATACAATCTGAGAATGTGAAAATAATGTTATTTTAAGAAGACGTTAAGAGTGAGATTTGAGAGGTGAAAATAAACAATACAAAAAAAAAAAAAAAATACATTAAAAAAATGAATCAAATTTGTCAACGTGTGTTCATGTACATTGTACAAGAGTACAAAATGTATAGTTGATATATATTGCAATTTGGGAAAGCTGAAAATTATAAAACAATTTTGTAAGAAAATAAAAATCAATTTCCTCTAAGTGGCTGCCTTTGGGGTTTTTTTATTTTTGGAAATATTATTGACAACATTTATAAATTTGCTAGATTTTATTTTTTCCATTTACAATTATACAAGGATAACTGATGCTTTCAGCCTTGTGGAATAAATCAAATATAATAATCGAATATAAATAAAGAAATTACAAAATTTTGAAACAGAGAATTCAATTCAATGAGAACATTTTGTTTATCTTAAATCCCCACAACCCCACATTGGGCGCCAGTTTGAATTATTAAACAACTTTTATTTAATTCAATTAACTCAAAATTATTGTTTGAACTACTGATTCAAATTTAGTTCGATGAACTGAGCATATCTAATTCAAGCTTTGATAATAAAGGATTATCTACGACATCTGAGGTTCTAAAGAGATAACTTGATTATAGAGAGTGCTTGGAGATAAAAAGACTACGGGTGAGTTCATAATCCCAGAAATCTGCGACAGATCTGCCAAATGTCTGCTTAGCTTCTGCGTATCGATTCTATTTTTCGTCTGCCCGTAGAAAGTAAGCAGGCCGCAGTTTTTGAATAAATTTGTATCCGTAAACATCGCAGCGTGGAAAATTACCTATTTCTAAAAAAATCCGATTATAAAAAAAACGAAATATTCTGTGAAAGACAAATATTCTGATAATTTATGTACTTCGAAGCTATTTCATATACAGGATGGGCCAAATACAAGTTTCTTTTTAAAAATGCAATAAAATGAAAACAAATTAATTTTGTCCATGTTTTATGGCCTTATTCATTACAACAAACATTACCATCAATTATGGAACACAATGTCGTTCAAATGGCTGCCTCGGCTGGCTTCGCAGTAGCGCTTTTGGTCACTGCAATTTTCCAAAATCTTGTTGATGGTTTCGGATTGTTGGATGATATTGGCCTTAAATGTTTGAATTATTTGCGGATTTCTGGCATAACATCGATACTTCACGGTTCCACACAAAACAAAAGTTCCAAGGGGTCAAATCGCAGCTCCGATGCGGCCAATATTCAATATTTTCCAATGTTGTTCAAGCGTGAAGTGACACATTTCGTTTCACGGAGGTCTAATTAAACTGACTTTCTGTCAAGATTTTGTATGGGAAACAGCTGTCAGTGTCAATTCTTATAAATCAAAAAGAAACCACTAGATGGCCCACCCTCTGCCTACTTGTTTTCCTGATTTTATTTCAATTCAGAAGAAATTATTTTTTTTTTGCAGCAGAATGATTTTTTTCTGCCCAAACTGCCCTACGCCGACTTGATTTCTGCGTACTTTTGATGTTAACGAAAGTAATTTGTTTTGCAGGCCTACTGATCTAACACATTCAATCTTTCTTCAACAATTTGAGATAAATTGAACAAAATTATTTTTTGTATAGCCCACGTTGGGCGCCAATTTTTGTTTTTAAGTTCTGATTGGACCTACAATTGGTTAAGAGTCAAATGTAACTAGGCCTGGGCTGTTGTGCAACCCATTTTGATTACTTAAATTAGATTAATATTAACGAACTTCATTTTCGAAAATAACACGAAAAGTCAGGCAACAACAGCTTACACCTAAAACTCAAAAGCTGAATCACATTTTTTAAAATAATAAACAACAATTAATTATAATGTGATATAATGAAATGGTAGATATTAAATGATATGTGAAATAAGTGCAATGAAGATTTTGCGAAACAATAACTTAGCGAAGTTTAAATAATGCCAAACAAAAAATTTAATGAACAATTAAATGCGAAATTGTAAGACAAGAAATTTTAAAGCAATCATTGCGATATGAAACCTGCTAAAATAAAATCCAAGAGATGGCTGTTATCTGATTACAATCGTACTATATTGCCTTAGTAGGTAATTTTATAAAACTTGTTTGGTTTTTGAAAATTATTTTATAAAATCATTGCCTAAAAAGTACTCGTATACTTACAAAACTTTCCATAATAAATTTTGAAAACTGAATATTCAATTGGTTTTTCGTATGATAACACACTAGCACTTAGGCTACATAACTTCGCTCCGTTCGTTAAATATTGTTTTTGAAAATTTTAGATTTATTTTAGAAAATAAAAGATTGGAAAATTAATTTAAGAAATGTTTGCGAAAGCGGATTTTATTTTTTTCAAATAATTTTGTATTTGTAATTTGTTGAGCATGAAGTAAGAATTTTAAAAACAAAATTTCGGTCACTTTAAATTTCCTTTTCTCAAATATTTTGTATGTCATTCTGTAGGTTAGGTTAGGTTATAAGGCTGCGCGTATAGGAGTGCGACAAAGCGATGCGATGCGAGAAATGTTTCCGTGCGAGAAAAATATGTACATTTATTCTTATAAACGTGGGCACAGTGAGCCGATATTTGCTGCGAGTGTTGCGATTTTCGCACATACTCATCGCAAGCATCACGTTCACAAACTCCTTTGACCACTTTTGCTCGAATCTCCAATACCTTCTCGCTTTGCTTCTCGCACCGCATCGCTTTGTCGCACTACTATACGCGCAGCCTAAGGTGATGATTCGGCAAGCCGAAACACCTCACTTGAATCTCAATGGATCCATTGCGGGAAGTGGGAAGGATAAGGACAGGAATAAGTGGAAGATAAGTTAAGGGGTGCCTCCCTGAACCATCCCGAAATCTGAATGAAGTTCAGGGTGTTCTTTAGTGGTAGAGACGAGGTGTCACCCAGTTCGTCGAAAAAGTATTCTCCGAGGGCTGATTTTCTTGTTCTAGCTAGGCTAGGGCATTCACAAAGGAAATGTCATTCTGTAGGTACCGTGTTAAAATTTTCAAAAACAAGATTATAGTCTCTCATTTTTTTTTTTTTTTGAAATGTTCATAAAGTAGTTTTTACAAGTTCGGGCGAACATTTTATAAAGATCCTTTGAAAATTTTTCAAACCCTAATTTGAATTTCGGAAAACTCTAGAGCAATTTTTGGAAAATTTACTTGAATTTTGTATAAATATTTCGAACAGAAGGGAAAATCATTTTTGTTTTGGGTCAAATTTAGAGCATTTAACTATTGTGATGTTCTAACCCATCTGAAACCTGGGAATCCATAAAAACGTTGCCAAATGTTCACCAGGGTAAGTTATAAGTTCATCATTGATTTGTGGGCTTATCACCCATTGACCTTATGGTCATTGCCCATTGTGCAATTTCGCCCTGTGAAGTTATGACCCTGCGTCTACGAGCCCAGCCGTCCTGGTGTTCTATCTAGACTTTATTTAGGTTTAAAACACATTTCTTAGTTTGCACGTGCCATATTAAACTAAAACTATAAAACCTTTATTTGCATCATAACTGGTGTGATGCAATTAAATAAAAAACTTTCGTAACATAATATGAGAACATAACAAATTCGTTCATCTTGCCAGACTCTGGCCCCAGAGATACAACATTTACGATTGTATTACATATAAAATCTTTTTTATGGCTTTTCTTATTAAACAGGGACAAATAAAATCACCCAAAGCAATAAAACTAAAAGTATAAAATGGATGCATCTAGAATGACAACATCATAACAATAAATTTTGGAGAACAATAATATTCTAGTTCCTTTTTTTTTTTTTTTTTTTTAGTTGGAGGTCACTGCGTCAAAACTATCAACGTTAAGCAATCGTAATGCATTGTATCCGTTTCTTATAAGTATTCCTTCTGCTCACCTAGTTTCGACCTTTTCCTTTTTTGTTTAATTTTTTTTTTTATATTCGTTATACTAAATGTGTTTCACTGTCATTTTTCTTTTTAATGTCGTCCTTGTTCTGTGTCTTTTTTAAAGATATTATTTTGATTGCTAGTAGTGATGTTGAAACCAAAAATAAAAAAAGAATAACCTTCACCTTGCTCCTAAGCCAAAGGCAGTGTTCAGATGTGGATTCAAGAGCACTGAAAGTGTAGCTATAGAAACACTACATAAAACTAGGCCGCACGTAATTGAAATGACAATTTAAAGCAATATGCATCCTGCTCCGGTTATGACAGCACACTAATATAGAACGTTCATAGAATGTAGAGTGTGTCACAAATGGCGCCCAACACAAAACATTATACACACACACCACCCCACTACCACACCGCTCCGCACCGTCTTAGCCATAACAATAAACTTTAAATTTAATTTCAAATCGATGATACAATCAAATTGAATTTCTTGTTTTTTCATGTATCTGTTCAATATATATGTAGTTCCATTTATATGTATACAGGAACAGAGTAGATATAATATAAAACAAATTATTTCCCTCTGGAGATATGGGTATGGGGAGAGTTTATTGCCAATGATTTAAAGGATACAACTAAAATATTTTTGAATGCTTGGTGGCTGGCATTGACAATTATTCAACGACATAAACAAAAATCCCTCTGAATTATTGTTATTGTATATTTTTATCCGATCAAAAGTTTGGGAATTACATCCGCTTCTTTGAAGCGAAGTACATAAATAAATAAACTGTTCTTTAACACTTTGTTTGCTCAGAAAATATATTTTTTTGTTTGTTATGTTCATAGATTTATATTCGATGGAAAAGCCATTTTTTTTCCATTTTCATCCGCAATTTCAAGAATTAAATTTTTATGCACAGGATTGTCTTGAATAACATTTTTTAATTTATTCGCCTATGGTGGATACAGAAAAATATTGGAAAACACCCAACAGGAAAATTAAAATCAATTGAAATAAACTTTTTTTTCTCTAATTTCATTTTGGGAGAATACATTTACGGATCAATTATATGGTTCGAATGGTACAGGAAAAAGTTTTTTCTAAGAAGTTTTAAAAATAAACAAATAATAGGAAAATCCTTTTAGAAAAAAATATTTAATCATTGGATTAGTGTCGAATGCCAGAATTGAAAATCACGTTGAGATCTGTAATAAAATTGAGGGTTTTATTTTCAATTGAATACAGAGCAATGCAATATTGACGACGAGTGTAGATTTGTAGTTGGTGCTAGTTGAATATTTTGTCATCCTTCAAAACTTTGAAGAATAAAAATTAGAAGTGGTTGTGGATGGCTTTACAATTTTAAATAATTTTAATTCATATTGTAAATTGAAGTCGAATTTCTAATTAGAATATCACCAATTGATAGAATTATATATTCAAAAACAGCAGAAAGACCACGGTGCTTAAGCTAAAATCTTAAGTATTTCTCCATACTTTGTGTAAGAAAAATAAAGTAATAATAAAAATCATGATAATACTCAAGAAAATACACTTGCTAACAAAATAAGGGAACAAAAGAACACACAATTAAACAAATTTCAAGAGCAGATTAGTTTGTATTTATCTTTAAACAACAATTTTTTACTGGGCATAAGGGTGGATCGTTCCCGCGCAGAAAAACAATAGATAGATAGATAGATAGATAGATTGATTTATTATTTCAAAAGTGTATATAACATTGTTTACAAGAAAATATTGTAATTGCATTAAATCGTATGAGCTTGGCTTTGCCGTCTGCCCGATTGACATCAATTTAAAAATAATAATAAACTACATGTACAATACAAAGCAATTGAAGTTTGTTTTTTAAAAGCAAGTAATAATTTTTTGATTTTTAAGAATAAAAACTGCTTTCTTTAAAAAGCTTCGTTTATAATTAGGTTGCGATAAGACATCGCTGTTTGAAAATAATTGAAAAGTTGGTAGATGTTTCCTTCGCAGTTGAGAAGGGCGAGTACTTCTTCTTCTGATTTAAAATTGCTGCCTAATGCATTTCTCCGTATTTCACATAAAATTGGGCACTTCCCTATGAAATGGATAAAGTCTTCTCTTTTCCTCAAGTTACATAAGCTACAGAAAACAGGAAGATCCTCTCGATGTGGTATGTAGTGAAGACTTATCAGCTCTCCTCTCATTTTGAAAATCGACGAGATAACCTCCTGCTTATTTTCGTTGTGGAAGTAGTTACGTTCGCATAAATTGTGATTAAGATGGTTGTATATAGATCTATGCACCGAAGATTTAGCCTGATTTACCGAGTCAATTCTAAGTTGCTCATCTACTTTGGAAACAAGATCTAATAGGTCATCTTTACAATATCTTCCATTTTCTTCCAGTATTCGCATGTTGGTTCCACAGTATGTAGCTTGTTCTTCAAGCTTTCTGTACCACAGGTTTTTCTTTCCAATTGTTTGCAATGCTAGAATTTTAGGAAGCCTTTCGTTATGCATATTCAGTACTTTTGTGATATACTCAACATGACACTTTAGTGTTTTAATAAAAAGTGGTGACAGTCCTGTCTCGATTATGACCATGTAGTTCGGGGTGTTTTTTGGTAGACGAAAACATTTTTTAATGAAGAACCTCTGAAGTTTTTCGACCGTTTCATACATTTCACCTCCCCAAACCTGTGCTGCGTACATCATAATAGATTCTGCCACCGCTACAAAGACCTTATACTTCACACTATGAGTTATCAATTTGTTTGAGAAACATCTTTTCCATGTTGCAGATATTAGATATTGCACTTTTGGCTTTGACCAGTTTGTCCTTGAGGTGAGTTTCCATATTAAGGTTACTAGTTATGGTCATTCCCAGGTACTTGTAAGCTTTAACGATTTCAATTGGCTCTCTGTCGAAATGCCATTTTTCGTTCCTTGCCGTTCTACCCGAACCTTTGCGAAATATCATAACTTTCGATTTGCTCTGATTCACCCTCAGATTCCATAATCTGCAGTACACTTCGTGTCGATTAATCATCAGCTGTAGGGTTTCGGGTGATTGTGCAAACAGTATCACGTCATCAGCAATAGAAGGGCTTTAATGCGAATCCCCGCGATTTCTATGCCACCAGACAAAAACTCAATCAGGTCGTCTATGAACAAAGCGAAAAGATTTGGACTTAGAGTACATCCTTGTTTGACTCCCATCTTTGATTCAAACCACACAGACTTTTCAGAACCGTTCCAAACCGCTGCTATATTGCCATCATAGATATTTTCAAGTACATTTCCAAAATTTTGCGACATCCCAATGTTGTATAGCTTGAAGAATAATGCTCTGCGTTCAACCGTATCAAATGCTGATTTGAAGTCGACAAAAAATACGTACAACTTCTTTTTTTGTTCAATAAATGTTAATGCGATGGTTTGCAGTACAAAAAGATTATCGATGGTTGAGTACCCACTTCGAAATCCAGCTTGGAATTCCCCAAGCAACTTGTTGCTATTTATCCAATTTGTCAATCGTTCATTCAGTATTTTTGTGAACACCTTATAGGATGCGTTAAGGAAGGAAATCCCTCGATAATTAGCTGAATCTTCAATGTTACCCTTCTTATGTACGGGGAAAATGACAGATTGCTTGAACTGCTCTGGTAGTACTCCGGTATCCAAAATTATATTAAAAGCAGCAGTTAATTTGGAGGTAAGTATTTCCGTTCCATATTTTAGAAACTCCAGTGGTATTCTATCAGCGCCAGGTGCCTTTCCGTCTTTCAGTTTCTTCAATACGTTATTTACTTCACCATGAGTTATAACTCTATCTAATATATCATTATAGTAGGCAGGTTTCGCGTATTGTATAGGAACTGTTAGGCTTTGCGGATTCAAAAGTGATTTGAAGTGATCATGAAGTACATTTGGTACTTATTTTTAGTTTTATGCCGTTTAATTGGTTTACTGCCATCCAAAACTCTTTAGAGTCTTTGTCTGAAAACTTTGAGCCATCCAAAGGATTTTTGACGTGCTTTTTCGCACTCCGCGTCGTACCATTGGTTTTTTTGTTTAATTATGTTTCCATGGCATTTTTTGATTTCAGTGTATGATTGTTTAATAACGTCTTCAATGTCTCCTATCGTAAGTTGACTATCGGATGAAACATTTCGCTGAAGGTTGTATCTATACGCTTCCGCTTTATCTTCTTTCCATGTTAGTTTTGGGGGGAGCTTTAAAACTGTTGTATCTTCTTGGGGTTGGCAGTTAATTCCAAATTCAACTACTATTGGCAAGTGGTCGGAATATGGGACACTTATGGCCTTAAAATTTGAAATTAAAGGAATCCAGTTTCCCTTTATTAGACAGTAATCGACGACTGAACATCCTTGTTGACCTACGAAAGTGTACTCTCCACATTTATCTGAGTCAGAAACTCCATTTAATATTCTAAATCCAAAAGCATCACAAAGGCTCATCATTTTGATTCCTCTTGCATTGACTGTAGTATCTTTTGAATTTCTATTTTTTCCCGCAAATCTGTTTTCTCTTCCTTCATTATTACCTATTCTCGCATTTAGATCTCCAATAATCATAACTTCATCGCTATTATTGTGTTCAATAAAACTATTGAGTGCATTGAAATCACGCTCCCAGTGGTTACAATTTATTAGAAAAACAATCTAGTTTTCGATAAGGCACTAGAGAGATTTACACAGGCTCTTGCAAGGCACTAGCAAGATTTAGCAAGGGCTAGAACACGGGCCTTGGCGATTATGAACCCTTTTGCCTCGACAGGAAAAAAAAGCTGGCTTATGTAGGAGTTGATCCCGTGATCTTCTGGTATAGTTAGATATATGAATATTTATTGAAGAAAATAATATTAACAATTTGACTTATAATAACTAGTTAGATACGATGATATTATACATTTATTGGCACATAAGGGGCCTAATCTTAAATTTAAAGGATTATAAAATACATATCAAAAAATTAAATCTAGAAGTCGGCTGACTTGATTGTCCTCGGGGTGTTCCGTCCCGGTTGTCAAGTTATGGTTTTGGTGGGGCGATAGGTTGGCCTTTAGCCGCGGTGATATGCTGACCCTGTGTCAGCGTAGAACGAAACGGCTGGCTCGTTGTCCGTGATGATGTTGTCAACCAGGATTTCCATCGTACTCAGGTATCTCGGCTCGGGGTGTCGCTGCTGAGTGGCCTTTCTTCTCATCAGTTGATTTGGGTGCCTGCTAGTGAGTTCTACAAGCTTCTTTGCTTGAAGCAGTAGGTACCTGTCCAGGGGGATGATGTTAGCTTCTGTGTAAAGACGCTCGTTGCTGTTATGTCCCATTCGCTGCCGATCAAAATATAGTCGGGTACAAATCCTTAGTAACTTTCTTTCGAACATTTGAAGTTCCTTCATGGCCGTCTTCGAGATGGAGAACCAGCCAGGGAAGGAATAGCTGATTACAGGCCGCAGGAGCTGCTTGTACATAATTATCTTCGTCTTCTGGCTTAGTCCGTTTCTGCGTCTCATCAATGGGTGGAGTCGGTGAAAGACCCAGTTGGCTTTTTTGAGGACGTTTTTTGAGTGCGGGTTGAACCTTAACAACTCGTTGAAGTGGATGCCTAGGTACTTCACGTTCTTTTTGGCTGCTATTGTAGATCCGTCCGGAAGTTTCAGAACCAGACTTCTGCACTTGGCTGCGCTGCAACTACCTCTAATGGGTCTCCTGAAACACACAAGCTCCGATTTGGAGGTGTTTATCCGGATGCCCCATTTCTTGTAGAAGGACGTGGTGCTCAACTTTTCGTAAAGCTACCAGACGAGACATCGAGGTAGCATACGTTAGGGAGTCATCAGCATACAGGAGATTTTGACATCCAAATGGCAATGGTTGGTCAGATGTCATCAGGCTGTAGAGGAAGGGGCCTAGCTTCGAACCTTGGGCAACTCCGGCTTTGATGTTCTTCACTTGTGATTTGTAGTAGGCCATTTGTACGTAGAATTTTCTGGAAGAAGGAAAAGAAAAAAGAATTTTTATTAAAGACGGAGGTTAATGTAATACGCGACGCTTATGGACAAGGGCTTCAATACATACGCTGCCGAATGCTTTCTCGACATCCAGAAAGCATCCAACGGTGACACGATGGTTGTTGAGCGCTATGGTGATGTCATGCTGGAACTTCATGCGGATGCAAAGTGGAGTGCTTTTCCCTAAAGCCAAACTGCATGTGATCCTCTGATTGTCAGTCCAATGCGCTACCCACTGGATTAACTCATTCCATATTACATAACAAATACATACGGAATAGAACCAGATTTTATGTACTGGCTTTTTAGGTAGAACAACTTAGAACCGGTTTTTCTTCATTGAGCAATCCTATACAGATGTCTCACACACATAGTAAAGTGTGATAAGAAAAAGAAGACAACGAAAAGAGAGAAAAAAGTGTTGAATAATGCTGATATTGCATGGTGCTTATAAAATGTGTGTTTCTGGTGTACAAGAGACATTCCAGAAACGTGTCAAACAACTTTTTACTAGAGATTGCCTCACGAGTGGTTGAAAAGTTTTCCTCGTCTAAATTTTTGGTACTGAAATCAGCAAGGGGTTGTTAAGTATCTGACAAGTATTCCTTGTCTTTTTTTATATTTACCCTGCTGAAAATCCAGTAGACCCTTGCCCAAACTAGACAGAAAATTGACATTTTTCCAGCCGGGTTTTCAAAATTTTTAACAAATCACTCAATGCAATCATAGTTTATGCTCTTAGGTTTTCTGAATTCATCCCATTTTATTTTGAGTCGCCATTTGGCAAAACAAAATCGGGAAGCCATTGAAAACTGAAAGTTTTTTCTCAAAAATTGAAAAATGCAGCAAGCGATAAAGAGACAATAATTTTGCATTTTGTAGGCGATCGCAAATTTCTTGGAAAGTTTTGTTTCAATCAAACAAATGAACTGATAAGATGACCTGTTTATTTTTGTTTTTTTTTTTTTTTTTGGTCTGTCGTTCTACGATTTGTTTTACCTTATAATTGTCGGACTTTTAATGAAAAATTATACTTTTTTCTTTGATCACCATTTTTATTTTAGGAAAATAATAATGACAAATTTATTTTGGTTGAAAATTATTTGAACAAATTTGTGATAAGGAAACTAAAAAAGTGGGTCTTACAATTCTGTTTTCTATCCCCATGGGTACAGCCTTAACGGCTCGATGGATTTTCGTCAAATTGTAAACTTTTTTTTTTGGAAACTTGTCGGTTAACTAATATTTCATTAATTTACAAAAGCGACTTTTTGATACATTTTTGTTTCTGGCGAAAAATGGTTAGGTAGATATGGTACCTCTGCAGATAGAACCAATTTTTTTTTGTTTTGATTTTCTCAAAAACAAGAGTTGTGTTTTCTTTTTTTCATTTTTTCTTAAGAACTTTGAATAGTAGCTATTTCATAGAAATATTAAAAAAAAATTTGAAATAAAAAACAAACAAATATTTTTTTTCTTGAAAACTCAATTTAAAAATTTAAATTTTTGTGAAACTGCCTCCATAGTGATTTTTGTTTACTTTCTAGATAGAATAATTGAAAAAAAAAAAAAATTGTTGGGAGAGCACATACGATAATGTTAAATAATCGTATTTTGTTTTAAATAATCGTACGATAATCGAAATAATCGCAGAAAAAAAGGCAATAAAAAAGTCCCAAAACCTTATTTCCATTATTCGAATTTTTTTGCCAGAAACCTTGTACATATCTAGAAATCACATGTACGAAGTTTGATAAAAATCTTTAAAGGCGTTTTTGAGAAAAATTCTAAATTCTCTTTTATCATATTAAACATCTTCACGCTACACGGTAAATTTGAAGAAAATCCATTGAACCATTAAGCCTCTAGCTCGATGTACATTTTTGATTAGTTATTTAGAAAACAACTTGGTCAAATTATTTAAACTTTTCACCATACTTGCTTTGTAAAACTACATACATATATTAAAAAAAGTTAAAAAATCGTATTTTTTCGAATCTCTATGGCAGTGAGGTTAACGTATCTTACGTAAAACCTTTACAAAAGTCTTAAAAACCTTAAGTCCAAAGCTTGAAAAAGGTAGATCTTGGTTACTAAAGGCCTAATGAACCCTCCAATAGACAAACTTATAAACATACAGTACTGCGGGACTTTTTTCACAGTCTAAATAAATAAATATAAATAAATTGAGTGGCACAACGGCTCATGAAAAACCAGGGCCTAGTGACTAACAACTCGCAATCATTCCTGTGTGCGCCCGTCGACAGGAATGGAAGGGACCTACAATTGTATGCCGAATCCGAACGGCTAGACGAGAAGGACTTATTTGTGACAAGTGATACTCTTGGAGGATTTGTCAATTCCTTGCAAGAGGCAGTAGCCCTAAAAAAAAAACCTTTGTAGTTTTTAGGTGGACGAGGCTGGGAAGCGAACCCAGACCTCCAGCGTGACAGTCGAACGCACTAACCATTACGCTACGGGATAC
Source organism: Melangyna quadrimaculata (assembly GCA_949320155.1). Taxonomy (NCBI): domain Eukaryota; kingdom Metazoa; phylum Arthropoda; class Insecta; order Diptera; family Syrphidae; genus Melangyna; species Melangyna quadrimaculata. Next base: position 46,747,715 of record OX439484.1, read on the forward strand.
TACACAGTCCCTGCAATGAAATAATTTAAGTTCTGTTTAATAATTTTCGCATAAATTTTTGTTTACAATAATTCTAAAACTTGCACTATAGCAGGTTAGGTACCTTAATGTCTATGTATGTACATATGTACCTAAATGATCGTATGTAAAAATGTTTGCTTTTAATTTTTGTATTAAAAATTAAAATTAACTTAAGGTCGTTAGTAATTATTTAACGGTGATATTACTTTCTTTAAGTTTTCACCGACTAATTAAAAAGTAAGTAATTACATATATCTACCAGCAAATACTTTAAAACAATAAAACCGAAGTATTATTGCTTGAAGAACCACATTAATACGTCGTTTATTTGTGTATGTAACAAAACCCTACACCCTAATAATATGCACATTATTACCAAAATAAAATTTTCAGTTCATTTGTAAAAAATAATTACTGACATAAACACCCATTTTAAATCCTTAAAATAGCCTTGAAACAACAGCATTCTCCCCTCTGTAACTCTTACAAAAAAAAAAACAGAAAAAAAAATTACAAAAAACCTTCACACCGCACCAACAACTATGGTTTCTCGAGAACTCTTCACCATCATCATCTTAACCTCATTGGACACCATTTAAATTCAATGCAAAAACAAAGTGTTACACCATAAAATTTTATATAAAAATTAAAAAAAAACTAAAGGCTCTCTCTGCCTTCGAGCTTTGGAATCATAAAAAAAACACAAATGAAAAAAAAAGGAATAATATAACAGAACAACTTCAACATGAAACGAATACAAAATCAACAAAAAGCGTTAATGAAAACCTGAAAGTCCATTACAACAGAAAATTATAATCCTCCAACTCCTTAACCCTAGAAAAGCGAAGTCTCCCCATGTTATGTTAAAATTGTAGATATAGTGAGTGAAAAGGACGACGATGAGGAACAAAATAAAATAGAAAAACAAGAAGAACTCAAAAAAGACATCCACATTGAAATTATTTTTGATTACAGGTTGGTGTCGGGTTACGGTCCCAGGCTCCCATTGCTCCCAGTGGAGCATGAAATATATAAAAGGCTATTTGTCATAGCAAATTATATGCTCGACCTTCTACATCTACATGGAAAACAGAGTTGGACCTAACTATTTAACTTTTTAATGTCTATTAGAGCATGAATTGAGTTTACTAATTTTTTATCAGCCATAAAAATTAATATTTTTTGTCCGAAATTAAAAAAAATGCAACAAATGACTTTTCTGAAAGCTCGAACTCACTTCTGAAATATAAGAATATATTTGGCACAAATAATCTGTCAAATTTGCTGCCCACAGCAACAGTCTTGCCAATTCAAATAAGAAAAAAAAAACTGATATGTCATCTGACAAATTTTCTGTTTAATGAAACAGTGTTAAATTTATGTCAAAATGTTAAAAAAAAACTCAGCTGCTAAATTTATGTCAACAAAAATTATTTTGTCAATTAAAAAAAAAATAATGTGTCAGCTGTTAAATATATTGTCAACAGAGAGTGTTGCTAATTACAAACAAATCTGTCACCTGTCAAATTTATTGTCCATAGAAACAGTGTTGCAAATTAAAACAAACTAATCTGTCAAATTTACGGTCAATAAAAACGGTGTTGCTAGTAAGAAAAAATAATCTGTCAGATGTCAAATTTACTGTCTACAGAAACAGACTTTGCAAATTCAAAAAAAAAAAAAACAAATATTTCATCTGTCAAAATCAAATGTAAATTCAAGAAAAGAGCAAATATGTGTCAGGGTCAAATTTATTGTCCATAGAAATAGTGTTGCCAATCAAAAAAAATCTATCAGCTGTCAAATTTATTGTTGCTAGAAACAATGTTGCTTACTAAAAAAAAAAAAAAATCTATCAGCTATCTAATTTATTGTTGATAGAAACAGTGTTGCTTAAAACAAAAAAAAAAAAAAAAAAAAAAAAAATCTGTCAAATTTACTGTCAATAAAAACAGTGTTGCCAGTTAAAACAAAATAATATGTCAGCTGTCAAATTTATTGTCAGCAGCAACAGTGTTGCCAAATAAAAACACTTTTACTGTCAATAGAAACAGTGTTGACAATTAAAAGAAACAAATTTGTCAGTTTTATTGTTACTAGAAACAGTGTTGCTTATTGTTAAAAACACATCTGTCAAATTTACTGTCAATAAAAAAAGTGTTGCCAATTAAAATAAATAAACTGTCAGCTGTCAAATGTATTGTGCTAAAAAACAATCATGTCATTAAAAAAAAACAAATTTGACTGTTGTCAAATTCATTGTCAGTAGAAACCACAGTACACATATCTAATGTATTATCAGACGCAGCTTGTCAAATTTCAAGATGGCTGCCCTTTGTGATTTTTGGTGATTGTTTGAAATTCATTTTTTTTAAATTTTGATGTTGACAACATGCGCAGAACTGAACAAAAATGAACACGCTATTGATATTACCTGTAATATAATGTATCTTGAGTACAAAAAAAAAAAAAAACACCCTTCAAAAGGGATGGTGCTTGTTTGCAAAGGCGAAGAACATTTGTTCTTACTATTTGAATTTAACTGGGTTTTACTGTTACTGTTAAAGATTTTTTTTATATCGTATTCTTTGTTTATTATAACTTTTTCGTCTGCTTTTTTTATTTCTTTAAATTTCGTCCCTGGTTGTGCTTGTGTGCCTCTGAATTCCTCAGGCGGTAATGTCTTATAATTTTATCTTTTTACGCAAGTCCTTGCAAAGAAAAAGAATACTTAAACAAACACCCTGGTACTATAAGGTACATCAATTTTGCCAAAGGACTTTTTCACAAATATTCCAATTAAATTTTCATATTCACCTTAATGCTCTGTTCTCGACAACCACTGATGACGATGACGACAACGACGACAAATATAAGCCCTTTTAAACTACAAGGATAGAAGAATATTTTCCTGTTCTTCTTATACACATAGTTTGAAAATTTTACAATTTTCTACGAATAAAATGACAATCGATAGCTTAAGGCAAGAATTAATTAAGTAGGTACAGAAATATTCCTCGAATAGTTGGTATATTTTATGAACAGAGAAATAATATTCATCACAATAATAAAACATGAACAAGAACATAGCCTTACAGCGATAAGTAAAGGACTATGATTCGATTTTCAGTTTCCACCGACATCGCATTGTATACTGACAATAACGTGTCCTTGTCCAACTTAAACTTTCCAAAATGATTATAAAGTGAATTTCAAAATGTCGGAATATTGAACTCAATTATAAACGGTTTTAGATTTTACTTTATTTAATTTTTTTTTTGTTTTGTCATATTCGTTTGAATTTGTGGAAGTTTGTGGCAAGAGCACCTCAAACTTACTCCCAGCATTTTCATCATTTTCGTTTTAGATTTTGTTATAACCTAAAATTCATGTCTCGCTTTTGGCTTTGGCTTGCCAGAACGGCTGATGGCCATGGGGGGTTGGGTAGACCGAAATTATTTTCGAAGAAATACCTATACATTTACATTCATTCTGATGATGCGGTAGTGGAAGGTATATGTGTGAGTGTGGTGCGGTCTTTTCTGCCTTTCGATTCGATTTTAGTGTGAGCGACAAACGACAATCTCATAGTAATTATGTGTCAGTCAAATTTTGCAGAAAGCAACTTAATTCCACATCCTTTTCCTTTTGCTCCTCGATATATCACAGCAGAAATTGAATAACTCATCCCGAGTGTCATTTCCTGCTTTGCATCAAAATAGAATTTGCAACGACGATGATAATGACGGTATACGGAAGGAGGATTATTTCTCGCAGCAAAATTTAAATTATATTTTGCAGAATAGAGGGAGAAGGAAAAAGAGTATATATGTACCTAATGTGAGAGAGAAAATGAGGAAAATATTATTTATTTTTCGATGACACTAACAAAATGTAGATTTAAAAAAAAAGACGTTTTGATTGTGCATAAATAGTACTTTATATACTAGAGTCTCGAATCGTATTCTCTTGGGCGAGGATAAACAATTCAATAAATCAGACTTGTCTTTTTGTCTAATCTAAGTGAGAGAATTGGAAGAGGTACATCTACACATCAATTTAACTTCAACATTTATTTATTAATCCTTCCTTAAGAACTCATATAAGAGGATCTATGAAATATTACAAACGTCAGTCATGATAAGTTATATGTGTGCTTATGTGTGTAGCACAAAATTTCTTGTACCTGTCTAGGCTTATAGCCTTTTCCAAAAATGTCTCTTTAGGTTGGAGTAATTTGTTGGAATTAGTCTAATTCTCAGGTTGAGAAATTATTTCTCTATACTACATTGAAAGATCCTTTTCACAAAGTTAATAAGAAACTTGATGTTATTAAGCTATATGAATCCGATTAGAAGTTTTGTTGTTAAAGCTACAAGTGGTTCTGAAGATGATGGTTGAAGGAGGTAGCGGTATATCGTTATTATTTTCACTAGAAGAATATTATAAATCAAGCTAATGAGATGTTAATGAAGTTTATTGGCTGCTTTTGTTTGCTTTTGTATTTTTTTTTTTTTTGTAAAACTTTTTTCATAACATAGGTACAAACGTCTATAAAAAAATTATAAAATGCGCGACAGAGGTGGCACTAAGAGGGTATTTAATACTCCTGACTTGAGGAGGAATCATGACGTTATCTAGAATGACTTAAATCTCGAAAAAAGCAAAAAAATAATCTTGAATGCAAAAATCTCGAATGTTAAAAAATCTAGAACGTACAAAAATCACGAAAGACTATCTATACAGAAAATAAACCTATTTCAATAGTTGAAACGCAAATAAAACGCATAATAAGTATGTTTATTTTATTTTTCTGGTAAAAAAAAGAACAAAAATGAAAATGTTTTTAACAAAAATCAAAAATTTTATAGGGTACCTATGTATGCATAACAAATATCAAAAACGTACAATAACTATTCAATAAGTGTCAAAATATAACAAACAACTCAACAACCTTCTTTAAACTCGAGTTATATGCAAGTAACTCTTTTCTTCTTTTTCGTCCAGTCACGCTGGAGGTCTGAGTTCGCTTCCCAGCCTCGTCCACCTAAAAACTAAAAAGTTTTTTTCAGGGCTACTGCCTCTTGCGATGAATTGACAAATCCTCCAAGAGTATCACTTGTCACGAATAAGTGCTTCTCGTCTAGCCGTTCAGATTCGGCATAAAATTGTAGGTCCCTTCCATTCCTGTCGAAAGGCGCACACAGGAGTGGTTGCGAGTTGTTAGCCACTAGGCCCTGGTTCTTCATGAGCCGTTGTGCCACCCGATTTTATTTTTTTTTCCTCATCAGCCATCTGAATTTGTTCAACGTTTGGTGAACCTGACATTGTCCCATTAACTTAAATTTCAATTAATTTATAAAGTCCAACATGTCCCCTTCCAACTCAGATTTTGAGCCTCCTATGCCAGAACAGAACCCTATGTGTACAGTATGAATTTCCACTACTTATTTTTTAAACATAAATTAACCCATTAATTTCAATGTGTATGGCACCTTTGTTTGTTACGATTACGTTAACTTACTTTAATTTTCCTTTTTTTTTTAAATAAGAAAACTTACGTTGTTATAAGAGCCCATCCCTAGCACCACTTAATTTAGACAACTATACTTTGTATAATTGGATGGGTGCATGTGCAGTGTACTGATCGATTGATTGAAATGATGCTCTTAAACAAGGAGACTTTCCTTATCTAGATTTTTTAAGTTCGAGATTTTGCTTTCTAGATTTTTGTTTTCGAGATTTTTTTTAAATTCTAGATTTTTGTTTCGAGATTTTTACTTTCGGGATTTTTCCTTTCTGGATTTTTCCTTTCTGGATTATTGGTTTCTATAGATATCGTGGTAGACCTACCTTAGGAAAGCAGAAGCACATAAAACAGGAAGCAAATAATAAAACATAAAAGCAACACCTAAAAAGTTATGCTTTAGTTTTTTTTAAACGCAAGTAGTCCATTATTTAATGTTCTTTAATAAAAAAAGATTTTATGTAGTTTTTCTTACTTTAAAAACTTTTCAAACAAAAAATTGCAAAAAAAAAAACGTATATAAAGATTTTTTTTTATGTTTGACCTTATAAGGCACTATTTTATATACCAACACTCAACGTTGCAATCATAGGATTGATACAAATAAGATAATCTCAATACATTACAATAATAATTTATGTTTTATTTTTTGTATTTTAATTGTTCTGTTTAATGTGCTAAAATACACAAAAATGCTCTTTTTGTATTCTCAAAACCATAAGGACATGCAATCATTTTGTTTTCAGTGTTCAACCAGAAAGTTGTGAAAACATACAAAACTGAAAACTAAATACATACCTAACTACGCAAAATTTTGAAAATATCAATATAAAACTTATTTTTTTTGTTCTTTAATTTTAAGTTTGAAAACCTTATCTTTTAACTATTGACTAAAACAACCTAATTTAAAAATATTATCGAAGGCGACACTTATAATATGAAATCTAAATATACAGAAATGTAGGAAAACTGTTCTATTAAAAGTTTGATTTTTAGTTCGGATAGACTTTTGAAGAGATACACATTAAAAGCCGTTTTCTTAATCGAAAGTTTGACTTTGACTTTTAATTGGAAGAAGCTATCAAAATTTTTGTTTGAGTCAAAAATTGTAGAAAACCATATAACCTACAAAAGTAAGAAAAATAACTACTCTACGACTAAAAGCGGTCGAGAAAATCGAGTCAACTTTTCTAAACGCTTTTTTTTTAAATGACAGAGGGCTTTTTGTTCGAAATTTAAGGTCGTAGAATCTGCAAGAGGTACTCTTAAAAGTAGATATAAAATAATAATGCCATTATCATTCCCTATTTTTGTATATATTTTCCATGTTTTTGGATGATTATAATCTACTGATAAGAATTTGAATTTTTTTTTTCAGCATCTTTGTTAAATGTCCGAGATGTTTTATTTTCATGTATGTCAAGTTAGCACTCAATTTGTGGAAGTTCAAAAAACTAATAATTTGTAGTTTCTTAGTAGTAAATTAGTTATGGAAACAAAATTTGTAGCTTTACTATTTAAAAAAGAAATAAGTTGTGGAAAGAAAAAAATTCTAAAAATATTTTTGAGTACTATTTGATATTAGCACGACGAAATAAAGTGTTCTTTTAGCACTACAATTTCTGGAATTCTTAAAACTAAGTACGTAGTAAATTCAAGCTTTTAGTAATAAATTAGTTGTGGAGAGAAAAAATTCCAAGAAAAATTTTGACGTACTTAAAAAAAAAAAAGTAAGGTGCTGTAGTAAAAAAAAAAACTGTTGAAAAAGTAAGGCACTTATTATCACTAACACCCGCGGGGGGATAATTCCGTGAGCGTTAATGCACTATACAAAAAAAACTCATATGTATTAGGCTGACGCTAATTGTTTCATCTTATAAATAGGGTAATTTTTCATTATAAGAAAAGATATTTTTTTATTTTAAAAAGTTAGTTATTTTTGGTACCTCCAGTACCTACAGCATTTTTTTTGTTTTTGATTATCTCGAAAACAGTAAAGTTTAAATTTTTCATTTTTTTTTATGGTAAAACTTCTAAAAAGTATAAATATTATTGTGAGCCAAAATTTAAAAAAAAAATTATTTTGAAAATTAAAAAAAAAATAAATTTTTTTTTTTTGAAAACTGATTATTTTGAAAAAGACTTCGTCAATATTTTCAAAACTAGGTGTTTTTATTATTTTGTAGAATGCTTGAAAAAATCATCTTTCTGAACTCAAAAATAACGGTACCTTCCATTCAAATGTTGAAAAACCGTTTAGAAAAAAAAAAATACTTTTCTCGAAAACGCTCCAAGAATTTTGATAAAACGATGTGCGTTTATCATTTAAGGTATGGCCAATATTTTGATGAAAACAAAATTTACCAATAACGGTTAATAACGGTACCTGTCATAGAACCGATTTTTTTTTTGTTTTAAAAATTTCTCGTTGACGGCTGCACCGATTTAAACCAACATTTTTATACAATTCAAATAATTTTGCGTATACAAATTTTCAAAAAAATAATTTTTAGTTTTTAAATTTTGTTTAAAATTGTATTTTATTAAATTCTAAATGTTGACATACCAGATTTTGTTTTTGAAAATGCGCCAAAAATTATATATATAAAAAATAATTTTTAAGAAAACCGCTCCAACGATTTTTTAATTTTTTTTATTAATCAAACAAATCAGATGGCATACTTGATAAAATAATAAATTTATAGTAATTTAAAGTAATTATTTATTTAATTTTTTTTTTTTGATTTCATAATATTTTGGAACCAATAACTATATACTTGTACATCATCAATTTCTAGCTACGCTAAAGTAACGAGAGCAAGTTTGTGCGATCCAGCCGTGCCCATTTTTAAATACCCCTGACAACCTACTCCACTTGAATTGGCTAACCACCAGGAAACTCTATGGTTACCATATCATATTATGGAGTTGCCCATGGGTTGTAGCAACTTTCTGGTTTACCATCACTATAATACTGTTTTTTTTTCTTTAACCTATATTTTTTTTTTTTAATTCAAACTTCTGGCTCGTATAACAAAATAGGAAAGAGACATGTTGTCCCATTATAATGATATAACCCATCACGGGAAAAGGCAAAAGGTCCACGTGTGTTTCGTTTGTATAGCTAACGGACGGTTGAGGTGTACCGAGTGTCTAATAATTAATGTAAATAAATACAGCCTGCGGATTGCGGATGCGGTATCAGGTTGGTCTCTGGCAAATGTACCTTTTTGAATTCTTGGAGATGGTTTGGCCAACACCAACACTAACACCAAACATGATATCAAGTTCGTCTACTGTTTTAATGAATACAGTAATGAGTATGGCTAGGAGTTTTCTATGTCTACCTCTATAAATGTATGTAGGAGTAGGTATAGTTAAAAATAATCTCTTGTTTTTGGGGAGCCTGCATCGGGTGATATAGTGTTATAAATAGACCGTTAGGCATCATGTTCCATTTTTTTTTTTTTTTTTTTGTTGTGACTGCCTAATTAGTCGGAGCTATAAGGGGATGAAATACTATGTAGATTTTAAGTGCTAAAATGTGTACCAAAATACCACATCACAACATGAGGTTAGAAAAGAGAAAGAGATGAACAATATATGATCCTGAAGTCCTATATGCGGGATGTGGCCTTACATTTTTGAAAAGGTCCCTACATTTTTTGTAAATCTTTTGCATTTTGTTGCTTAAAACAGAGGAGGCGTAAGTAAATGCGGTTCAAGAAGGTTATCTGAATGCTATGTCGCACATAGTTACATAATTAAAACAAGAATACCTATGACACCTTACCTAATACTTATGGAGCTAGCAAAGCAAGTAAATAATTTCTGGAATAAACCTAATAATTTAAGAATTAAGTAAATTGGACGTTTTGGAATTTTAATGAACGAATTAAATAATGCTGTCTTCTACTTGGCTGATTTATTTCAGTAGTATATAGAATTTGTATTATAAAAAAAACATTCATATTTAATGAACCAAGCTAAAATCATTCAACAGACATAATGAATAAAAAATATTTACAAGGACCAGATTAAAAAAAAAAATTATTTTTCCAAAGTATAAATAAAACAATTCCCAAGAAACAAATTTAGCTGTTCAAATGCTCTAACACCACTATTTCTATTCAGCTATTTCAGCTCGTCACTTCGAGAATTAGCTCCAGTTGCACATTAGGAGTAATTTTAGAGCTCTCATACAGGGAATTCTTTGACATTTAGAGCAAATTTCTGTTCGTAATCAGCTCGTTATCAGGGACTTAGTAGATTTTAAGCTCTTTAATTATGCCTTTTGTATCTACTAAGGAGCATCTTTGACAGCTTTTTGTTGGTATAAGTGTGCATAATACAATCAAGGAATAGTATATAATAGTTGCACAACATTATTTTATGTTTGTGTGATGGATTATTTTATTTGAAGTATTTATAAGTATTTTTAAACTTCATTAAGTGCGTAATGTCAAAAAGATAAGTTATTTTTTATATTCGAACAGAATAAGGGAATTATTATATTTTTCGGTAAAATAATTGTGAATTTTAAGTGCGAGTTTTGTTTTATCACAAATGTATTGAAGATACTTCGCGAAATTACAACGCGCTGAGATTTTTAAAAATTTTAATCTGAACAAAACAAAAAAATCTTAAGAAGTATTGTCAATTATTAATAAAATATTTTGTTTAAAAACTACAAAATGTGTTGTGTTTTTTTAATCGAAAAAGGAGACCTTTTGTTTTTTTTAAATTGAAAAAAAAATGGGTATTCGAATCATTTTTCTTTCCATCGCCATATTTTTATTAGGGTAAAAGTTTCTTTTCCACAGAGCTGTGATAGCGCTTCAGAGCTAGTAGCCACAAGGTGACAGATTTGCTTTCAGTGCTTTATATAAAAATAGGGTGTTTTAGAAAATAAAAGAAAGAGTGAATATTCTGCACAGCAAATACCTAGTATATTTTTATTTAAAGAGTAGGTGTCCCTGAGATGCACTTTGAACTTAACGAGCAAGTTTTTGTTTTTGTGATTCAGCTTTAGTTAAATTTCGATAAGTTTTAAAGCTTTCTTAGTGTATAGAAAAAAATAATAAATAATTATAATTAATTTAAGCCATGTTTTTTGAGAGAGTGATTAGCAACTCAGCAAAATGTTTACACGCAAAATAATAACAAAACAAATTATTATAGACAATTTTGTTTGTGTTTTCAGTGTAAAACTTTTACTGAGTTGCTAGTCACTCGCCCAAAAAACACGGCCTTATTTATTTTCGACTCATGATTTTTTTTTTAAATAATTTTGTTGAATTTATATAAGTTTGTAACACCCTACAAAATCAGTGGTGGTTTTACAATAGCTCTGAAAATTCTTTTTTTTGACACTTTACAATGCGCATGAGTAATATTTTTATTATGTACCATTTGTGTGAAAGTATTAGTATTCAGCTCTATACGCACTTTTTGTGTGGTTCTATTAGAGCTATGTTTCGACGTTTTGGTTGACGCATGCGTTTATATTTTTTCCATGTGTTGTTGAAAGCTCTATAATTACTCTTTGAGCGCTGATATTTAGACAATGCTCTATTTTGAATGTTATAAACTTCAGTAAGGAGCATATTTTTGAATCTTGAGACGTTATTAGTTGTTAGAGCTGAAACCATTCCAGAACCTCTGTTATAGAGCACAATTTTTAAATGAAACAAAGAGAACTCTTACAGAGCTATAGCCTTAGATAATACTATATTAGAGATGTAGAAGAGCAGTTTTGCTTAAACTAGCGCCAACAATGTTACTTGGGTTATCATCAATTTACATATTTATATGATTATTGCGACAGCTGTGAAGCCTACCTGCGAGTATGATATCCTCAAAGCCCCCTTGAAATAATTATTAGTTAGGGCTTTATTTGGACTCATATAAAAGTCGAAATATCAAATAACCAACATCGTCATAACACATGTACTTCTTTTTTTATTATTAATATTGTTCTCACATATTAATTAATAATATAAAGGGTGATTTAAATAAGATGCAATACAAAACTTAGGAGTGAAGGTTAATTCAAGACAACCCAAAAATTTTACCGGAATTCCATCCTTTTTGGTAGGAGCGAACATTTTCTAAAAAAAACTTACTTAAAATAAAATTATTTAAACACAATATGGCAACACTTAAATACTACACTAAAGCTATTTTCTTAGAACCAGAAATGAATGGGCTTATTTCGTTTTATTTTAATATTTTTTTTTTTTTTTTTTCAAACTGATTTTGTGAAAATGTTTACTTTCTAAAGTATTATTTTGGATTTCAGTACTCAATGGTCTTGTGAATTTTAAATAAAACACTCAAAATTCTGTGTTTCAAGGACTTTAAATGTTAAAGATTTAAAAAAATAGCGGAACCAACTTCATAATAAAAACATGAAAAACTAAGCGGATTGATCATTTATGAAAGAGTTGGTTCCTTTATTTTTTAATATTTTTAAAAGTAAATGTCCTACAAGTTGAGTGTTAGAATCCAAAATAATAACTCAATAACGCAAAATTTCAAAAAAAATCAGTTTTGAGTTTAAAAAATTTTAATTCAGAAACTTTTTACTATAAAAACTTTGTTAATGTAATATTTAGACTAAGAGCCCAGGGCCGCCAGACATACGTCATTTTATCAAAGCTAAGATTTTTTCTGCGAACAGATACTATGGTAGCTAAGAACAAATGGATACTAAGAATCTTCAATCCTGGTGCAATTAAGAGGTAGCGAGTGTTAAAGTTGCATACAAATGTTGGAAAATTGCGTTCTTTTATCAAAGCTGAATTTTTGATATGTGTTAGGGGATGGTGTCATTTAATTTATTCGACGCTTGCCAGACATCTACAGTGGGACTTAACGTGAGCCAGACACTTCAAATCTGTCAAACTAATCGTGCCATTTACATTACAGAATCAAATCAAGATTTTATTTTTTCTTTGGGCAAATATTCTACAATATTTTCTTATCAGCAAGACACCTACAGCGGGGCCGTGCATCGCCGTAAAACTGTCAAAATAATAATTCTTTGTTACTAAAACATAATTTTTTCGCTAATTTTAGCTGTTTTTAAATGTCTGGCTGATGATCACGCCCCACTGTAGATGTATAGCTGATGCGGAATTATTTTGTAATAGTTGCCCATAAAACATATAAATAACGGGTGATTTTTTAGCTGGTTTGTTTTGGCAACACTGGTTTTGACAGCTGACGTGTGTTTAGTACCTTGTGTCACTGTCAGACAGCTTCAGTTTGGTTTGCAATTTAACCATGGATCGTCTTACAAATGAACAACGCTTGCAAATTATTGAATTTTACTATCAAAATTCGTGCTCGGTTCGAAATGTTCATCGCGCGCTGCTTCCATTTTATGGTCGGCATTCTCGACCTTCTGAGCAGTCTATTCGGAAGATTGTGACCAAATTTCGCACCAAATTTACTTTGTTGGACATTAAACCACCAACACGTTTACGTACTGTGCGTAGTGAAGAAAATATTGCGGCCGTATCAGCTAGTGTGACAGAAGACCGCGAAATGTCGATTCGGCGCCGTTCCCAGCAGTTAGGCCTTTGTTACAGCACTACGTGGAAAATTTTGCGGAAGCATTTGGGCGTAAAGCCTTTTAAGATACAGCTGGTGCAAGAACTAAAGCCAGCCGACCTACCACAACGCCGAATTTTTGGTGAATGGGCTCTTGGAAAGCTGGCCGAGGATCCGCTTTTTTATCGAAAAATTGTGTTCAGCGATGAGGCTCATTTTTGGTTGAATGGGTACGTAAATAAGCAAAATTGCCGCATTTGGGATGAAGATCAGCCAGAAGCATTGCAACAGCTACCAATGCATCCCGAAAAAGCCACTGTTTGGTGCGGTTTATGGGCCGGCGGCATTATTGGGCCATATTTCTTCAAAGATGATGCGAATCGCAGCGTTACTGTCAATGGTGAACGCTACCGAGCGATGATAACAAACTTTTTTTTGCCCGAAATGGAAGTTCTTGACTTGCATGATATGTGGTTTCAACAAGACGGTGCCACATGCCACACAGCACGCGAAACAATGGCGCAATTGCGAGGCGAGTTCGGTGAACAGTTAATTTCACGTTTCGGGCCGGTCAATTGGCCGCCTAGATCGTGCGATTTGACACAATTAGACTATTTTTTGTGGGGGTATGTCAAGGCTAATGTCTAAAGGGACAAGCCCGCTTGGATTGACGCACTGGGAGCCAACATCCATACATTCATTCGTGAGATACCGGCCGATATGTGTGAAAGAGTATGCCAAAATTGGACTCAGCGGATGGGCTACCTGAGACGCAGCCGCGGTCAACATTTGCATAAAATTATCTTTAAACATTAAATTGCAAGGTTCAAACTATCGATTCAAATAAATATTTCATTCATTTTTTCGAATTTTTTGTGTTTTTTTTTTTTTAAAGTTCTAAACCTCTTAAAAAATCACCCATTATTAGCTTTAAAACTACAACGTAAATGGCACGATTAGTTTGACATATTATAAGTGTTTGGCTCACGTTAGGCCCCACTGTAGAAGTCTGGCAAGTGTCCAATAAAGTAAATGAATAAGATATATCAAAAATTCAGCTTTGATAAGACAGCGCAATGTTGCAACATTTGTATGCAACTTTAACACTCGCTACCTCTTAATTGCACCAGGATTGAAGATTCTTAGTATCCATTTGTTCTTAGCTACCATAGTATATGTTCGCAGAAAAAATCTTAGCTTTGATAAAATGACGTATGTCTGGCGGCCCTGGGCTCTTACTCTAATTGTTTTATTTAAAAATTTTCTTTTTACTTGAAGTCAATTTTTTTTTTGAAAATTGAGCTTTTCCACCCCCCTAAATGTGGAGACCCCTTTCCCGTACTATTTGTTGTTCTTGTCTTTATCCAACTTGTACATCTAGCTTTCTGTCAAATCCTATGCGAAACACCCTGTACAATATGCGAGTTAATTTAATAATCTCATCCATAAATATTTTTCCATTAAGGACATGGACAGCTTCAGATTTTGGTCAGATTAATAAATTAAAATAAACAATATTTTAATTTTTTATTTTTCCAACTGAATTATTTTTTGTTTTACTTAACAAAGGCATTTTTTAATTGCATTTTCTTTTTTGCTTTACAAAAATTGTATCCATGGAAATTTATAGCTAGGTATGTAAATTGTACATACTTGATGTTATTGATAATTTTGTATTAAATCCACAATTTGTTCACATATTCAACCAAATTGAATTCAATTTAACTTCGGTGATTTATAATACGTACGAAATAAAGCAATATATAGTACCTACCTAGTACCTACATACATATTTGTGCATTAATAAATTTTAATTGTTTTCTTACTGTCCTCGCCGGCCACACACATTGTAAAATTTGTATGTTATACTGTGTTCATCTGCGATGTTCATGTGTTGAATTAATATCGAATCATTTGTTTTGCATATATTCATTTTTGTTTGTATATTATGTTGTGTATTTATATTTATGCCTTCAAAAAAAAATTATTGCATTGCTACAAAATATTTTTGTAAAAAATAATAAAAACGATGGGCAGGGTTTTACTTCATGTAACGGAAAATGTCCTGCGGCTATAATCTGGCTGATTTATAAAAAAAAATAAGAACGGATGTGGGCTTATGATTAAATAACTTTTTGTTTTGCAACGAAACAAAAATTTAAAATGTTTACAAATTGTTAAAGTACTCGTTGAGATTTATGTTGCAAGGGTTTTATTTCTGTCGAAGGGAAAGGAATAATTCAAAAAGTATTGTTGCTAAATTTTGGACTTTATAAATAAAATATACCTAGCAACGAGTATTAGGGCTCAGTTCTTCAATGACTGGATTCAACTCCGAATCTTGGATGATTTCAAACTGAAAACCCGGGTCTTAGTTGTTATGATTTTATTCATGTAAGAAATTTATTTTAAGGTACCTACCTTCCTAACTACCTTATTTATGTGGCACATTTAAGAATTTTCATCAACGTTTACACTTTTACTTAATCTATGTGTAAAAAAAAAACAATGTGAAAACGTAAGTATATTTTCTATGTAAATGTCAACCAGATTTTCAATGAAACATTGAACATTTGTTATTGTCTACCGATTTGCCGCCGTCTTGGATTTTAGACCTACACAAAAAAAAAAAAAACAAAAAAAAAACAAAACATGCGTAGAATAAAATTTCCTATTCTGTATGCTAAACATTTTTTTCGTTATTGTTAATACTTAAAAAAGTTACAGGCCAACAAAAAAAATTAAGTAGTTACCTAAATCTAGGCCACTTTTAATCAAAAAATTGACAAAACTTTCTACTTCATAGAGGTGGGAATCATCAGAAAATGATTCGCGGGAGAAAGTTGATCAGGTAAGAAAACTTCACTGAATCGCGCCCTGAACTTGTTTATTGATTGTGCAGTAAAATATAACAGGCTCCAAAACAAAATGATTTACCTGAGAAATTAATTGGGTTTGCTACGAAATCACGCACATTAAAATCTCGCAATCGAAATCTCGCAATACGAAATCTCGCAATTACAGAAACCCGCTTTTCATAATCTCGCAATAACAAAAACCCGCAAACCAAAATCTCGAAAACTAAAATCTCGCATTAAAAACATATAAGACTAATAAGTTACGTTATATTAGGTTCTTCGTTTGTGTATGTTGTCAGTTGGTGAGCTTTCAGTTTATGTACAATAAACAGTACATTGGGTGGACCGCTTCGCGGGTTCAAGGATTTTAACTCCTTTCTCGGGTCCTCTGTCCCGCTCTGCCCGCTCGGGGTATGTTCAGTGGCCAGGCAGGCGCCTATGTTGTCAGCTGGTGTGCTTTCAGTTTATTTGTAATAAATAGTACCTTGTGTGACCGGCGTATCGGGTTCAAGGATTTTATCTCCCTTTTTAGGCCTCTGACTTTTCATTTTCCATTTGCGGGTATTTATTTTTCAGTGCGGAATTTTTCGACGTAAGATTTTGGTTTGCGAGATTTTTGGTTGTGAAATGTAAATGCGAGTTTATGTAAAGCGGGTTTATTAGTTTGCGAGATTTCGTATTTCGAGATTTATAAAAAAGTGCGAGATTTCGTTCTTCGAGATTTTAGTTTGCGAGATATCGTAGCGCTCCCAAATTAATTTGCGTATGGAGCCTTAAATAATTTTCCAATTTTCGGTACTCGGGAAAAATTAATTGCTGGGTTTAATAAGAAAAGCCGTTTTAAAAAGAAAAACAATAATAAAAGCGACAAACTAAAATTCAGTGGCCAGGCAGGCGCCTATGTTGTCAGTTGGTGTGCTTTCAGTTTATTTGTAATAAAGAGTACCTTATGTGACCGGCGTATCGGGTTCAAGGATTTTATCTCCCTTTTTAGGCCTCTGACTTTTCATTTTCCATTTGCGGGTATTTATTTTTCAGTGCGGAATTTTTCGACGTAAGATTTTGGTTTGCGAGATTTTTGGTTGTGAAATGTAAATGCGAGTTTATGTAAAGCGGGTTTATTAGTTTGCGAGATTTCGTATTTCGAGATTTATAAAAAAGTGCGAGATTTCGTTCTTCGAGATTTTAGTTTGCGAGATATCGTAGCGCTCCCAAATTAATTTGCGTATGGAGCCTTAAATAATTTTCCAATTTCCGGTACTCGGGAAAAGTTAATTGCTGGGTTTAATAAGAAAAGCCGTTTTAAAAAGAAAAACAATAATAAAAGCGACAAACTAAAATTCAAATCTTAAAAACGATTTTGGCAAAGAGAAAATCTAACTATAGCGAGTCCAAATCAAGATTTTCAGCCAAGATCTCAGATTAAAAAAAAAATTAGTTCTGGTATAAAACAATTTTTGTAATAGAAAAATAATAATAATTTTTTTACTTGCGATATAGGACCTATATGGTAAGTTATGGATTCGTAAAAAAAATCGAACTCGAGATAATAATTTTCCCTAACATTACGATGATAAATAACGCGAAAAAAGTCTGTCTGTCCTCGCCCGTACAGCCTAAACGGCTGAAGGGATTTTCTTCAAACTTGCCCGTGCACAAAATCATTCTAGTTATCGACATGGCACTAGTGAGTTTTAAATAGATTCTGGCAAGGCCCTAGTATGGCTGAGTAATGGCCAAAACAAGGGCCTTGTCGATTATGAACCCTTTTGCCTCGTCAGAAAAACCACTCTAGGCCCCGAACCAGCAAAAACTAGATTTGTTCATATTTTTGCTAGAAACATTATAAAAGGGTATATTAGTATTACTTGTGATCCGATAGTAAAATAACTCAGATCAAAAATAAAAACCTGAATAATAAAAATAATAGCGCAGATTTTTATGAATTTAATTTGATATTATAAAAGCAAATTTAGTATGACACTGGTCATTTTTGTAAAATACTCTTATTATCATATTATTTGATTTAGTATAGTGTACAAAAATGCGCTTTATCTAAACTACATCCCAGCACAAAAACCACCGATATGAACCACTTGAGATGAACCATCTGGAATAAAGTTAATATAGTTTAAGACAGTAAATTATAATTTTTTAATAATTTTACTGAAAAGTTAAAAAACCGTTTGACGGGGGTGTGAAAATAGAGATTCTCGAAAGTAAATACCTTTATGATTATCTTGGCAGGATTTGCAAGAGCGTGAATATTTTAACTTTTCTTTTTTTTTTGAAACCAAAACTGATCAATTATAATAAAAGTTAAAATTTGTATTTTTCGATTCATCGATTCAATTTATTTTGTTAAAATTTTGCATATGTATCAATAAATCGTTATTATCGTGCTTAGTCTGATAGGATGCCGAAAACGTCGAACAAGTTCTTACCAGCGAGAACCTCACGAGAGTATGAAACCTTTTCCTTGTCTAAATTGTACTTACTGAAAACTTGCAAGGGCTTGACGTATATTTGACAAGTTTTCCACGTCTAGATTTTCCCTAAAGAAACTGACTAGTGCCATGTTGAAACTAGACAGAAAATGAGCATTTTCCAGCCCGGTGGTTTATAGTGTTTTTTGACTAATATGCCCAGATGTTTTTTTAAATTGGTTTAGGACCAAAAATAACGGTACTGCCTTACAATTTTTTATTTCACCAAAAAGGAAAATAATATTTTTCTCAAAAATGAGCCCGAGGATTTTGTTAAAAAAAATATCATATAAATTCAGTAAGGAAATGCTACTTTTTAATAATTTTCTTATTAAATTGAATATTGAATTGAAAACAGTCAAGTTGAAAATTTTCATTTGTTTTATGGTAAAATTTCTAAAAAGTATAAACATTATTGTGAACCAAAATTAAAAAAAAAAATCAAATTTTTTTTTTTGAAAACTAAATATTTTTAAAACGACTTGGTCAATATTTTCAAAACAAGGTGTAAGATAGTTTTTTTATTATTTTTTAGAATACTTGAAAAAATCATCTTTCTAAATTAAAAAATAACGGTACCTTCCAGCGCTAAGAAAAAAATTCTTTTTCTCGAAAACGGATCCAAGACTTTTTATAAAAAGAAAATCGTTTGCTATTTAAGGTATGGTCAAAACTTTGATGAAAACAAATTTTATCAATAACGGTACCTACCTGTCATAGAACCGATTTTCTTGTTTTCAAATATCTCATTGACGGCTGCTCCGATTTCAACCGAAATTTTCTTACAAGAGTTTCTTCACAATTCATATAATTTTGCATATATAATTTTTCAAAAAAATAGATCTTGGATTTTTAGTAAAAATATTGTTTTTTTTTTGAAAATTCAGTATCTTGAAAAAGGGCTTAGGTTTTTTTTTTATTTTGTGTAAAATTGTTTTTTATTACCTAAATACTAAATGTTGTCATACTAGATTTTATTTTTGAAAAATTTTATATATGTATGAAAAAATATTTTTTTAAGAAAACCGCTCCAACGATTTTTTATTTTTTTTTTTTTTCATAAATTCATATATATCTAATAAATCAGTTGGCAAACTTGATTTTGAGCTCTTACTCTCAAAGCCATTAAAATAATAAATTTATTGTTATTTCTAGTTATAATTTATTTAATTTTTTTAATGCTATCATAATATTTTGGAACCAATAGCTATGTACTTGTACATCATCAATTACTAGCTACGTTAAAGTTGTTAGCTACGAGAGCAAGTTTGTGCGATCCAGTCGTGCCCATTTTGTATTTTTTGAAATACAGAAAAAAGTTTTATAACAAAATTGTTCGAAATTTTGAGCCCAACAAACTTGTCGTAGAAAGTTTTTCAATTTTTTGATTAGAAATTGCTTAAATTTAGGAAAATACTTAATTTTTTTTTCGCCTGTAACTTTTTTAAATATTAAGAATAACGAAAAATGTTTAGCATAAGAAATATCGAATCGGGTAGAAGAGTTCGCATTTTATATTTATAGACCCCCTCAGATGTGTCAAAAGTACATTTTGGAATTTTAGGCCTGTGAGTTTGTGACCCTTTATGTGAAATACGTTTTTACTAGGTATTCCATGTTAACAACTTTATAAATTGAAAATTTGAAACTAATGCCCTCAAAATCCAAGAGAGCTTATATACATAAATTCATATTACAGGTAGATCATTGATAATTTTAAAATTAAGTTACATGACTCACCAGTCATCACTTAAGTGACTCATCATTAAAAAAAAAACTATCCCAAAAGAAGAAACCCATCGCATCAAGCGTCTTGAAGGCAGAATTTGTGGTGTATTAAAATTTTAAATACAAACAAAAAAACATATTCTACTTGATTTATTTTATTTCTTTTTCAGGGGGCACAATACAACTAAACAATCCCTTTCAATTTAAAATAATTTTGTTTTGTTATTTTTTTTATTTTTTTCAACAAAAAAAAAAACTTAGTTGTTTTTTTTTTTTAAATAATGCCGAAATTCTTATGATGGAGACATTCATTGTCCTGGGACTATGTTTTATCCTATATGAAGCATTGGATTTTTTTCAAGGATGCATGCATAGTACACAACCAGCAACGTCCGATCGAATTGAATCATATCGTCGTCAAATAACCGAAGAAAAAATACGAGCACTCCAGCCGACAAGTCCGACATCGAGTTTATCTGCATCACCGATAATAGGTAGTGGCACAGGTGACGGCAGTTGTTTGATTGTCGGTAATAATCTTGATAATCCTTTGAAATCACCAAAATCAACGCGTTTCGTTCGATTTCCCGAATCGTCAATTGATCAACGCTACCATATTAACAACTACAATCAACTCAATCATCATCAGAGACAGCATCAGCCAACGCATCAGCCACATCAAACTCACTCGGTACTGTCGTCCTCGGCATCGCTCCCCCAACAACAATCATCCATTCCTGCTGGACTCCTTCCATCATCGAACAATACAACGAATTTCTCCTCGCTTCCACGTGACTATTATTACTTGCAACAACAGAAGCATAAAAATACCGCGAAATTCTTAACGAGATTCTCCTCGTCTCTGTCAGATAATCGAATTTTTCCCGAGGTGGGTAGTGTTGGATTTGGAGCAGCTAGAACTGGACCAGCAGCAACTTTTGACATAGTACCACCAACAGCAGCAGCAGCTCCTCTTGTTTTGGACTTGAAAAGAGCAATTTTCAGCGGAAAGAAGTCATCATCGCTCAATGAGCCCCGAAGTGCGAGGTTAAATTTTTGCGAAAGTAATGAGGAATATTTGTCATCGAGTGACGACGACGCTGATGATGATGATGCCGATGAAGGTGATAACAGTTGTAGCAGTGATAATGACGAGCACGTGAAACGAATTTATAGTATTTCGGAGAAATTTTAAACTCCATTCGCGCTTGTAAGCCAATTTTATATAATAAAAGAAAAAACTCTAGTTTTTTTTTTATGAATATTTCATTTATTTTTTAAATGAAAAAAATACTGTCTCTTCGGACAATAAAGGTAAATCAGTGTTGAAGTGATAATTTGTAATTTTTTTTTTTTTTTTACGGGAGAAAGTTTGATGGAAAATAATTTTCTTTAATTTTCAACTTTAATTTGATTTTTCGTTTATTTTATGTGAGACTGATTAAATTTTTTAAAATTCTGTTTTAATTTTTGTGCTTAACCTGGGAAATATTTTTGAAAAGAAGATAATATAGTCTAGATCTAGAACCCGCGCAGAAAAACAATCTAGTTTTCAACAAGGCCCTATATAGTTTAACATAGACTCTGGCAAGGGGCTAACAAGGGCTAGCAAAGACTACAACAAGGGCCTTGGTGATAATGAACTGTTTTGCCTCGTCAGGCATGATGAACTTGATGAACTTGATCCCGCGATCTTCTGCTTATTAATCCAATGCGCTATCCACTAGGCTTACTCGCTATATTCAATGTCGAAAGTGAATAAGTTTCATACTCTTATGTTTCATATCATATTGCATACTTGCTTTTTGGGTAAAACAACTTGGAACAGGTTTTCTGTTCTGATCTGACTTTTTCTTCAATAAACCATCCAATAATATACAGATGTCTCACACCCTTAGTAAAAAGTGTGATATGAAAAGAAGAACACAGAAATAGATAAAAAAGTGTCGTGTGATACTTAAATTGCATGGTGCTTATAAAATGTTTGTATTTTTAGTGTAAAAGAGACATTGCTGATGGGACATGTCCTTTGCCCAACAAGTTTTTAGTAGGGAGGGCCTCACGAGAGTTTGAAAAGTTTCCCTCGTAAAAATGTTTGGTACCTATTGAAATCCAGCAAGGGCTTACCAAGTATCTGACAAGTTTTCTTCGTCTAAATGTTCCCTACTGAAAACTTACTAAGGCCTTTGTCCAAACTAGACAGAAACTAGAACGAAATTATGAAAGTGATTAAATTTTTGAAATGAAGTTTAAACCAAAAGTGGAGTTTAAACTTCCACTGTGAAACTGGGGATAAAAGTTGGGAGTGACCAACAAATTTAAACATTTGCAAAAGGCAACGGTCAAATATGAAAAGGCAACTAAGGTTGACATTTGGAACAAAATATTCTGGTTAAGCCTTTAATCTTTGAATAAAAACTTTATAGTAATGTAATCAGAATCGATGACTGCTGTGTCACGTAGCATCGAAATCAAATAGCTTCTCTGTAACAACAATGTTCGAGAAATAGTTTATGCTGTCATAACAATGCGACGCATTTGAGTCCATGATGGCATTACTATAAAGTTTATAGACAAAGCTTAGACTTTCAAATTTAATTGAAGGATTGCTGCAAAGATGAGATGATGTATGTATTGCAATTTTGCAATCTGATCTAACTCTAAGAAATCTGAATCTATTGAGATTAAATTGTTTTCTTGAAGAAAAAGTAATTTTAGGGCTTTTGAGGGACATTTAGAACGAAATAATTGGTGTATGCACAAATTTAGTTTCTTACTTATCTGTAAAGGTATGAAATTCCATTGAAAAATGGGCTCCAAGAAATCCGATTTATTTGCAATTATTTTTAAAAATAATTTTTTATTCAAATGAAGGTCGACCGAACTGATTTTGACACGACGCAGCCGTCAGTGCATTGATAATATTCTGCAATTTCTTTATTTCACTTGGAAACGTCGTGCAGTTATTGTAACGGGTGATTTTTTTGAGGTTAGGATTTTCATGCATTAGTATTTGACAGATCACGCGGGATTTCAGACATGGTGTCAAAGAGAAAGATGCTCAGTATGCTTTGACATTTCATCATGAATAGACTTACTAACGAGCAACGCTTGCAAATCATTGAATTTTATTACCAAAATCAGTGTTCGGTTCGAAATGTGTTTCGCGCTTTACGTCCGATTTATGGTCTACATAATCGACCAAGTGAGCAAACAATTAATGCGATTGTGACCAAGTTTCGCACTCAGTTTACTTTATTGGACATTAAACCAACCACACGAATGCGTACAGTGCGTACAGAAGAGAATATTGCGTCTGTTTCTGAGAGTGTTGCTGAAGACCGTGAAATGTCGATTCGTCGCCGTTCGCAGCAATTGGGTTTGTGTTATTCGACCACATGGAAGATTTTACGCAAAGATCTTGGTGTAAAACCGTATAAAATACAGCTCGTGCAAGAACTGAAGCCGAACGATCTGCCACAACGTCGAATTTTCAGTGAATGGGCCCTAGAAAAGTTGGCAGAAAATCCGCTTTTTTATCGACAAATTTTGTTCAGCGATGAGGCTCATTTCTGGTTGAATGGCTACGTAAATAAACAAAATTGCCGCATTTGGAGTGAAGAGCAACCAGAAGCCGTTCAAGAACTGCCCATGCATCCCGAAAAATGCACTGTTTGGTGTGGTTTGTACGCTGGTGGAATCATTGGACCGTATTTTTTCAAAGATGCTGTTGGACGCAACGTTACGGTGAATGGCGATCGCTATCGTTCAATGCTAACAAACTTTTTGTTGCCAAAAATGGAAGAACTGAACTTGGTTGACATGTGGTTTCAACAAGATGGCGCTACATGCCACACAGCTTGCGATTCTATGGCCATTTTGAGGGAAAACTTCGGAGAACAATTCATCTCAAGGAATGGACCGGTAAGTTGGCCACCAAGATCATGCGATTTGACGCCTTTAGACTATTTTTTGTGGGGCTACGTCAAGTCTAAAGTCTACACAAATAAGCCAGCAACTATTCCAGCTTTGGAAGACAACATTTCCGAAGAAATTCGGGCTATTCCGGCCGAAATGCTCGAAAAAGTTACCCAAAATTGGACTTTCCGAATGGACCACCTAAGACGCAGCCGCGGTCAACATTTAAATGAAATTATCTTCAAAAAGTAAATGTCATGAACCAATCTAACGTTTCAAATAAAGAATCGATGAGATTTTGCAAATTTTATGCGTTTTTTTTTTTAAAAAAGTTCTCAAGCTCTTTAAAAATCACCCTTTAGTTAGAATGAAAAACTTGTCAAACCTTTTGTATACAAAACACTAAACTTTCAGAAAGCAAATTCATAAAAAGCTTTCCGTTTCATAATGTGCTTTCAGAAAATTTGTTTTCATAAAAGTGGAAAGCCGCATCCAGAAAGCACTTTCCTTTCATGGTGGACTGCTCTCTGAAAGCACTTTCAGGAAAATTTCAACATCGAAATTTTCGAAATGTATGTGACGGCACTTTTAGTCCTCAGATTTTAAAGCGTTTTTCCACTAACCCGGGGTTTAGACAAGCGAGTAGAACTAGTAGCGTTTATGTGTGTTAGTGTATCAGAACACGAGAGAGCCAACTAGTAGCCCAAATAGTATAATATTTTTGCCTGCGAGTAGCCTCCCAGTTATCCTACTAGTGTAGTGTATTTTTTTCATTTATTTGTTTTGTTTCCATAGTTTCCATGATTTGTATATTTTTCTGTATGAAATATTTTTAAAAAATCATACTAGTTGACAAAACGCGCTACTAGTCACACATACATCAATAAAACTAACAATATGATACAAATGCTACTAGTTCTACTCGCTTGTCTAAACCCCGGGTAAACAAAATGATTTTTTTTATCGAAAATTGTAGAAGTTATGGAGCTCAATTAAAACAGAAAAAAAATGAAACTTGGTCGCATTCAAAAGAATACGCTTCATGTACTTTAAACCTTAAAACAGTTGTTATTTAATTCAGTTTCAGTTTATTTAATATAATACATTAAGAACTTAATCTTTTATAGTACAAATATTTATAGACTAAGAGCCCAGGGCCGCCAGACATACGTCATTTTATCAAAGCTAAGATTTTTTCTGCGAACAGGTAATATGGTAGCTAAGAACAAATGGATACTAACAATCTTCAATCCGGGTGCAATTAAGAGGTAGCGAGTGTTAAAGTTGCATACAAATGTTGCAACATTGCGTTATTTTATCAAAGCTGAATTTTTGATATGTGTTAGGGGATGGTGACATTTAATTTATTTGACACTTTCCAGACATCTACAAAACACATACAATCTTGATTTGATTCTGTTATGTAAATGGCACGATTAGTTTGACAGATTTTAAGTATCTGGCTTACGTAAGGTCCCACTGTAGATGTCTGGAAAGTGTCAAATAAATTAAATGACACCATCCCCTAAGACATATCAAAACTTCAGCTTTGATAAAATAACACAATGTTGCAACATTTGTATGCAAATTTAACACTCGCTACCTCTTAATTGCACCCGGATTGAAGATTCTTAGTATCCATTGACCGAATGTTGTTCCCCAGCCTCATTTTTGAAGAAAAATGGTCCAATGATGCCACCACTCAGCGATCCGCACCAGACTCTCACTCTGTGGACGTATTGGCTACTCATCAATCAGGTGTGGGTTCTCTGATGTCCAGATGCCAATTTTGGAAACATTACAGGCGCACCAAGGTGCTACATTTTGACCAAAACTTTTTTTTCAAAAAAAAAAAAAACACACTGTTTGGACAACACAGTACTCACTTTTGAAATAAGTTTTCAATTTTTCCCATAACGTTGTTCAAGCGTAAAGCGACTCATTTCGTTCCGCGGAGGTATGATACTGACCTTCTGTCAAAATTTCGAGCGGCAAACGGCTGTCAGTGTCAAAATTACCTATGATTTAAAAAGAAACCACTAAATGGATGAAATTTTTTGGGAGGCATTTGCAGTTATGAGCAGTTTAGTACGAAAAAATGTAAATGAACGATTTTTGAACTTTGTATAATTAGGTTTTTCTTAAATGTTCGTGCTTAATTAAGTTTATAAAATTTTTTGAACAATCCATTTTTATAGAAAATCTAATTCTTAACAAAAACTTTAATAAGTTTAATTCTCACTTTGTGCTTAGTTTTCAAGTTATATAAAAAATATTGAAAATTGGGTTGTCTGACGATTGATTCAGAAATGCATGGGTGAGTTTGTGCGAATTTTAAGTATAAGGGTAGCTTTTGTTCCACAGAAACATATTCAACAATAAAAACGTACTCATTGATGCCTTTGAATAAAAATTGTAACTAATAAAACTTTTACTGCAACCCCCAAGGTTCATATTGTGGATAGTTTCTCGCAAGTTTTAAATTTGGAGCAAACATTTTTTTGCCCAGAGTTTTAGGTATAGCTATCAATCTGTTTGGTTTTTCTTTTTTTTTTCAAAGAATCGAATCTCTTTGTTCTCGCATTGCAGATAGTTTTTATATGATTGACAAACTGAAGGAAAAAATCCTTTTTCAATTTACTATCTCAGGGGAAGCATCATAGTCAATTTTATTGCTATAGCTAGTTTCCTCCTATACCATAGTAAATACCAGTTTTCACACAATCAACAAAAAAATAACAAAAAGATGGAAAATACAGATGTGTATATATTAGGACGTACATATGTATCTAAATATTGGCAAAAAGAGTCAATCTCAACATACAAGAACAACAACAACCACAAAAAAAAATAAAAAAAGGCCTTTCATTCCATTGAATCGCATATTGCTTTCGAATAACGACAAAAAACAAGAAAAGAGAACTTCGACAATGACGCTAACGGATGAACTAATGAAATTGAATTTATACTGATAAGAATTAAATGAGGAGATTGTGTCGCGTCGCGATTCTACTCGTCTTTGTTGTAAAGTGTATGTACAAAAAAAAAAGAAAAAAAAAAAAAAAAAACAAGAAAGAGGATATTGGAAAATTACTTCAGTAAGGATGTAAATAAATAGGCAAAAAATAATTACGTCACACATATATATACCTACCTATAGTATAAGGAGGACACAATAAGAATAAAAGAAATAAAGGAGCTCTTCAATCAAATCGAGGAAATTGAAGAAATTCAAGAGGTACCTAGATACCTACTCGTATATAAAATTGTGGGGATTTGTTAATTGAATTGCAATTGATTGAGTTGAAATTCATTAAAATCTAAAATATAATTAATATATGTACATTGGAATAAAAAATCGTAATTAATTTCAAAGGATTGGAAAATTGATTTCAGAAACAACAAATGGAGGAAAAAGACGTATAATTAAAGTTCAAAGCAGCTTAATACTTTAGTTATATTGTTGGTCGAAAATAGTCCTTTGATCATCTGGCTTTGAACCATATCTTATAAGCTACCGAAAGTCCATATTAATTTTTAAATTGAAAACATTTTTAATTTTATAAAAAAACCACAAAAAGTTGAAAAAGCAAACAAATCTATAAACTAAAAGCTACGGAAAGTTTAAATTTTCCATTCTTTAGTCAATAGTTTTGTTGGTTGTGAAAATGGAATTGTTTTCTTGGACTCTTTAAGTTTCAAACCTTAACTAAATCTTCACTTAAAAGTACCTAAATTTGACCTCAACTCAAGAAATGCGATTCGCCCAGGCACGACAGTGGGGCATCATCAGCTAGATGCTGTTGTATTTCTAGAGCTATTCTTACTGAAAATATTAAAGACAATTTTGTAGCTGAGAAAATTTTCTAAAAAAATTTTGTCCAACTTGTCTTCATAATGCCGATATAATTCAGTTAAAAAATGTAATGGCTTCAAGTGAAAACCAGCTTACTAATTCCATATATTTCCTCTATTAAGGAATTCCTCAAAAATTGATACAAAATGCAAAAAAAAAAATCAAATCTATTCAATAATTTTGTGATTTAGTTGGCATAGGGGTGCATAAATTTAAATTCTTTAACTCTTGGGGCTTATGAAAATGTTAGAACAATTTTATTTTTCAGTTAATTGAAAAATTGAAATGAAATGAAAAATGAAGTATTAGTACTATTTGATAGCTGATAGCTGACGATATGAGGGCTTAGCTCTATGAAACTTGGTAAAAATGTTTTATTTATTAATCCTGCAAAACAAAAGGAATGCATTATAACCCGCGCAGAAAAACGTTCTATTTTTCGACATGGCACTAGGGAGTTTTAAATAGATTCTGGCAAGGCCCTAGCATGGCTGAGTAACTAGGGCCTTATCGATTATGAACCCTTTTGCCTCGTCAGAAAAACTACTCTAGGCCCTGGACCAGCAAAAACTAGATTTGTTCATATTTTAGCTAGAAACATTAAAAAATGGTATTTAAGTATTGGTTCTGATCCAATAGTAATATAACTCAGATCTAAAATAAAAACCTGAATAATTAAAATAAAACCGCAGATTTTTATGAATTTAATTGGATATTATAAAAGCAAATTTAGTATGACACTGGTCATTTTTGTAAAATACTCTTATTATCATGTTATTTGATTTAGTATCGTGTACAAAAATGCGCTTAATCTAAACTACATCACACCACAAAAACCACCGGATATGAACCGCTTGAGATGAACCATCTGGTATTAACTAAATATAGTTTAAGACAGTAAATTATAATTTTTGATTAAATTTAATGAAAAGTTCAAAAAGTCTTTGTCGGGGGTGGGTGGTTGAAAATAGAGATTTTAGAAATTAAATACCTATATGATTATCTTCGTAGGATTTGCAAGAGCTTGAAATTTTAAACTTTTTTTTTTTTTAACCAAAACTGATCAATTATAATAAAAGTTAAAATTTTTATTTTTCGATTTATCTTGCATATGTATCAATAACGATAGTGCTTAGTCTGATAGGATGCCGAAAACGTCCAACAAGTTCTTACTAGCTAAAACCTCACGAGAGTATGAAACATGTTACTAGCTGAAAACTTGCAAGGGCTTGACGTATATTTCACAAGTTTTCCTCGTCTAGATTTTCCCTAAAGAAAACTGACTAGTGCCATGTCAAAACTAGACAGAAACTGGACATGTTTCCAGCCGGGAATGTATATCTATCAACGTTGTAAGGATATTTTTACGAGGTGTGGAGGGGAGGCTGAAGTCTTATTAAATCAAAAAGGTCTACAGAATCATTATTTAAGAATATATGACACATCTGATCCATTCTAATATGATTTTAAAATAAAGTAAATATGCTTTCCTTCTTTACGTTTGCCATAAACAACCCTCTAAAGTAATTAACTGTATTAGAAGATAAGTCCTATCTCTTACAGGTAATAGATACTGGGACTTGAACTTCAGTACCTTTGTACTGATACTTAAAAAAAAGCAAGTCCTCGCATTTTAAAATATTTGGGACCAAGTAACCGACCGATACATAAGTACCTGAGCAACACTTTAAGTACTTAGCCAATACTTTTTGAGTACTATCATTGAGTTTATACACATAGAGGAACCACGTCAGAGTTATGATCTCACCAATGTATGTGGCGTCCTTATTTTCATCTAGAACAAGAACTAGTGATAGGCAAAACAAGAACCATTCTCTCCTTAAAGTAGACTATTTCCTCACTATTTTCACAAATAGTCTACCTAAAGGTGGAAATAGTGTACTTTAAGGAGCAAATGGTTATTGTAATGCCGATCATTGGTTCTTTTTCTAGATGAAAATAAGGGCGCCATCTACATTGGTGATATCATAACTCTGACGTGGTTCCTCTATGTGTATAAGCTCAGTGGTACTATCTAGTCCATTGAGCAATGTTTTTTTTCAGTTTCAAAGTCAAATTCGTGTGATAAATGCACTTTGAATCGAAGAACTAATCAATTACTTGATATACTGGTCAAGAACCTGAAAGTTTTTATTAAGTGGCTACTTGAAAGTACTTGTCAAACCCTTAGGAATAGGTACTGCTTATGTACTTTGGTACTTAAATACCGTAAATTGGTACATGCGAGGAAGTACCTGAAAAATACTCTTAGGTACATAGGTACTTATTTATTAATTTATTTATTACTTAAATACAAGAACAAGACCCTGAACTATTACTAGTACTGTTTCTTGAAATGTTACAAGTCTTTCATATATAAGGTACATATTACAAAATGTACTTTTACTGAACATGCATCAATTTAACAAGTCTGTCATAATGGAGGTACATATTACAAAATGTACTTTTACTGAACATGCATCATGTTCTATTAAGCTTCCATCATAACTTCCCAAACAGAAGTCGTCGTCACACAACTCAAAACTCAGTAATTTCCATTAAGAAATTTGTAGTGCGAACATCTTACCGCACTTGAGAACAAATTGAATTCCAAGTTTTCTTTTCAGTTTTAACTGCATTCATATTAATTTAGTAAAAAAACTTTTATTTTCTGAACTTTAAATTACATAAAAGGATAAAATCATTATTGTATTTTACCACGTAAGAAAATAATAGATCGTATGCACCTTTCAGAACAAATTTAGCTTTTTATATCAATATTAAATATTAAAAACTTCTATCCGCAAAAAAAAAAAAAAAACGAAAAGAAAAACTTTGCATTCACCACACAAGAATGTGTTACGTGATTCGTGCATTAAAACAAAAAAAATCCTCTACAAGAACTCTATCATATTACTTACTTTTTTTATTCTTTCTTTGTTGTAAGTCAGACATGCAACCTGAAACACGCAGTGCAGAGAATAATCTTGTCATAATATTTTCACCCTATATCCTTTCCTATCCCACCCCTTCCACCACAACAAGGAGAAGAATAAAAAAAAATAACATCCTCAATCCCAACTATGATGCAAAAGGATAAAACGTGCATAGAGTAAATTTCAAATAGTTACTGGCTAGAACCTACTGCCAAGAACTTGGAATATTTAAACTTAACCCTTGAGTAAAATCAATAAGGAACGAAGAAGGTAAAACAAAAATGTAAAAAAAAAAAACAGTTGAGTGTGCCAAATTTTATATTGCTTAAGTTTTCAATTTTCTACTTCTTTCTTTTTTAAATAAACATGCACATTACACATACTAGGTTGCTATACCTACCTAAAAAGGATAATAACCTAAGAAACACTAAACAATAAAAAAAGCACAGTTTGTTAGTTTAAGTTTTACAATAAATAGCAATGTATTCCGCTTGCACGAACAACCGCACAAATATCTTCTTGCAACTGGAAACGTTCAGGACTGGGCGGAGCAGTCCATGTCCTCCTGGTTCAAAAATTTAGTACTGAAAGATGAGCTCAAGTTCTATCAGTTATGTTGGATATACAGGGTGATTGGTATAAGGTGCACCAAAAGTGCACCTCCGTTTAGGCGGGCGGGCAATTTTCTAAAAATTAACTTAAAACAGAAAAAAAAATAGAAATTGAAAATAAAAACAACGGTAAAATTTGCAATTACCTGCCATAGCTTTTTGGAAAGCCAGAAATGATTTCTTTAATTTCCCTTTCAAATTAAGTTGCGTTTGTGAATAGTTTTTAAAAAATAATTTTTCAAACTCGAAATTTTGAAAAAAAAATTTCAAACTAATTTTTTTCAAAATTTCAATTCAATGCTCTTAATAATTTTTAGTCAAAAACTGAAAACCACATGGATCTAGAACATTTACTTTTCAAGATATGAAAAAATAAATGAAGCAACTTTCTGGTTTTTTAATTTTTAATATCTTGAAAAGTCAAAGTCCTAGAAACATGCGGTTTTCAGTGTTTGACTAAAAATTGACAAGAGCATTTAGTTTAGAAAATAAAAGTTATGCTTAATTACATACAAATTTAAAAAATAAACTAGTTTTAAATCTCTTTTTTTCAAAATTAAAAAATTAACTTTTTAAAAACTATTTACAAACACAACTTAATTTAAAAAGAAAATTAAAGAAGGGATTTCCGGCAAGGCATTGCAAGCTTTAAAATTATTTTAAAATTATTTTTTTTCTGTTTAAAGTCAATTTTTTATAAAATTGCCCCTCCCGCCTAAGCGGAGGGAAATAGACCCCCATACGATTTTTGTTTTGTCTTAACCCAACCTTCTCGTTCCAGCATTTTGTTGCACCTTATACAAATCACCCTGTATAGATTTTCGAAATGCTAAAATTTTCTATTAAATTAAAGTATTATAGTCAGGCACGTAGACTGGGGGTTAGAAGGGCTGAACAGCGCTCAAAATGTTTTGTAAAAATAACAAATCAGTTGGACCCATTTTTTCAGTGCGAGTTTATTATAATTATAATCGGAGTTAAACTCGAGTGAACCCTTTGAATTTTTGAGAGTTAACTCGAGTTTAACTTCTCAATTGTCACTTTTAGACTTGGTCTAAGATGTTGTGATACAACATGTTCCAAAAAAAATAACTCCATAATCCTTATCTTAAATCGATGAATTTCAAAATTTGTTTGTACACAACAAGCAACTTTGAAGCAAGAGGCAGGCCTCCCCTCGAAACAAAATCTTGGATACGGGCCTGTTATACACTTGCATATACCATATACATTTAGCTTAACTTATACTTATACTTTACTTATACATATACTATACGCTATCTATCTCTCTCTCTCATAAAGAACTAAATTGGTAACTGGGATCTACAACAAAAGCGAATGTCTTTCCCCTACGGACGATAGACACACTTTAAGGGAATAAAAGATATTCTGTGGTAAATTGTTCAATAAGGACTACTTTAACACTCCACTCGATCCTCACAGCAACTTCAAACTAAGAATCATTTATTTTCAAGTTGTATAGCATTTAGAAGCTCCATCATCATTGCCGCCACTGCCACAGCCAGGCAATCGATTGAAATATCAGGCAAACAAAACAGTAGTGTATTTTGGAAGTTTGAAGGCCTGAAATATGCTTCGAGGCATTCATAGTATTTAGTTTACTCATACAAGCATATATATACTGTAGATCAACGGATAACGGGCTAAGATAGTGTTTTCTAAAATAAAGAATATTAGAAAGTTTTGTAAATATAAAAAAAAATGAATTTATTATATCGATGTTCTTATTTTATAAGAAATCTAAAACTTTTAACTCTTCTTAAATATAACTACTAAGTCGGAATCATATAGGTCAAGCCATAATAAGGAGAATGGAATACATAACAAAAAAAAAAAAAAAAAAAAAAAAACTTTAGGACATTTTTGTTTCTGCCTAGTTTGGGCAACGCCCTAGTAAGTTTTCAGTAGGGAAAATCCATAGACTAGGAAAACTGTTCAGATACTTGGCAAGCCCTTGCTAGATTTCAGTACCAAAAATTTAAACGAAAAATTTCATGTTGGACTTGTCCCATCAGGAATGTCTCTTATACACCAAAAACAAACATTTTATTAACACCATGCAATAATTGCAGTACCATACGACATTCTTTTCTCACTTTCATTTGTCTTATTTTTCATGGCACACTTTTTATTATGGACATTGAATTTTTGAATTTAGTCCAGTGGGTAGCGCATTTGACTGACAAGCGGAAGATCGTGAGATAAAGTCCCACATAAGCCAAATTTTGTTTCTGAGTTATTTTGGGAAAATTATATATACAAGATTAAAATCAAATTCTTTTATACTTTAAAACTCTACCTTGATGAAAACATAAGTAAATGGAATGTTTTGACCAATATGCGTAGAGCGTAGGTTCGCAACCTGAAATGCCCATATCTCTAGTTAACGAAAGTTAAGAAGGTGTTTCTTTTGTTTTTACTACTTCACTTACCCCTTTTGCTGTTAAATTCACCCCTGGAATTAAATGCACGAAAAAAAAAATAGGATGCAGGAAAAGAAGCATTCAAACTAAGCAATAAATATTTTATTCTTTTAAAACTTAGGGAGACTAGGTAATGGGACTTTTTCAATGCAAATACAAAAAAAAAAAAAGAAAACCCACATTATTCAGTATCGCTATTTTTATCCTCCTTTCTTATCATTTTTGTCTTGCATCAGGACTTTGCAATCATAGAGGGATTCTCTATTCTATAAACACACATTTATTTTATATTGTAAACGGAATATATAACTAGGAGTGTCTCCAATATCTGCCAATGAGTAGGTATCTTTGTATGTCTATCTATCCAGGAAGAATTTAGCTTTCTATACAAAGAAAACCACAACATAGGGGATTCTTATATCCTTTTTCTATCCCTTTTCATCACAACATAGAGTGAAACTTATATGCAATGCAACTGACTCGTCGACAGAAAAAGCATTTTTACTTGCTATATACATATGTACGTAGTATTGTATAGGGCAAGTTTTGGATTCGTAAAAAAATCGAACTCGAGATAATAATTTTTCCTTACATTACGATGGTAAAAAACGAGAAAAAAGTGGGTCCGTACCTTGACCTGCGGCCTTTTAACGGCTGAAGCCTTCAAACTTTTGACTAAAGGTTCTTATGGGATTCCCTAGAGGGTAAATTGAAAATGTTTTTTAGCTGAAAAAAAATGCCATACAACCAATATACAAAAATTGATTTATTTCAAAAACAGCTCTAACAATCAAAAAAAAAAAAAAAAAATACGAGCTACTATAATTACTACAATTAATACATTTGGTAGATTTTTTTTTTATAACGGTTATTAACGGTACCTGTCATAGAATCGATGTTTTTGGTTTTCAAATTTATCGTATCGGCTACACCGATTTCAACCAAATTTTGTATGTTAGAGGTCCTTTGTAATTTTAAACAATTTTTTCATATACAATTTTTCGAAAAACTAATTTTTTGATTTAAAAAAAAAAACTTTGAAATTTTTGTTTTTGAAAATTCAATATTTTGAAAACGGGTCAATGAATATTTTCTTAATTTTGTGTAAAATTTTATTTTATTTTATTCTAAAAGTTGGCATACCAAATTTTATTTTCAAAAATGTTCAAGAATTTTTATATATATATAAAAAATAAATTTTTAAGAAAACTGCTCTAACTGTTTTTAAAATGTTTGTCTTCATATCTGTGGCCACAAGGTAAAACAACATAAGTCGACTTATGTCGAAATTGAGTTTATTATACAATCGGATGCGCAATATGCGATTCTATCTTTCATATTTTTTTTTTCGCATTTTTATCTCTTATGGTTTTTGAGTTATAGCCAAGTAAAAAATAACATAAGTCGTCTTCTTCTTACTTTTCACAAGGAAAAACAGCTTAAGTCAAATTTTACAATTTTCATCATATTCTACTTATGCACTTATTCTATAATTCAAAATGAGATCAAGACACACATAAGTAGACATATGCTCTCTTTCCTAAACTATAATAATTTCTTTCGAGTCAACAATATGCCTTAAAAAAAGTGCACATAAGTCGACTGATGTCGATTGTACACTCCTTTTCTATTTTGGAAAAGCAACATAAGTTAACTTAAACAAAATAATTTATTAAACTCCAGTACGGAAAAAAGACATAATTTGACTTAACACCGAAATATTTACAAAACTACATAAGGAAAAACAGCATAAGTCTTGGTTTTTGCAAAATAACCTATAAATAAACAAAAATGTTTTTTTTAATAGAGAATAATTTATATCAATATCTTGCTTATTTCTGCGTTATTACTTTTTAAATATGAGTGTTACTCTTTCTGCGAACGCAAAGCAAATATTCAAACTGCTCTCCTGAAATACTACAAAAAGTGACTTATGTCGTTTTTCCTTGTGGCCACAGATATATTCATATTTTTCAAACAAATCAGATGGCATACTTTTTTTTAGCTTTATCTGTTTTAGCTATTTAAATAACAAATTTATAGTAACTTATATTTTATATAAGAGGTCCTTTGTTTTTAAAAACCTTTTTTAATGATATCATAATGTTATGGAACTTATACATATGCATATGCACATTGTCAACTTCAAGCTAAGTCAAAGTTATTAGCTACGAGAGCAAGTTTGTGCGATCCAGTGGTGCCCATTTTGTAAAGTGTTTAAAACTTGAAAAGTTCAAAGAATTGGATTTTCTACTCAGTTCGGTTTATGTAAATTACGTAGGTTTGTAGGTAGGTACCAGCAACGGTAAATGTCAAATTCTATTTTGATGAAAATTGATTATAGTTTTTTTTTTGAGAAATGTTGCCATTTAAAGTTCAAATGCGAGAGTTATTTATTAGAAATAATATAGATATTAATAAAAGGGCAGCAGGTATAAGTAAATTTGCTGTGAAAATTATTTGTACTTGCTCTATAGGGTAAGTATTGGTTTCGTGTTAAAACAGTTTTCGACGCTTTAAAAAAATTAATTATTTCGTATGTTATTGTTATTTAGACCCCTTTCACACAAGGAAACTGAGCTGCCGGTGATTTTTAGTTTGTAGGCGATAAGGGTGTAAAAGGAAGACAACAAATCTCCCCTCACACCCTTCTCGCCTACAAACAAGCCAGTTTCTGGCAACTCAGTTTCCTTGTGTGAAAGCGGTCTTAGGTGTTTTTAACTTGATTTTAGCACACAAAAAAGACTGGCTACGCCACTGTTAAAAACATCACCACAAAGCATTTAAATTTTATTTTCGGAGGAGATTTGTTCACACAATTATTGAGGAAATATTTGTGAAGTTTAATGTCTAACTGTAAAGGACTACTTGAATAACATTACCACTATACGCACTATTTAAAATAATGAGAATAACAAAAATATCACGAATCCCCAAGAACTTTGATTAACAATTTTCCAAAAGTGTTTTAGACATGAGAAAAATCAGTCTTTCTTTATTTCCTTCACGAAAATTCTATCTTTGATTTGCAAAAAAAAGTTAAAAAAAAAATGTTCTTTTTTTTTAATTTAACAGTTTATTTTTCTCGTAAACTAAATTGGATTTTTTTGTCCTTTTTATATAATTATTATATAAGACTGAAGTATCGTTATAACTTTTACTCACTGATTCAAAAATTTGAAAACCTTGGAGTGGCACTTAATAAAAATTAAAGTAGGCCTGACATTCTATAAAATTAAAATTCACATCACTTTCTTTTTATTATGTGAAATTTGTTTTTTAATGTTTTATAAGCACCAAGGTAGGTATCTACTCTACGGTCCAGCTATTAATGAAAATGTCTTTTCAAAAAAAAAAAAAAAAAAAATATTCATTTAACTTCGTTAGCTATACACTTTTGATCTCGATACCTTTAAAATTCACCATTCATCAAAAATTTAAATTATGTTTGCATTTCGCACTCCATAAAATAGACGAAAAAAAAAAAAAAATTGAAAAGGTAGTTTTCCCCTCTCAAAAGCATAGAAACTGAACAACCTCGAAAAGCCATCATCTTTTTTGATAGCTTTCCTAAAATGTGCTTGATAAATGTAATTAGATATCCATTTCTAACTTGGCTTCTCATTAATTTTTTCAACCAAATTATAAATATGTAGGTATCCGGTAGAAATCTTATTTTTCATTTTTTTTTCTTTTTGTATTTTTTTTTTAATTTTGCCTCGTCCTGACGCATTAAGTAAGAAAATCGTCCTTTATTTTGTATTAATCTAATCGAGTATACCTGTGTGTTGTTGAAATGAAAAACAAAAACAGCGACAGGTTAGCGTTAGAAAAGACACTTCTTAGCCAACACGCCAGTGGCTTTACTGTAGAGTATATACGACACCAAACATCATCATGGCACATTATTTGCTCTTGTTTACCATTTTTGACTTATTTAGTTTTCTTTTAAATTCGCCTTAAATAAACATCACAACATCTCCTTTAATTTGCTTGCTTTGCTGCTTGTCCTCATTTCTCAAGTTGACAAGTAGAAACAAGTTTTTTTGTCTTCTTTATTTTTTCTTAAACTGTTGTTATATTTTGTTTTACTGTTTTGCCCTTAAGAACAACTTTAATTTAAAGATTCTATTTAAAGGACTTCTTACATAAACAAGGCGTTCCAAGAACATCTACGCATACACAAACATTTGGACTGATGATACAAATATAACTATGTATTTTGATTTAGGTAGCTACACGTACACATACTTAAAAGAAAAATAAATATTCACTTACAACTAAGGAGAAATAATTTTGAGAAAGCTTTAAAGTGCACATTTATAGCGCTTTCATGTTTAAGAATAATAATGAAAACAAAAAAAAAACTTATGTTGATGTTGACGTTACTTTAAGTTTTTCTTTTCTGAAATTTTCTTTAAAATAAAACTTTTTATCCTGGGTGTTGAAGCACATAATATAAACGAAATATCAAAAGAACTTCACAAGGAGCATGGTGCCTTTGGATACCTAGTTAGTTTTTTTTTGTTTTACAATAGCTACCTATTGACAAAAATTAACCTAGAAAATGATTTAATTTTCTAAAAAAAAAATAACATTTTATTTTAAGTTAGCTATAATTAATTATTAATTATGTGCTGCTTTAGTGTTTGTAATTCAGAAGAATGACTAGATCACACGAATATGCTTTTGTAGTGCACTTCCGATGTCATTTGACTTCTTGAACATATATGAATTTATGGAAGAAAAGAAAAAAAAAATAGATTGTTGTAGGGGTTTTTTTTTTTTAATTACGTTTTTTTAATATAAAATTTTGAAACCAATTTTGGTAAAAAAAAAAAGCATGACTGGATCGCACAAACTTTGCTATCGTAGCTAACAACTTTAACACAGCTATAGAAACTGATGATGTACATAATGTATTGGTTCCATAATATGCTGATATCATTAAAAAAATAGAAATAAATTCTTACTATAAATTTTTGTATCTAAATGGCTAAAAAAGTTAGAGCTCAAAACAAAGTATGCCATCTCATTTGTTTGATAAATATGAATCACAACAAAAACATAAACGTTAAAAGAGTAGCCAAGTTCTTCTAATACAAAAACCTTTGCGTAACAAGTAAGCCGTAAAAAGTAATGAGATCTAAAAGTACGCAAAGTTCTAAATTTATTAATGTTAAATATCAGATATTTGAAGTAGAGTAACATCGAAGAACCTCAAAATTATGAGAGACATCTATTATTTAATGATTACCTTAATTGAGTTTGTTATACTAGTCAAGCTTTCATTTCAAAATTGAGTTATTAGGTAAAAAAGAAAACTTGCCAAGTAATCCAACTCAATTTAAGTCAGTAATCATTAAATAATAGATGTCTCTAATAATTTTGAGGTTCTTCGATCATTCTACGGCAATCAGAAGTGCTCCTTATAATTAATATCAATTCCATTCATATGGGCGGGTGCCACGCCCCTGAATGTTAAATATCAAATTTTAAAATGTTTCCTCTGTCTGCACTTTAAGCCCTACCGCTGTACTAAATCTCATCATTCCACGGCAATCATAAGTGCTCCTAATAACTTATATCAATTCTATGAAAATGGGCGGAAACCACGCCCTCTGAACAAAAATTTTAAAATTTGTCCTGTGCCTGCACTTTAAGCCCTACCGTTGTATTAAATTTCATCATTCTACGACAATCAGAAGTGCTCCAAATAATTTTTATCAATTCTATGAAAATGGGCGACCACGCCCCCTGAATGGAAATTTTTTTTCCTTTATATATACCACAGGACCTACCGTTGTGCGAAATTACAAGATTCTACGATGTCGGGAAGTGCTCCATAATTTTGATGATATGTCAGTCAGTCAGTCAGTTACGGTTTTTGCGATTTTTGCAGTCTTATATCTCGGAAACCCCTACTGTTAAAAAATTGAAATTTGGTGAGTTGCTTAAACCTGGTGAGCTTAGCAAATGCTGCGAGTTTGATGTTTCTGACTTTATTAGTACTGAAGTTAGAGGGGGGTCGAAAATTGCCTGAGTTTGATCCTGTAAAAAGGGTGTAGTGCCAGAACTTGGCTGGGCACTACCTTGCTATTTGATTTATAAAAAAAATCAAAAATCGTAAGACAGGTTTTCTTAAAAACTAATATTTTATATACATTTTTTCCATATAGGTATTCAAAAATAAAATCTGGTATGCCAACTTTTAGTACTTTATAAAATACAATTTTATATAAAATAAAAAAAAATAATTAATAAGCCGTTTTCAAAATATCGAATTTTCAAAACAAAAACTTCAATATTTTTTTTTTAAATCCCAAAATTAATTTTTCGAAAATTTGTATATATTAAATTATTTTAATTGTGAAGGAACTGTTCTATAAAAATGTATGTTGTAATAGGTGTAGCGGTTA
Source organism: Melangyna quadrimaculata (assembly GCA_949320155.1). Classification (NCBI taxonomy): domain Eukaryota; kingdom Metazoa; phylum Arthropoda; class Insecta; order Diptera; family Syrphidae; genus Melangyna; species Melangyna quadrimaculata. The sequence goes on from OX439484.1 coordinate 46,788,076, forward strand.
ACGAGAAATTTGCAAACCAAAAAATCTGTTCTATTACAGTTACCGTTATTGGAAAATTTTTTTTATATGATTATATTGACCATACATACTCTAAAATCTTAATAGTAATTCGTTATTCTTTATCAAAATCGCTAGAGCCATTTTTGAGATAAATTACTTTTTTCATAATAGCTGTACCGTAAGTTTTTGAGCATAACAAAATTCGATTTACCCGAAACTTGCTCCTTAGTATCTATGTACATAAATATGTATACAAGTCCGTTTTTCAAAAATCGTAAAAACCTAAACAAACATTTATTTGCAAATTTTTGATATGCAATATAACTTGAATTTTAAGAGGATACTGTATAAACAAAATAATTGTTATCGTTTTATCAAAGAATAAAAAGCCAAAAGTATGAAAAATGATTCTATGGGAAGTACCTTACCACTGTTAATAATAATGCAAGTTAATATGATTTTTTAACTTGCGATATATTTGGTAAACCAAAATGCTACCGATAACAGTTATTAACGGTGCCTGCCATAGAACCGTTGTTTTTCTTTTCAAAGTTCTCGTTGAAGTCTTCAACGATTTCAATTAAATTTTTTATACGGGAGACCTATTATTGTTTTAACAATTTTGTATACAAAAAATTTGTTTTAGTATTTAAAAAAATAATAACATCGTTTTTTTGAAAATTCAATATCTTGAAAACGGGTTAGTTAATTTTTATTAGAATTTTGTGTTAAATTGTATAAAAACTTAGAGTTGGCATACCACATTTTATTTTTAAAAATGCTCAACAAATTTGATATACATATGTGTAAAAAAATTAATTTTTAAGAAAACCAGTGGAACGATTTTTGAATTTTTTTATAAATTCATAATTATTAAACAAATCAGGTGGCATATATTTTTAGATTTATTTATTTCATATGGTAATTTTAATAATTAATATTAAAACCATTTTTTATCGGTAGCTACATTGAAGTTGTTAACTATATGAGCAATTTTGTTTGGTCCAGTCGTGCAATATATTATTTCCGGTCTTGTTGGCATATAACACAAAAAACACTAAGGCCCAGTTTTTCAGTGTTGGGTTAAGCCAGAGCTATCTAACTCTGAAAATAGATCTGTTACGTCAGGAAGCTGTTTTTTAATTGATAATGAATGCAGAATGCCTTAAAACATTTTTTGAGTTAATCCAAAGTTAACTCAACAAATTTTGTGAGTTAAATCGGTTTTAACTTTAACCCCGCAATAAAAATTATTATATAAAATATAATACGATTAAATTAAAAAGGTCAACGCAGAATCAAATGAAATACTTTAATGCTTAGTACCTAAACATACAAATAAAAAAAAAGACAAACCGGTGTTATTTTAAATATTTAATACCAGTATAAAGTCGCATTATAGATTTTCCTAGTCGAAGTTGCTTTATTTGTTTTCTCATTAAAGGCCATTCGTTAGCAAAGTAGTTATAATAAATATATTTATTTTTGAGACCGGACTCCATTTAAGAATCCTTAATTCCACTACCAATTTTAAGGATATAGCTTTATGTGACACTATAACCCACTGGGGAAACCCTCCATCAGGTAATGAAAAAATGACAAAGATGCTAAAATATCTATTTCCAAAATGAAAACTTTATTATACATCTTAAACATTAAGCCCTTTATTTATGTCCATTTCTGTTTTCAATAACCCAGACGACACTCGTATAAATTTAAATGCCGGTAAGTTATTTATTATACTCTTAAATACCTGCATCATTTTGTCTACACTCTATGCGCATTGCTTCAAAGGAAATTTTAAGACTTTATTGGAAGAAACTGTTAACTTTTTATTTTCATACATTTATCATCTTTATGACAAAAAAAAAAAAAAAATTTACTCAGAGACACATTTGGACTCGATGAAATTTATATAAAGGTTCCTATTACCTAAAGATAATAGAATTTAAATCACTAGAGGTCCTCCTCAATTGTCTGAAATCAACTCTTAAACGAAAATAGAAATTCGAAAGAATTTTATTGGACGAAGCTATTTATATAATAATTTGAAAACTAATTTTTTATTTAGGCTTAATTTGTTCACCTTCCATTAAACTTAAAGTCATCATTAAAAATGGCAAATTTATAAAATGTAAATTAAATTTGAAAATGCTCCCTTTTTACTTGCAATATAGGTGATGGTAATTACTTACTATAGGGCAAGTTTTAGATTCGCAAACAAAAAATGAATTTTTCCTTTACATTACGATGATCGAGAGCGCGAGAAAAGTGGGTCCCGCAATTTTGTCAGTCTATCTGTCTGCCTGTCTGTCTCTCTCTCTCTCTTGTACCTCGACATACATCCTAAGCCACTTAAGCGATTTTCTTCAAACTTTGAACTTAAGCTTCTTAGGTGATTCCCTAGCGGGGAAATTGATATTTATTTTAGCTCAAAAAATAACGATACCTGCTAACGGTACAAATATTATGAAAAACGTAATTTTTCTCAAAAGCGGCTCTGACGATTTAAAAAAAAATTATAGTTACTATTAAGAGTATGTCCAATATTTTGATAAGAAAAAAATTATACCAATAACGTTTATTAATGGTATCTGATGTCATAGCACCGATTTTTTATTTTCAAATTTCTCTTTAACGCCTTCACTGTTTTTACCAATTTATTTTTATGCAAGACGTCTTTACGAATTTTGCATTTACAAACTTTTGAAAAAATAGTTTTTGGATTTTAAAACAAAATATTAAATTTTAATTTTTGAAAATTAAATATGATGAATACGGGTTCATGATTTTTGTTTTAAATTCTATAAAAAATTGAATTTTATTATATACTAAAAATTGTTTCAAAAATGTTCAACAAATTTAATTAGGTATGGGTAGTAGCCCGTAGCGTAATGGTTAGTGCGTTCGACTGTCACGCTGGAAGGTCTGGGATCGCTTCCCAGCCTCGTTCACCTAAAAAACTAAAAAAGTTTTTTTTTTAGGGCTACTGCCTCTTGCGAGGAATTGACAAATCCTCCAAGAGTATCACTTGTCACGAATAAGTGCTTCTCGTCTAGCCGTTCGGATTCGGCATAAAATTGTAGGTCCCTTCCATTCCTGTGGAAAGGCGCACACAGGAATGGTTGCGAGTTGTTAGTCACTAGGCCCTGGTTCTTCATGAGCCGTTGTGCCACCCGATTTATTTTATTTTTTATAGGTACAACATTTATTTTTTAACGATATTTGAAATTTGTTTATAGATTCAAATTTAATAAACAAATCAGAAAGCATATTTTTTTGTGATATATTAGTAAGAATGGTATTTTTAGCAATTTAAATAATAAATTTATTAAAAGTTATTGATAATAGTTTATCTCATTATAGTATACATCATTATATTATTGTTTTAATAACATATTGTCAATTTCTAGCTACGTTATCGTTGTTAGCTACGAGAGCAAGTTTGTGCTATCCAGTCGTGCAATTTATTTAAATCGAATTTAAAATTGAATGGAGAGTAAATAAGTTAGGATTTAAATAATATGGTAGGGAATTTAGAAAAAAGAAACAAAAAAAAAATAATAGACAAAAGAAATCTTAGATTTTTATGAGTTGGATATTTGAAAGCAGTGATGTTTTTGTTGAAAATAACTGTCAGCTCAGTGACGAAAAATTAATGTTACCATAATTTTCATAATATCAACTCAAATCATAATTATTATATTTAATTTTAAAGTTTAAAAACGTTCAAAAAATTTAAAGTAACAGAATTGCTTTTTTGACAGTTCGAAAACTTACGTTGTGCCCTTAACTAAATAGCCAGGACACTTTCTATTATTTCTTGGTAATATAAAACTCCTTTTTTTTATGTATAGACTTCCCGTTCAAACTGAGCATTCCTTTTTACTTAATTTCGAATGCGAAAATTCCTAGAGCAATATAAATAGCGACAACTATTATAAAGAGCTTATCGAGTGACAATTAAATTTAATTAGATTTAAGATTGCTAAGCTACGGCTCGGGCAGATTTATCTGTATAATAGTTTGCTCAGAACAAGGAATCGAAATCACTCACAAGCTTCAACAATGTCAACTTACTACATAAGAGTCATTGACCTATTTTGGTTTTAAGTTCAAAACAGGAATTAGTCTTACATGACACAAATACTAGCAACTATCAATAACACTTAATCGCTAAGCTTTTTATCAAACAAGACCAAATATTATACAAGACGGCAAATTCCTTGTTTGTGTCCTGCTAAAGTGTCTTAGTGTCACTAAGGCAATGTCACTTTAGTTGTATCAAAGGAAAATCTCGTCCTCTAAACAAGATAAATAGCCATTCGTTATTCAGTTTGTTTGTTGTATTGTATATTTTTGGGATTTCGTTGATAGTATAATAGACTATTTATCAGAGTGGATATAGCTTTATTTTGTAGTAATTTCACATTTAATTTATGTATTAATTTGGAAGGTTATATTATGTCTTCCGGTTCAAAGCTGATTACATTATTTTAACGTTGCGTTGACTGTTGGACTAATTCGATATTCTTATGTCGCAGGAATTTAATTTTAATTGGAAAAAAATCTAATTGGAATATTGTGTTAAATTGAAAAGTTTTCATTTTCAATAAAATTTTGTATGAAAATTAAAATTCTAATTGTAATCTTAATTGACTGCTAGAGGTGTAATGGATCTCATGCCTCATGCAACAAAAAAGAAAAAAAAAAAACATATCAAAAGAAAGTTTTTAATATACCTACTCGAAAAAGTAATAAATTAATGTTCTCAATGTATTTTATTTATTTATGTGTATAGGTACCTTACAAGAGGAACGTTGTCTTGATATACTACTTATAGGTATACCTATATATGTAGCTTAGCTATAGATACTAGGTATTGTATTCAGAATGAACAATAAACTTAATGGTGATGTACCATAATATAAGATAGCAAGATAAATAATTTAATGGGTTTAATTTTGTTCAAGACGGATTATATCTTCTTTTTTTATGCATTTAATGCCCTAGGATACTAAATAATGGTCGGTCAATGGCAATAGGTTACAACATAGTAAAATAAATTTCAAAGTAAATTCAAGAAACTTTTGCCCCGAGGATAATCATCTTTATTAGGTTCAAAGGTTTTAAGTATAAAATTGTGAAATTTCTTTTGGGTTTAATTTCCATAAATTTGTTTCTTGGATAAAGAAAATTATTATTAATACATAATAGTACCTAATTCAAAATTATGTATTTCATTTATAGAAAAAATATGCACGACCATAGATCGCACGAACTTGCTCTTGGTTGAATGGTTGAATTATATAATGTTTAACGAACAAAAATAAAATTTGGAAAATTTAAGATTATTAAAATTAAGTATAATCTTAAAACATGGAATGGTCAAAACCATGCAATTATTTTTTTTTTAGTTGCTTAAAAAAATCAATATTTTTTTTATATGCAAACGTTATTATTTTCAAAATATTGTATATGCAAAATTGTTCAAATTTTAAGGGACTTCCTACAAAAAATTTAGTTGAAATCGGCGTAGCCGTTAACGAGAAATTGGAAAACCAAAAAATCGGTTCTATGACAGGTACCGTTAATAAATGCTATTACAATTTTTTCTTCTACAAAAATATTTATTATAGCCCTAATAGTACCTCGTTATTTTTTGTTTTCAAAATCATTATAGCCGTTTTTGAAATTAATCAATGTTTGTATAGTGGTTGTATGGCAGGTACCGTTACTTTTTGAGTTAAAAAGATTCAATTTCCCCTCTGGGAAACCACCTTAGAACCATTACTCCAAAGTTTGAAGAAAATCGCTTCAGTGAACAAACAGGCAGAATTGCGAGACCCACTTTTTTGGCGTTCTCTATCATCGTAATGTTTAGGAAGATTATTTTTTCGAGTTCAATTTTTTGGACGAATCCTTAACTTGCCCTATACTTACGGTGAACATTTTTCTAGGAGCAAAGCCCGGGACACAAAGTGAAAATGTTTAAAACATAAAACAAACATATTAGTCTTTTCCTTAATTTTTATTTTGATACATAAACTTTATGTGACAGAAAGGTGTTTGATCGATCTTTTATTTCAAATTTACTCCCACTGATTGAAATATTCGTACAAGATAAATAAAATTGAAAGATATTTTCCTTTTTTCTTTTGGGCTATTAATTTTATTTCGACTTGTTCAGTCTCCATTTGTCTTACTAACGAATACAAAAAAAATCATCAGAAAATGGGCAAATATGGGACAAATAACTAAATACGGGATAAAATTAAACGGGATTAAATAAAAACCCGGGACAGGCTATTGAAATACAGGACAGTTCCGGGAAACCCGTGACGTATGGTCATCGTACCTATAAAACAAAAACCGTACCTTTAAAACAAATTTTTAGTATGTATAACATTTTGAAAACATTGTTAAGACAAAAATTTAAAACGCAAATTTAAAGTTATTATTAATATGCTCATACAAATTTAATTTATTTCAAAAAATTTCATTAACCCGTTTTTTGAAAAATCGAATTTAAAAGAAAAAAATGAAATTTTCCTAAAAGTTATAAAAACATTTTTACGAACATTTTGATTATGCAATATTATTTGTATGCCTTTAGGTTTTAGGAATATTTCAATCGGTTTACCCAATAATGCTTAAGTTGAAACTTGAAAATATGAAAAGTGGTTCTATCTTCTACCGGAAGAACTGTTAATGAGAACGCAAAAAAATGTTTTTTCCAATTTGAAAGCAGAGTATCCTGATTAAATGTCACACATATTTTTATTAAAAATTTGGGAACCGTTTTCGAGAAACATATGATTTTTCTTAACGGTTCTTGAACATTTGTTTGGAAGGTATCGTTATTTTTAAATTTTTCAAACATTCTAGTAGATAATACAAAAAAAAAACACTTTAAACCAAGTTTGAAAAAAAAAAATGACCAAGTTGTTTTTGGGTTGGCTACGAAATTTCGTAAACTAAAATTTCGCACCCGAAATCTCGCAATACGAAATCTCCCAATTACAGAAACCCGCTATTTTTAATCTCGCAATTACAAAAACCCGCAAACTTAAAACTGGAAAACTAAAATCTCCCATTAAAAAACATATAGGACTTAAAATGTACGTTATACAAGGTTTTTCCTTTGTGTATGTTGTAAGTTAGTGTGCTTTCAGTTTATGTGCTTCGCGGGTTCAAGGATTTTAACTCCCTTTTCGGGTCCTCTGTCCCGCTCACGCGACTCCATTGCTCCGCTTAGGGTATGCTCAGTCGCCAGGCAGGCGCCTATGTTGTCAGTTGGTGTGCTTTCAGTTTATTTGTAATAAACAGTACCTTGGGTGGCCGGTGGCGTATCGGGTTCAAGGACTTTATCTCCCTTTCTTAGGTCTCTGATTTTTTATTTTCCATTTGCAGGATCTTATTTTTCACTGCCGAATTTTCCAACGTGATGTGTTAATGCGAGATTTTAGTTGGCGAGATTTTAGTTGAAATTTGAGAGATTTTTTGTCCTGAAATGTAAATGCGAGATTGTTAAAAGCGAGATTTTGTTATTGCGAGTTTATGAAAAGCGAGTTTATTAGTTTGCGAGATTTCGTATTTCGAAATTTATACAAAAATGCGAGATTTCGTTATTCGAGATTTAAGTTTGCGAGATATTTCCAAACTAAATTTTTTTTTGAAATGTTGGTTGAAAATAATGTTAGAAAACCGTTCTCGAGAAAATCGAAAACCAAAAAAAATTTTCAACAGAAGTATACCATTAATAACCATTTTTTGGAAATAAAAAAATTACCAAAATGTAGCCATTTTATTGAAGAAGAAAAAATTTAAATATTAAAATACAAAAATTACTTTGGTTTTAAGTGTACTTTTTATTTGAATTGTAGCCATTTTATTTATGTAATTAGCTGTTTTTAATTCAAAATCGCAGGAGCCACTTTTATAGCACTCAAAAATCTTTAACAAAATTAAGTTTAATTTTTGAAAAGATTAGGTATGCCAAAGTCGAAAAAAAAACAAAACCAAAATAAAACAACTTTAATCAAAAAGGTGATTTTTTCTCAATGAAAATATTCTAAATTCTAAAATAATGACTGATTTTGAAGCGTATTTAAAACAAGTGCGCCACACTCAAACATTACACACGATCATGCCATACTAGCGGGCTGGCATTATTCTTACTGGTATTTTTGATATAATTTTTTACAACTTTTATATCATGAATAAATTACTACCTAGTCAATGCATTTAAAATACATAAGGAATTTTTAATTTTATTTTTAATATTTTTTATAATATTTTTCTTGATTTAAATAATGGCTGGTGTTAATGCAGTTTTTTATATCTTCTCCTCTTTTTCTTCTTTTGCATGAAAATTTATATTAAAAGCCAACATTGTTTCTTAATTTTCTGATATTTTTTCTTTATAATAAAAACAGAACTTAAAAAAAATTTAATCCATCAAACTTTTCCCGTAAAAAAAAATCGTCAAAAGGGAAAATTTAAGCAATAAGTATTTATTTTTCCAGATACCAAGATTTTTAAAAAAAAACAACCCCAAATTTTAAAAAGTGAAATATAAACAGAAAATAAAATTAAATGCATATAAAGTCAAATAAAAACAAACAAGAAATCCCATTAAGTGAATTTAAAATAAATACATCTTCAGTGTGATGCAAGTGCAATTTTCTACTCTCGTAAGAAATAATCGTAATTAGAAAATTAAAAAAAAAAAAAATATAAAACAAAATAAATCCCAGAAGAATAATAGCTAACAAAGTAAACAAACAAAAAACTAATTTAACTAAAACAAAAAAAAAAGAAAACTTACTTCTTTCATCCTCTATAACACCCGTCTGTCGTTTTAGATAGTGCTGCATACTCATTACATTCATTAATCCGAATGTCCTTCATAGAAGATTCATCCCCATTTGGGGTGAATGAATCGGATAGCGCATTAAAGTTAGCAAAATCCATCGTTTAGTGCGAAATAGTATTCCAGACAAAATCTACCTTAAACAAAAAAATATACAAAGTAAAATAAAAAAAGTTCTTAAATTATATTTATGAAAAAAACTCAACTTACTATGGATTCCCTTGAGAGGCTTATGCGTGCTGCACCTCTTCCTCGAGCTCTGCCCGGTACCAAGGGTCAGCAACGTGCTTTGGTACATGCTTCTTTGGCGGCTGCAACTGTCGGACGAAAAGGACGTCACTTGACGGGGACCTTTTGTCTGACCGGGGACACAATGGAAGGCATTATACAGTGTTTGGTGTTCCTTAAAGCTTTTTCGGTAAGTCAAAATTAATTTTAACCTATTTGAAAGTCCTTTTAGATTCTTCGTTTTTTGAAAACAAGCTTATTTAGCATACCTACATAAATTATAGAATGTGTACAACCCATTACGTATTCTCGACTTGTATTCGTTTTCTCCTTGGGAAAGTAAAATATACATAATCAGTGGGAGAATGAATCATCGGCTAAGAAGAATTATTCAGCATGACGTTGAACTGTGTCCTGATGCCTATGGTGGTCCTCTGAGATTGAGAGTACCGAGGAGTGAAAAGGATTTATTCAAAAATATTCCCCATATTTTTTGCTGTGTTTTTTTTTATTTTTATTTTGGTATGCTTGTCATGTTGACCTAAAAATCATGCAAAATCATCAACAGAAGACATCAGAGGGACTCGAATAGCTATGGAAGAAAAAATGAGGAATTGGGATGAGTTTTAGTTAGATTCAGTGAACCGTAGCGAATTGCTTCATCCCTTTTGCTGTCACAGTTTGGGTCCTTTATCGTGTAACAGATACACAGTGGGTAATGGGTATACAGTATACACATAAACATATCCTTCCCTGTGTAGACAGTTCTATGGAACTTAAGAGATGAATTGTGATTTCATTCTTTATACTATATACATATTTTTTGATTTTGTATTCCTCCCACTTTCAAAGAATAAGGTTTACTTACATTTATTTTTTTCAAAAAAAAAAAAAATGTAAAAATACTTGAGAGGAGGGTTTAATGTAATGGAATACGAGATATTTGTATCTTTTTTGTTAATGATGGTTGAAAGGGAATATTGCTTGTATCATTTTGAACAACAAAAACACAAAAAATAAGCGGGAGAAATTATTGATGTGTTCACATTTAAAAGTGAAAAGGCCGGATGATGCTAGACCTATTTCGAGTTTGAAAATCGTAAACACATTTTTGATTTTGTTGTTTTTTTTTGTTGTTGTTATTTGTATTCTTTCAAGCATTTTCCATACATTACCCAGAAACCAGCTGAAAAGTTAATGGAGTAAAATAAATCACAATTTTTAACATAAGATGCGATTTAATTTTTTTATTAGAAAATTAATCTTAAGATCAGAGCACCAAAAAAAATGTACGAGCAAATATATCAATCTAACCCAGCACACCGAAATTGAAGGTCGTTGTGCAAAATACAAACATTTTGTTGTCTTGGAAACTTATACTCTGAGCTATATTTTGTTAAATTTGTGTGTTCTTATAAATTCACTTTACAAAAATTCCATATCACACACTAGGTTTGTAGGAATTTGATTTAAAAAAATTAACTTATTTTTGGAATGATATGATGCAGAGTCATTTTTGTTTGCAGTCGATAGATTTTTGATTATATTAAGGTCGTGGATCGATATACCTACATTATAACAAAACTGAAAATTCTATAAATCGAACTTTAAAAGAAAAAAAATGAACAAAATTCAATAATACTTTCTAATGGCAGTAAATTTTATCTTTTTTTAGAAATATAATAAAAAAAAGTATTTCAACCATAATTTATAAAGAATTTTTAGTAACTTAACCTTTTTTAGCTCAGAAAAAAATGTACAAAAAAGTGGCCAATCTGCCAAAAAAAAACTCCAAGTAAAGATTTAAACGTATTTATTATATTTTTGTATTCGTATTAGCAACACTGCCGCGAAAGTTCATTACCAGTTCGTGTACGCGTCATTTGTTATAAAAGGTTTTTTCATCATATAACTCTAAAACGGTAAATGCTATCGAAAAGTATTTTAAACAAAACTTGTAGATATTGCCATCCGCAAGAAAAAAACTCATTGCAATATTTTTTACGACTTACCGTTTAGAAGATATCGAAACTTCAAAAAAAACATATAATAGGCGTGTTTTGTTTCAACTTAAAGCCAAGACTATATAGTCTTAAAAAATATTTTAATATAAACTACAAAACAACAACAGTTTAGTGTGAATACAAAATATTTTATTGAAAAATAAAATAAAATGCTATAGCAACGAGTCTATCGTATGACTGGATATTCAACCAGGCTTAAGATAGCCTCGTTGCTATAGCATTTTGTTTTATTTTTCATTAGACTCAATCGATTATTTTGTATTTAGAATAAAGTGTTGTTGTTTTGTAGGTAATATTATAATATTTTTTTAAGACTGTACAGTCTTGACTTCAGGACAAACAAAACACACCTAATGTCGAAAATGCTCGTTTTTCACGTATAGGGTAAAGGTGTCAACAGTGGATCAGTTTTTACTTCTTGCACTGTTGCTCGCACAATTATAATCAAAAGATATCAGTTTTTTGTCCACAACTTTCTCAATGTTTTATCTTTAATTAAAGGTTATATAATAATAAATTTTTTAAAGCCAACTAAAAAGATCTGATCTGAAGGCTTTATTGACATGAATAAAGAAAAATATGAAATATGAAATATGAAAGGTTCTTTATTAAAAGCTCTATTGATCACGAAAATATAAAAATTTAATTTGAAAAAAAAAAAAAAACATATTCATGTGATTCACTGTGTAACATGGGTGTTCACAGTGAATCAGTGCATGGTACACAATGAATCAGGGATAATACATCGATTTTTCGATTTTAAAAATTTGTATTTTTTAAAGTTATGTATTTTAAAATTCAAATGTATTTTAAATAATCAATCGATTAATTTTTAATTAACAAACAATTAGAAAAATTCTTCCAATTTACAAAAAAATTATATTTAAAATTTTAGTTTATTTGTATGTTATTTATTTTTATTATTTGATACAAAATTACTTTTTTCTGTCTATAAAGCGAAAGAAAACAAAACTTTTAAAGAACTAATAAATAAAATAAACTAGAAAAGTTATAATAGTAAGTTATGTTGTTTATTTCACTCTATTCATACATTAAATTGTTTCTTATATTATTATGATTTTATTCAGTTTTAATAGAATTAGGAATAAAACAAAAAGGTCACGAAAAGGGAACAATTACAATTAATAATAATTTAATTTAACAAATGTGTTTTAATATTTCCTCAAACAAAAAGTTCAACAATGACTTTTGTCGTCTGTCGCAATCAATACATTTTTTTTTTCTAAATACTTCCCTAGATTTATAATTATTTTATAGGCAAAAATATAATTAAGTTGCGTTCCAAATTCTAGTTGTTAAATTAATTTATGAGTTGTTGGCGATAATTCAGTGCTCCTTGTAAGTATTTGATGATGCCGTTCCAATCGATTATTCCATTTAAGAAATCTATTATAGTGTGTATATCAAGTGAACCACTTCCTAATGTCTCTCGGCGAATAATTCTTAAAATTGGACAAGTTCCCACAAAATGTGCAAGTGTCTCTTCTTCGTTTAAATTACAGAGCGTACAGTTTAGATTTTCAGTTGCTTTCCTTCATGTTACATTGAGCATAATGAGCCCTGCTCTTGCTTTGAGTATCCAGCGAATTTTGGAGACATCCCAGTCATCCGAGACGTAAACTTCACCAGCAGTATAATCAAGCAAATGGTATAAGCTGTGTGTTCTCATTTGTTGTGCTCTTTGCAGAGACTCTAAGTGCTTGCGCTCGATTATTTTAACAACTACACCATTCACCACCAGCTTAAACAGAGTTTTGTTAGTTACAATCTCATCCAACTGTTCCACATCTTCTCGTTTGAGGCTATTTTCTCAGCTCCTAAACCAGAAAATCTTCTTTTCAATTATCAGCTTGGAAAAGTTATAATATGAAAAATTCAAATTTCATACACTGATTCACTGTGTACCACTTTCAATTGATCCACTGTGTACCATGTTGTCTTTTTAAAAAAGCATGTTAATATTTTATAAACTATTTCATCAAAGTAAACAAATCAACAAAAAATATTAAGTCTATGCAGCCAGAACTACAAATATTTAACCCAAATGAAATTACGATACACACTTTTTTAATCAAATCGAAAACAAAATAGAAAAAAAATGTTCTTTCGGAGTCCGAAAACACAAACACAAGAGGAAAACCAATTACGAAAACAATATCGCGCAGACTGTGATGTGAGATGTGAGAGGAAGGAAAAATGTCTTATTTTTCAGATTCATTTTAAAATAAAAAGTGACAGCAAAATAGCAAATGATTCACTGTGTACCCTGATGCACTGTCGACATCCCTAACCCTAAATGGTGTATATTTCCGAAGACATCTGAATGCAAAGTTTGTAGATCATGGGACATGTTACTGGAAAAAATTATTTGGTTTTTTTTTTTCTTAAAAACAACCGTTTTTCTATATAATTATAATATAATTACAAAAATTCAAAATTTCTGGCTAGTTGCGTCTTATTCTTAAATAACGAAGTTCTCAACAAAAAAAAAACTTAGGATCACTTTGTCAACCATAATATTTTCTACAAAAAATATTATGATAATTTTTACAACACAAGTCAAAAGTCACATGATATTGCTGCTTCAATAGCGGCATAGTGTCGAAAATACAGATTTTTTGCATACATCTCTTAAACTGACATTTTTATCGAAAATGTATGTTTACAGAATTTCAATATTATGTAACAGTTTAAGAGGTCGCATTTACAATTTTTTCCAGTAGTCATATAATTTTTATAATATCATTATTTCAAAAAATAACAAGAAGTCGAAAATACATGTTTTTACCGCTTTACTTTTAAATGGCGAATTTGACGGAAAATATTTTGACCTTACTTTGTAGATTTTAATAGTTTCTAGAAAAAAATACTATAAAACTTCTTTACCTATAAGAGATCAGTTACAAGATGTTGCGACTTCAAAAATGGCCAAACTTTGAAAATAAAATTTTATGTAGGTTTTATTACAAAATCCTTTATATGCGAGCAGACCATTTTTGAAGTCGCAATATATTGCAACTGGTCTCTTTAACGTAAAAAAAGTGTCATAGTAATTTGTATAATTCGAAGAAATAAATTTTTCAAAGACACAGTTTTTCTAGATCACTATTTTGAGTTTTTTTATTTTGACTGGCTTAAAGTTTTAATAAAGTGTTGAAAATTTGTAAAAAGTTATACTGCCCATAATCTCGTAAAGGCCCTATCTACAAAAAATCCGATTTTGAGTTTTTGGCGTTTTTGGAGTTAGGGCAATGTCTCCAATTTTTTGTATCAATTTCTTAACCTATAACCTTCAAATAAGCCAGAAAATCACAATTTTTAGAAGTCCTAACTATAAATCATATACATCAAAATTTATAAAAAGCCCTAACCAACCAATATAGGGCCTTTATAACACAGTGTTTAGAGAAAGTATATCAATGTTTGTTTTAAAAAGCCCTATGTGGTAGTTAGGGCTTTTAAAAGTATTCGTTTCTATAATTTTAAATACAATTTTAGCGTAAATTTTATAAAAAATTGGTTTTAAATTAATCAATATCATTTAAAATTTCTTGTTTCTTGTTCTAAAAGGATATTTAATTAAGTTTTATGTACATTTTTGTACATAGGGCTTTTTTATTTTTTGTTGTCAAAGGCTAAAAAACCTTATCTACCTTATTTCCTAAATACTAACCATTTTTTATTTTACAACTATTTGCAAAAATAAAGCATTAATTAAGGTTTACAAAAAATATTTTTTGGTAATTTTCACTTTTTATCTTCAGATTGCGGTAAGCGATTTAGTGTTTTCATCATTATCTCGAAATAGTGAAAATGTTAGTGATTCAATATAGCTTTTAACGGCCTTTAGTCCATACAAATTGGCGTTTCGTCCCGGCGTTCTCACTTGGACTTTTCAGTTGACAGTGAGGGCCTTGTCAAGACGCAATTTTTATTAAGTTCAGTCCAGCTTACATCAATTTTACAGCGAAAATCGAATGTGAACTATATACAACCCCATTAGAATTTCTTATCAAGAATTGTTGGAAATTTTGTTACCCGTGGCCTGGCGTTGTTCACATATGAGTGTTTTTTATAATACAAATTCAATATACTACTGAAATACATCAGCCAATTTGAAGACTTAGCATTATTTAATTGGACTTGTTGAATTATTAATTCAATATAGCTCATCGCAGAAATCTGCTGAATCACAGCAAATTATTTCTAAAAAATACGATTTTTTTTACAATTATTATTTAAAAAAAAATTTTGAGATTAAATTTTTTGTGTGGGAAAAGGCGATCTTAGAGCTTTTGGGTGACATTTGGAATGCAATATTCTTTGAAATATTCTTAAGATCTAAGTTATAGTCACACGTTTATACGAATTCGCTTTATGTATGAGAACTTTGAACCCGACAAAAAATCAATGAGACAGTTTCTTTTTTATACATTATTTAAACAAGATTATTTTCAAACTGCAACATAAAAAAAGATTTAGATACAACTCTTATTTGTTTTCAATTCGGTGAAAATAAACTTGGAAGAAATGGTCTCACATTTGAAAACTATCGAACTCTCTTCAATATGACGCAGTGTTAAGACTTTAAGCACTAATAATAGGCGATATACCCATTAAAAAAAATTGTCTGAAAGTTCTAAGTTTTCACTAATACAGGTTAGCCACGATGACATTTAGACTTTTATATTTATAACCTCACCTCAATAGGTACCATTCGAGTATACAAATATCACTCTTAAATTCTAATTACATCCAATAAATAAAGTGACTATTATTAACAATACATAAACGGTGTCTCTTCATAAAATGCTATTAAATTTAAAAAAAAATGAATAGCTACCCTTTTTAATATCTAATACTCAGACGAAGCCTATAGTGCCTACCTTGTTCTTATAATCCTTGATTATATATGACTGATTTTAGCACCAATTTAGCTTTTTGAATGTAACCTATTTTCACAAAAAAAAATTAAAAATATCCCTCGCTATTTTCAATAAAATGCTATATATCCTTTATAAGCTTAAATTTTATACTTATACCAATTATTTTTTTTGTTTACAGGTAAGTGTCCATTTAACTTGATTGATTTTTAATGAATCGATTTTATGTATGTAAGTATGTACCTATGTATAAATATTTTGATTTTTATAAAAAAAACCAAAAGTTAATTAAACAAAATACGACGATAACCCAAAATGTATTGAAACAATAAGTAGGTTGTTTGTTTTTTTAAGTTAATCAATCCTGTATAATTAAAAAAAAAAAAAAATTAATTTGTAGGTATGTGCAGGTACTTATAATAATGTTTACGTATGTACTGATACTTGTTTTAATTTTAAAACCAATAAATTGATTTGAAGTTGCGAATGCTTGTTTGGAGTTTCCCATAGTAATCGCGTACGTTTTATTAATTGCAAACCATTTCTATTTTTAAATATGTATGTATATACAGGGTGATGGGTATAAGGTGCATCAAAAAGCTGTAACAATAAGGTTGGGTTAAATCAAGAAAAAAATCGTATGGAAGGTGGGGGTTTATTTCCCGCCAGTTTCTAAAAAATTGACTTAAAACAGAAAAAAAATTATTTAAAAACAACGGTAAATTCTGCAATGTTCCTCCTATACCTTTTTAGAAAGCCAAAAATCTTTTCTTTAGTTTTCATTTTAAATTAAGTTGGGTTTGTAAATAGTTTTTAAAAAATTAATTTTCAAACTCGATATTTTGAAAAAAATTAAAAAAAAGTTCAAACAATTTTTTTTTAAAATTGTACGTTATAAAGTACTATTTTTGTTTTCAAAACTCATTGCTCTGACCAATTTCTAGTCAAACACTAAAAACCGGATCGATCTAGGACTTTTATACTTTTCTTCCCATACGATTTTTTTCTTGTCTCAACACAATCTACTCGTTACAGCTTTTTGGTGCACCTTATACCAATCACCCTGTATAATAAATACAAATGAATTTACCAATATTACAACCAACAATTACAAATCAATTAAAAATACATATCCTATAATATGTAGAATAGATTATCCTACCTTATCGTACACGTATCTATGTAAATGCTGTTTCGTATAATTATGTATGCACTGCATAAAACAAACACGTAATATTGCTGTCATTGCCAAAAAAAAAAACAAAACCAACTTAATAAAATATTTCAATATCCATGTTAGGGAGAGCATAAATGATTTTAATTTAATTTGATTCAATCGGGGAAACCGAACTCAAACTCATTTCGTGGTTTTATAGATATGCACTATAAACCAAACGAATATCACAGCCTTTAGATGATTTATTGAGGCAATTTAGATGTTGTAGTAAATTGTATTGTTTTATTCGCATAAACAAATATTTGTGTACCTGTATATAATGTAGATCAAATCTTGGTTTGTTTAAAAATACTTTTTAAATTAATTCATTGAATTAAATCAAATTAAAGCTCATTTTTAAAGTTGAATCGCTCAATAGATGAAATATCAAACACTAAAAGTAAACACTGGATATTCGTCCATTCAACTAAAGAAAAAAACTGCCTTAAAATAATTCAACATATTTGAAAATTGGTACACCTATGCCCAATTTTTCAGTGAGACATCATCCGAATTTTGGAGTTAAACTCGAATTAACCCATTGAATTTGGTGACTTAACTTGAGTTTTACTTTTAACTCGTCACTAACAAACTGGTTGTGTCATGATTATTTAATAAAAAGTTCACAAAGAATACGCCAGTAGCTCTTGCGGGTTGCGGCTGGAAAGAGAAACATTTATTTTTTCTGTTTTTCACGTTTATATTGGAAACTATACTATGTATTATATTTTTTTAAAAAATGGGCACGACTAACAATCTCAACGTAGCTAACAATCTCAACGTTGCTAGAAATTGATGATGTACAAGTACATAGCTATTGGTTCCAAAATATTATAATATCATTAAAAAAAAATAAATAAATTATTACTTTAAATTACTATAAATTTATTATTTAAATGGCTTTGAGAGTTAGAGCTCAAAATCAAGTATGCCATCTCATTTGTTTGATAAATATGAAATTATGAAAATAAGAACAAATCTTTGGAGCGGTATTCTGAAATCATTTTCAAAACTAAAATCTAGTATGCCAACATTAAGTATTTAATAAAATATAATTTTACACAAAATAAAAAAAAATTCTTTAATCCGTTTTCAAGATAATGAATTTTCAAAAACAAATTTCAATATTTTTTTAAAAATCCAAAAATTATTATTTGAAAATTTTTATATGCAAAATTATTTGAATTGTATACAAATTTTGGTTGAAATTGGAACAGCTGTCAACGAGAAATTTGAAAACAAAAAAATTGGTTCTATGACTGGTACTGGTTGGCCATACCTTAAATAGTAAACGCACATCTTTTTACCAAAATTCTTGAAGCTGTTTTCGAGAAAAATAATTTTTTTCTTAACGGTTTTTCAACATTTGTATGGAAGATACCGTTATTTTTGAATTTAGAAACATGATTGTTTCAAGTATTCTACAAAATAATAAAATACTTTCTTACATTTAGTTTTGAAAATATTGACATAGTCGTTTTCAGAATATTTAGTTTTCAAAAAAAAAAAAAAATGATTTTTTTTTTTAATTTTCAATTTTTTTTAAATTTTGGTTTAAAATAATATTTATACTTTTTAGAAGTTTTATCATAAAAAAAATGAAAATTTTCAACTTAACTGTTTTCGAGAGAATCAAACCAAAAAAATGGTTATATTGGAGGTACCCGAAATATTCAATTTATGAAAATAAAAAAATTATTAAAAAGTAGCATTTCCTTACTTAATTTATTTGAATATTTTAGAACAAAATCCTCGGCCCCGTTTTTGAGAAAAATATTATTTTTCATTTTGGCAAAAAAAAAATTGAAGAAAACGTCTGGGCATATTAGACAATCCACCAAGTTTGAAGAAAATCCATCCAGCAGTTTGGGCTGCACGGGCGCTTAAATTTTGTCCACATTTTTTTTTTAATTTACACTTCAAGTGTACCTTTATAAGTAAATACTTAAAATTGGCGTACCCGGCTGGAAAAATGCCAATGTTCTGTCTAGTTTTGCCAAGGCTCTAGTAAGTTATCAGTAGGGAAAATCTAGCGAGGAAAACTTATATAAAAATTTAGGCGAGAGAAGCTTTTCAAATACTCGTGAGGCCCTCCCTAGTAAAAACTCATCGGACTTGTTTCTGTATTGTATATGACACTTATTCACTTTTGACATCGAATTTTTTAATAGCGAGTTAGGTCATTGGTAAGCGCATTGGACTGACCAGCAGCAGATTGCGGGATCAAGTCCCATATGTATTTGCAATCTATTTTTTGCCTGGCGAGACAAAAGGGTTCATAATCGCCAAGGCCCTTGTTCTAGCCTTTGCTAACCCCTGTTAGCCACTTACCGGAATATATTTTAAACTCTCTAGTGCCTTCTCGTAAAGTAGATTGTTTTTTTTTGCGCGGTTAGCTATACGATTTTTTTTCTATGATCGAAAGATTTTGTTTTCAAAATTCAATGCTCTTATTGAACCGGATCGTCCTAGAACTTTTACTTTTCAACATATTTGAAGAATAAAGGAACCATAACTTTTTAGAAAAAAACGAGAAAAAACGAAATTGATGATAAGAAAATCAATCGGTTACTGAAATGCTCATTAAGCCGAATTCTTCGAAGTTAAATAAGAAAGGGGGTTAATTTATTGTTTAATATCTTAAAGAGTAAAAGTACTAGAAAGAATTCAGTTTTCAGTGTTTGACTAAAAATTGATTTGACAGATGAAATGGGGGAAATAGACCATCCCACCCATACAACCTTTTATTCTGCCGATCCAACATACGTGCTCTACTTTTTTGTCACACCTTAGATCAATCACCCTCTGGATAAGAGACATTTTGTGAAAACCATTTTATTTAGTTTTGTCAATTTCAATATTTTTTTTTTTTATAAATAGCAAGAAATTACTAATTAAGTACTAAATGTAATTCGTATAATTTTAAATAATTTAAAAACGAAAAAATGTTCATTATCTCATTACTTCTTTTAATCTGACTCAAAGCCTCCATATTGCACATACACCTATCCCCCAATGCAACATCGTAAAAAAACTTAATAAAAGTTGCGCAACTACGCGAATAAACCGCCTCAAGGTAATATCCACCAAATAAGATCAACAAATATCACATTATTCTTTTAGATCCCACTATAGTGAATAGTAAAATTTGACTTCAATTTGCTCAGCGAAAACCTTTTTTTGGCACATTTCAACTAACAAACATCATAGAGGTATAGCATCGTAAAAACTTTGTGAATTATTGATGGACTTCTTCTTAAACTTTTCACACAATCCTTACCAACGAGCTTCTTATGTACAGGTATCCATTAAATATTCAGCTTCATCTGACTTTATAAACTTTAAACGGAGCCATCAAGAACTGACACAATATTAAAACTTTCAACTCTTCGAACAACAGAAGACTAACTTTTGTCACCTTGCTACGAAATTTGAAAAAAAGAAAAAAAAAAATAGAAAAGCGAATCTCATCTCTACTGAATGTGGTGAAACTTCATATAATATGTCATCTGCACACAAATTTGCTCACCTCCTTAGAGATCCTTTTTTTGTAACGAGGTGACACCAAGCACAAACCTCTATTGACTATGACACAAAAAGAAAAAGATTCTCAAACTAGATTACGATTGCCAGACTGTGACATGTTGACATGTTAACAGCCTCGCAGTTATAATGCCAATGGAAAGAAATCCCACTTCTGAAAGGATCATCACATTTTGTTTGTATATAGAACTCGTCACTCATGGCTCGTATCATCTTCTCGATGTTATATCACAGATTGCATTACAATAACTTGAAAGTGTGAAAAAGAAATCATAAGAAACCAAGAAATAATAGAAAAATAAAATCACTAAAATGCCTTGCAGCTGAAAGGAACAGAGAAAAAAAAACAACAACATCAGGCAGGAAATAAGGATGTTCACAAGGATAACGATTAAAAATTGTATGCGATACTATATACTTGTGCCAAGAGATTGGAGCGATGACACAGCATTTGGGTGCGGTTGGTGTTTTTGAGCACAAAGTGTCACAGCTCTCTTTGTTGAATTGATTGCTTTGCCCTTTTTGCCGGTTTGGCTTGTCATCATCGCCTCCTTCTTGAAACTTGAGATGCAAAAGAGGAATTACCCGCATCGCTATCCCAATAGAAAAAAAAAAAAAAAAAAAATAAAAATAAAAATAAAAAAAGTCTGTATCTGTGGTTGGCAGGATAGAGAGAGAGTGAGAGACAGAAAAAAAATCAGAACCAAAATCACTTTCTTTGTGAGGAGGCAAAGCAAAACCTTACGGCTCGAAATGTAATTTCCTTCTTTTTTTTCCGCCTTCTTATTGACAAAATTGGGATCACTCATACCATAAGGAAGTAAGAAGGAGTCATGATGAAATGAAATTCTCAGATTGGATTTGATGCCTTGGGCAATTTTTTTTTTATTTCTTTTGGCTCATTATTGGGACTATCTGTGCTGAATAACCTTTTTTATGATCCATATATGTTTGATTGATGACATGCGGTTTTTTTTTCACTTGATAATCTTTTGTACAAATTTTGTATTTCTAATGGAGTATTATTGAGTGATATGGGTTGGGTATAGGGTATGTTTCGCTGATAAGAAATGAAATTAATACAAATTATGTAAGAAAAGTAACCATCATTTGAAGGGTTTGCATTCGCTTTTCTCGAAAACACTTCAACTGAATCTCGGCGAAAGCCCAATGGATTTTCTTCGAACTTAATACTTGTTGTAAGTATTTTTTTATTTTTTTTTTAATTTAAAAAAAAAATTGTTCAAAAAATTTGTTCCTAGAACGAAAAATACCACTGTTTATTTTTTGTATGGTTACACACTCGCAGTTATGCTGCACAGCTTTCGCTCCGTCAGATATTAATAATGAATGTTTGAATGTTCAACAACCACTTGAGGGGGCTAGTAAAAATCCCAGTTGTCTCGAAATGCAATTTATAGAGACAAAAAAACAAAAACTACATTGGACGGGCATGATCAGATGACCTCGATGTCGCAATGCGTAGTGCATAGGCCTGAGAGTTAGCTGGTTTATGTTCAATTCCAGTTGATGGCACTAATTCATAAATTAAAATTGAACACAAAGGCTAAGCACCACTAAAGGAATTTGATGATTGGTGTGGCAGCCATCGCAATAATGTAATGGTGGTAGTCCACTCAAGAGATTGTTGAACATTCGAACATTCATAACAAAAGAACTACTAAAGGGTGATTTTTAAAGAGCTTGAGAACTTTTTTAAAAAAAAAAACGCATAAAATTTGCAAAATCTCATCGATTCTTTATTTGAAACGTTAGATTGGTTCATGACATTTACTTTTTGAAGATAATTTCATTTAAATGTTGACCGCGGCTGCGTCTTAGGTGGTCCATTCGGAAAGTCCAATTTTGGGTAACTTTTTCGAGCATTTCGGCCGGAATAGCCCGAATTTCTTCGGAAATGTTGTCTTCCAAAGCTGGAATAGTTGCTGGCTTATTTGTGTAGACTTTAGACTTGACGTAGCCCCACAAAAAATAGTCTAAAGGCGTCAAATCGCATGATCTTGGTGGCCAACTTACCGGTCCATTCCTTGAGATGAATTGTTCTCCGAAGTTTTCCCTCAAAATGGCCATAGAATCGCAAGCTGTGTGGCATGTAGCGCCATCTTGTTGAAACCACATGTCAACCAAGTTCAGTTCTTCCATTTTTGGCAACAAAAAGTTTGTTAGCATTGAACGATAGCGATCGCCATTCACCGTAACGTTGCGTCCAACAGCATCTTTGAAAAAATACGGTCCAATGATTCCACCAGCGTACAAACCACACCAAACAGTGCATTTTTCGGGATGCATGGGCAGTTCTTGAACGGCTTCTGGTTGCTCTTCACTCCAAATGCGGCAATTTTGTTTATTTACGTAGCCATTCAACCAGAAATGAGCCTCATCGCTGAACAAAATTTGTCGATAAAAAAGCGGATTTTCTGCCAACTTTTCTAGGGCCCATTCACTGAAAATTCGACGTTGTGGCAGATCGTTCGGCTTCAGTTCTTGCACGAGCTGTATTTTATACGGTTTTACACCAAGATCTTTGCGTAAAATCTTCCATGTGGTCGAATAACACAAACCCAATTGCTGCGAACGGCGACGAATCGACATTTCACGGTCTTCAGCAACACTCTCAGAAACAGACGCAATATTCTCTTCTGTACGCACTGTACGCATTCGTGTGGTTGGTTTAATGTCCAATAAAGTAAACTGAGTGCGAAACTTGGTCACAATCGCATTAATTGTTTGCTCACTTGGTCGATTATGTAGACCATAAATCGGACGTAAAGCGCGAAACACATTTCGAACCGAACACTGATTTTGGTAATAAAATTCAATGATTTGCAAGCGTTGCTCGTTAGTAAGTCTATTCATGATGAAATGTCAAAGCATACTGAGCATCTTTCTCTTTGACACCATGTCTGAAATCCCGCGTGATCTGTCAAATACTAATGCATGAAAATCCTAACCTCAAAAAAATCACCCGTTATTTACCGTACAAATATTGAAAACGCGTTAGGTAAAATATAATTTTTTTATCGAAAACGGCTTAAACGATTTTGATAAAAAAATGCGTGTATTCTTTAATTCGTGCAATTTTGTTATGTAAATTGATTGAATTAAAAAAAAAAAATGGGCACGACTGGATCGCACAAACTTGCTCTCGTAGCTAACAACTTTAACGTAGCTAGAATTTGATGATGTACAAGTAGATAGCTATTGGTTCCAAAATATAATAATATCATTAAAGAGAAAAAATTAAATAAATTATTACTTTTAATATCTATAAATTTATTAGTTTAATGGCTTTGAGAGTTAGAGCTCATAATCTAGTATGCCATCTCATTTGTTTGATTGATATGAATTTATGAAAAAAAAAAATAAAAAATCATTGGAGCGGTTTTCTTAAAAATAATTTTTTTATATGTATATAAAATTTTTCGCTCATTTTCAAAAATAAAATCTTGTATGCCAACATTTAGTATTAAATAAAATACAATTTCACACAAAATAAAAAAAAAATTCATTAGCACGTTTTCAAGATACTGAATTTTCAAAAAGAAGTTCAATATTTTTTTAAAAATCTAAAAATTATTTTTTTTTTTAAATTTGTGTATGCAAAATTATTTGAATTGTGAAGGAGCTCTTGTATAAAAATTCGGAGCAGCTCTCAACGAGAAATTTTCAAACAAAAAAAATCGGTTCTATGACAGGTACTGTTATTAACCGTTATTGGTAAAATTTGTTTTCATCAAAATAGTGACCATACCTTAAATAGGAAAACTCATCTTTTTATCAAAATCCTTGGAGCCGTTGTCGAGAAAAATAATGTTTTTCTTAACGGTTTTTCAACATTTGTATGGAAGGTACCGTTATTTTTGAATTTAGAGAGATGATTTTTAAAGTATTCTACAAAATAATAAAAAATAATGTTACACCTAGTTCTGAAAATATTGACCAAGTCATTTTGTAAAATATTTAGATTTCAAAAAAAAAAAAAATAATAAACAAAAGTTTTCAACTCAACTGTTTTCGAGGAAATCAAAACCAAAAAAATGGTTATACTGGAGGTACCCAAAATATTTAATTTATGAAAAAAAAAAAATATTAAAAAGTAGCATTTCCTTACTTAATTTATTTAAATTTTTTTCAACAAAATCCTCGGACCAGTTTTTGAGAAAAATATTATTTTCCATTTTCGCGAAAAAAAATTGTTGGCAGGTACCGTTATTTTTGGTACTAAACAAAATGAAAAAAAAACTCCTGGCATATTAGTCAAAAAACACTATATACCAAGTTTGAAGAAAATCCCTCCAGTCATTTAGGCTGTACGGGCGAGGACAGACAGACAGACATAATTGCGGGACCCACATTTTCGCGTTCTCTATCATCGTAGTGTTAGGAAAAATTACTATCTCGAGTTCGATTTTTCTTACGAATCCATAACTTACCATATAGTACCTATATCGCAAGTAAAAACATACGGTTATTGCACCAACTTTCCTCTACAAATAAATGAGTGGACTTATAGCTGTTAATTTAACATATGAAAGGCGGTAGGGTCTCTTAAATCAAATTTTCACAATTAAAATCAATTTTTATCAAAAAAAATAATTAGATCGTATAAAAACGGTGACTTCGCTACGAGTCCAATCAAATTAGCAAAAAATCTACAAAAAATCGGATGGAGAAATTTATTGTTTTATATTAAAGAGTACCTCTTGGGGATTCTAAAACCAAAAATATTCCGCCATTTTGAAAAAGGTGTTTAAAAGCGTTTACTCCACTTTTTTAACCGCTATTAGAGTAGTTATTTTTATTTATTTTTGTAGGTTAACATGTTCTCTAAAATTTTTTTCTTAAAAATTTTTTTGATAGCTCCTTCCAATAAAAAGTTTTTGTTGAAAAACCAGCAAATTTTTGATTTAAGAAATGTTTTTTTTTTTCAAGTTTATCTCATCCAATGTCCATCCGAACGAAAAACTAGTTTTATACTTTTGATAGATTATTGAATTTCCTACATTTAAATATATTTATATTTCATTTAAGTCAAAAAAACTTTAAAGATAGAGCACGAGAAAATTGCTAATATTATAGTACAAGAGCCGACAGCAAATTTTAGGAGTGGATATATAATCAAAATCTGAGTATGAGGGTTTAAAAGTGCAAATTTTGTGATATCGAAATCAAAAGTGTGGCAGGTTTTTTGTTCAGCTTTTGGCGGGGGTTAAGGGTTGTAAACAGAGATTTTCTAAATTTATTATCAGAGGTATTATCACCTTCATCAATTTTTTGAAAGTACATTATCATTCTCTGTCATTTTCCCAAAGTCCAAACACCTTAATCTTGGTGATCCGACTAATAAAACTCTTGTTATAAGCTTTTTTAGCTAACCTTATCGGGTTTTTCTTGGAGATTTATAAAACGCAAAAAATAATCAAAACAAAGTCTTCCAAAAAGTCGATTAGTGTTCGTTTAAAAAGCATATATCTTGAGCTCTACTAGTCGGATCACAAAGGTTAAGGTGTTTGGACTTAGGGAAAATAACAGAGCATCACGATTTATTTTTAAAAAAATAGTGACAGTAATAATAGCTCTGATAATAAATTTAGAAAATCTCTATATTCAACCCCCCACCCCCGCCAAAGGCTGAACAAAAAACCTTCCCGACTTTGATTTTGATATCACAAAACATGCACCTATGAACCCTCATACTCAGATTTTGGTTATACATCCACTCCCAAAATTTGCTGTCGGCTACTTAGACTATTATATAATAAAGTGTCGATTGATTTTATTAAATTGCCCCTACTTGTTCCCCATTAGCTTAATAAATATTAATATATATATTATTTATAGAAAAAGGGTTATACCTTTAATCAAGTATAATTTGTTTCTGGGAAATTTAAAATTTTTCATCGAATTTGGAATTTAAAATAGAAAATTTAAAATTGACGGGAAATTTACACACCCTTTTAGTACAAAATATTTTGCCCCTCCGCAATAATTTTTTTAAATTTAGATATATTTTTGAGCTAAATTTTGAGATCTTAATCTTTAAAATCTGACCAGGCGATTAGAAAAAATTCAAAATATTAAAATAAAATTAAAACCACTGGGAGTGGTTTCCAACTTACAAAAAGTATTATGAAATAACGGGTGATTTTTTTGAGGTTAGGATTTTCATGCATTAGTATTTGACAGATCACGCGGGATTTCAGACATGGTGTCAAAGAGAAAGATGCTCAGTATGCTTTGACATTTCATCATGAATAGACTTACTAACGAGCAACGCTTGCAAATCATTGAATTTTATTACCAAAATCAGTGTTCGGTTCGAAATGTGTTTCGCGCTTTACGTCCGATTTATGGTCTACATAATCGACCAAGTGAGCAAACAATTAATGCGATTGTGACCAAGTTTCGCACTCAGTTTACTTTATTGGACATTAAACCAACCACACGAATGCGTACAGTGCGTACAGAAGAGAATATTGCGTCTGTTTCTGAGAGTGTTGCTGAAGACCGTGAAATGTCGATTCGTCGCCGTTCGCAGCAATTGGGTTTGTGTTATTCGACCACATGGAAGATTTTACGCAAAGATCTTGGTGTAAAACCGTATAAAATACAGCTCGTGCAAGAACTGAAGCCGAACGATCTGCCACAACGTCGAATTTTCAGTGAATGGGCCCTAGAAAAGTTGGCAGAAAATCCGCTTTTTTATCGACAAATTTTGTTCAGCGATGAGGCTCATTTCTGGTTGAATGGCTACGTAAATAAACAAAATTGCCGCATTTGGAGTGAAGAGCAACCAGAAGCCGTTCAAGAACTGCCCATGCATCCCGAAAAATGCACTGTTTGGTGTGGTTTGTACGCTGGTGGAATCATTGGACCGTATTTTTTCAAAGATGCTGTTGGACGCAACGTTACGGTGAATGGCGATCGCTATCGTTCAATGCTAACAAACTTTTTGTTGCCAAAAATGGAAGAACTGAACTTGGTTGACATGTGGTTTCAACAAGATGGCGCTACATGCCACACAGCTCGCGATTCTATGGCCATTTTGAGGGAAAACTTCGGAGAACAATTCATCTCAAGGAATGGACCGGTAAGTTGGCCACCAAGATCATGCGATTTGACGCCTTTAGATTTTTTTTTGTGGGGCTACGTCAAGTCTAAAGTCTACACAAATAAGCCAGCAACTATTCCAGCTTTGGAAGACAACATTTCCGAAGAAATTCGGGCTATTCCGGCCGAAATGCTCGAAAAAGTTACCCAAAATTGGACTTTCCGAATGGACCACCTAAGACGCAGCCGCGGTCAACATTTAAATGAAATTATCTTCAAAAAGTAAATGTCATGAACCAATCTAACGTTTCAAATAAAGAATCGATGAGATTTTGCAAATTTTATGCGTTTTTTTTTTTTAAAAAGTTCTCAAGCTCTTTAAAAATCACCCTTTAGTTCCCATCATTATTAGTATTATGAAATAGTTGACATCATACATAAAAATTTAGTCTGAGACTATACATTAGTAAGGTTATGTTTTCTTATCTAACTTTAAGGCGCCTAGCGCTAAAAACTTCCTACCAGAAGTGTCGGGCAGTGTTGTTTAACAATATCCCGTACAACATGTACAAAATGAAAAAAAAGGAGATGTTGTCCTTCAAAAATGCAATCGGTATTCTCAATTGATGACGTGCCCATAAAATTTTCTTCACGCGCCACCAATGGCACGCATGCCATATTGGTTCGCCATCGCCATCCCTATAAGCTCTTAATCTTACTTTGTTCGTTTAAAACATTAATATTCAATTATAACCTCATTTTTTGTTGTCCTTACAAAAATGATGAATGTAACAAATTCACCCAACAGGATAGATAATGTTTCAATAATTATACCACCAGGAAAAGGGTGCGAAATTTCGTTAAGTTTACTTGATTCATATATAGTATATTCTGGATGCTGGATAGCCTAGTTCATTAATCACTTAGCCCTGTATGGTTTATCTAAGGCATTCTAGGAATTTATAAAGGTATAAAACGACTTCGTATAAAACATCATTTGCACTGTAGAGGTATATGTAGGTATACCTCTTTGTACCTATTTGTACGGAAGCATTGGTTATACCAGTGGACAAACTTTAATCTTCCTTAATCCCAGACAGTTTCCACTATATTTCAATTTTCTCTCGCTCCAGTTTTATATATATAATTTCATGCTATCTGTGTAGTAAAGTAATGTGTCCACGAGGCATGTACCAGCTTAATCACCTGTCTCCCAGATGTATTTTCAACCATAGAAACTGTAGCACCACCACCCACTACCACCACCCACTACCACCACGATTGGAAGATGGACTGCATCCTTCGAACCGAATCGTGATCATTAATCATGATGTCTGGTGGTATTTTGATATTGCCAGGTAGTTTCCTGAAGCATAAAAGCCTTCACCAGTAATCAACATTAACACACCATCATCGTCATTGCTCTATATCTATACTATATTATATCTATCTTGCTACAGCCTTGACCGAAAATATTAAACAACAATTCTATAGGTAGGTATATCAACATTGAACATTTTGAATTACACAAGGACGACCGACGCGACGACAACTTTAATGTGCAACATCAGCCATCAGCAAGTTAGAAGGATAGATAGAATTTGAGAAACCAACTTATTGATGGAACTCATATTTGAGGTTTTTATTCTAAGAATATTATTCGGTTTTAATTGAGGAACGTTTTTCCGTGACGGGGACTCGAACTGAACCTTAAAAGTTTAATGGATTTGGAAGAAACTACACTACCATCACGCATGATAGCACTGAAGTCTATATTATAAGTTTTATTATATTTAAGCTTACTTTCTGTCTTTGCGTAAGGTATGTTATTGGATTGTGTGAAAAATAAAATAAACTAATGAATCGCGAAGACTTGCTTTTGAGGTTTAAGACTATAATCTGGTTTAGTAGTGGGACGTTTTATTTTATTAATAAAATCTTAAGTTACGAAAGAGTGTAAATATAGTCAAAAAAAAAAAAAAAGAAAAAACCTAAACAATAGAAGTTATATTGTTTTTGTTTTTATTTTAGTGCACTGTATTGAATGAAATTCAATAAAAAGTATTTAAGCGACCTTTAGTCCAGTGCGTTTCGGTCCTGATAACAATTACAGTGGATCTCATCAGTTAGAGCTGTAATTGTTACCTTTCTAAGACGCAACATTTTAGTCGGTATAGCCATCGACTAAAATGTTTCGTCTTAAAAAGGTAACAATTACAGCTCTAACTGATGAGGTCCACTGTAATTGTTGTCAGGACCGAAACGCATTGGACTAAAGGTCGCTTAAATACTTTTAATTGAATTTCATTCAATACAGTCCACTAAAATAAAAACAAAAACAATATAATTTCTATTGTTTAGGTTTTTTCTTTCTTTATTACCTTCGCCAGACCACAGGCATACCATCTATATCTATATCTAGGTGTCTGAATGTAACCATGTTCCCCTAGAAAAATATAATTTGCAGTGTGTTTATGCTGTAAATTTTATAAACGTCGGTAGCCATCGACTAAAATGTTGCGTCTTAGAAAGGTAACAATTACAGCTCTAACTGTAATTGTTATCAGGACCGAAACGCATTGGACTTAAGGTCGCTTAAATACTTTTTATAGTCAAAGAGTTTAAAAATATTATTGTACATCTTTGTTACATTTTTTTTTTGTAAAAACTTAAAATACCATAATGTTTGTACTATCTAGAAATATTTGTTTGCTTAATTTAAACAAAATTGGCGTAACTATTTTTGAGATATAGGGAAATAAATAAAACAAATAGGCAATTTTCTTAAAAACGCCAAAGCCTTATAATTTCCATTTAGTGATTTTTTTTTGTCAAAAACCTGAAATGCTATTTAGTTGCAATTATTTTGAACATTGCAGGTACGAGAGTGTAATCAAAACTTTTAGATCCCTTTTCGAGTAAGTTTGAAAGAAAAAAGGAAATTTTGAAATGGAATATTTTTGTTCTTCCTTATTATTCAATATCAGCTCTATACCTAGATATGTATATTACATTTTAGTTAATTTTTTTTTGATATCTTATGAACTTTTTCCAATATTGGTTGCTATATGACAAATTGAATAGAAAACATACTCTGTGGCGTATACGCACTTTTTTATTTTTTTTTTTTTACTTTGTTGTTCTCAAATAATTAGACATACAAAAGAAACCAAAAAAATTATTTAATTAATATAATTCTTTCATTTTTATTGAGAAAATTAGAAAATAATTTCAAAAGCACAGTTTTTCTTCTATCTCCTATATAATATTGATCATGATGAGAAAAACCAACACAAAATGTGATTGCTTTGGCCACAATGTGCGACTTTTCACATTCTGAGTGCTCATTGTGTAGGTACTTTTCAAGACGATTGTCGACCAAACGATTGTCATAAGCGACGTTGGCAAACGTTTGCTTCGTGTAAAGTCACAATTGCGTAGTTCCGTAGCGTCTTCGTGTCATTTTGTCGTTTGCAATTTCAGAACAACTCAAAACAAGAAATGTAAAACTAAGAAATATAAACAACGAAAGGTGAATAATGTGACGTAATTTCATGCTAAATACAAGAGAGCCAAACTTTTTTATTTCAATAATGTGAGAATGTGTTCTTTGAATTCTTTTCTTTTCTTTTCTTTTCTTTTCTTTTCTTTTCTTTTCTTTTCTTTTCTTTTCTTTTCTTTTCTTTTCTTTTCTTTTCTTTTCTTTTCTTTTCTTTTCTTTTCTTTTCTTTTCTTTTCTTTTCTTTTCTTTTCTTTTCTTTTCTTTTCTTTTCTTTTCTTTTATTTTTGTTAAAACCATAATAAATTAAATGTTTTATTATATTTTAATATTAAATGTTTTTAAGTGTACACGAGGCAATACAATTTTTCAAACGATGTCTTCAGACTATCGTCGCGTCGTGTTGAGCGATGAGGGTCCTGATTTTTCTTTTTAATTTTTGAAATGCACTTTTTACATCCCCTGGTGATGGTCTTGACACCTTTGTAAATGAACTTGAAAATTAAAATATTATGGAAATATCTACTAAATTCTAGCACTAAGGACGTTGTGACACTAAACAGCCTTTTTTATCAACCCCTCTCTACCACTGGATGATTTATGCTTTATTTTATTTACTCAAAGTTTGGACTTTTAACGTCAACTTGATAAATAGTCTTCATTGAATCGAAGTTGACGTTTTCAACTTTTGATTTTCAACTCTAAAGTTCATCAAATTTGGATTTCATCAACTTCCCGAAATAGTGGAAGTTAGCGAGTAAACTTGGCATCTTTCTTCATTTCTGTGTATTCATTCATGTCATTCAGTGGACTTCGAAAGGAAAAAAAAATCTTAATTATTAAACAATAATTAAATAAAAATAATGAGCTCTCAATAAATAAGTACATATGTACGTACAGTACATAGCTCTTGAAATAATAAATTAAAAATGTTTGGTGCACAATACTTCTGGGAGAATTGGGCATGAACTTTTTCGAACAGCGAAGATGGTGCAGAGGTGGAAAATGTATCCCTGAAAAAAAAAAAAATACTTAATTGAATAAGGAAACACAAAATCTTTGTTCTAAATATTTTAAATATCCAAAATTAATAAACAAACACATCCACATTCACATGCAAGATAATCTGATGCAAACCAAAAGTTGAAAATGACGACTTTTGTGTCATTTGCAGGTTAGTCAACTTTTGAATTTCAACTCTGGAGTTCAGATTTAAAGTAGTGAAGCATTGTCAACTTTTTTCAACCGCAGATTTGAAGTCAACTTGTAAGTTGACAAACTTTCGAGTTTTCAGCAAGTTGACCAATACTGAATAATGAGCCTTTTTACATCAATTTCACTATATTTTTAAATTAAATTATTCCTTTTGCAAATTAATTTCACCTTGTATTTAAAACTTATAGGTTATCGAAAGGTGAATTCAATATGCAAAAGAAAGAATTTAGTTTTGCCTTTCATTTGAATAAGAGTGAATTACATTTGTAAACTGATGAATTAAATTTATAAAAATGATTAATTCAGTTAGCAAAAGGTTGAATGTAATGTAAAAAGACTGTAACCGACTTGTTCAACTTTGAAAGTAGAAAAGTATCTTAATGCAAAATCTCTAGAACAGTTTTGATAGCACTGCATACCAGGTTTTAGTCAAAAATACTAATAATGGAAATAAAATATGAAGTTTTTTTTTAGTAAATTACCTTTTTAATATTCCCGTATATCTTCTCATCAGTGGATTCGTTGATTTTGTCATAATTTTGCAATTCAGTAACTCGAAGCTACTCAAAAAATATTGCATTTACGATTAAAAATAGGAAAACCAAGCGCTTATTATGAATAAACTAGCTGACCCGGCAACCGTTGTTCTGCTAAGCAAAATTTGTCTAGTGAATATTTTTGTTGTTAAATAAAAAACAGCGAATGTATTGTTAGTATATTTGAATGTTTTAAGGATCGATGAATTTGATTGAGTGTGATTGATTATCGATAAAAGTGGATGAATAAAACTATTTGAACGAAAGTGTGTTTAACGTTTATGCTGTCGGCAACGACGGTACGCATTAGCATTCGATAAACAACCGTGAAACGTGTTCTATTTAGAATAAAACAGTTGCAGCACTATATTTTGGCGGAGCACTTAGGAAATATCGGTGCAATAGAGCCTTTGGTGGCGTATCTCGTTGGTTTGTTTGGACACCCAAACGTCGATGTGCGGTCGCCAACCATGAATTCAGGAATGTCGTCAACAAAATGCGCATTGAATCTACTCACGTGCTCTCCAGCTGGTGTTTTATCAGGATTGATAACGATAGCGTGATTGACACTTTGCAGTTCGTGCATGTGTAGTTTAAAGAATTTCAATAGTTCATTATGTTCATTTAATAGGGTGTCCAACTCTCCAACGATTCGCCTGGCTTGAGGCAAATTTAGGTTATTGTAGCCTCAACATGCATCCACGCGATTGGCGAGTGCGCGTTCGGAGTCTACACCATTGATGTCCTCACCGCCATCGATTAAGTAGATTTGTGAGAATTTATAACTTTCGTTTGGAATTGATTTTGATTTTGAATGTTGAGCTGATTTGTTGACCATTCGACGCAGTATTTTGAGTTATTTCAAGTATTACTTTCCAATGACTGGAATATTAAATATCTGGCTCTAACCCGAATGCGAGACGAAGCGGATAAAAATGCTCGATGTATATACTTGTTGGTGTTGTCGTGCATTTGCTCTGTTTGTGTCAACTACGAACCGGCGCGATTGTCTCCGTTGCAATTGTCGTTGCAGATTTTTCATTCGGCTCGTGACTCTACTTCTGATTGAGATTAACGGAATTGTGACATGCCCACACGCACATTTTCGTTAATTTGTTGGATTTGCTCCACCGTTCTTTTTACTCTAAAATTTCGGATGTTTGTTGCTCTATTCGTTCGATGGCCCAAATGAGCCCCATGGCGTCTTGATGGCATTGTTCAATGTAACAGGCACACAAATAGATCAAATTGTTGTACTTACGATTAATAACGGTATGCCGATAATGAATAAATTCTTTAAGAAGATATTTCAACAACCTTTCACTGTCCCAAAAGACGTAGGTACATAATCGTCAAATCACAATATTGAAGCTTTATATTTTTTTTATTTAAACTACATAGGTTTTCGGGTAAATTAGAAATAAGAAAAACACTTTCATGCTTACATATATATCAAATTGAGAGAAATTATTAATTTTGTTAAGTCTTAAACATTACATTATGTAGGTACACACATTCTTAACGCAGAAATGGGATGATATTTTTCTTATAAATTAAAATAACTCGTGGAAAATTTTGCACGCATTGCGTTTTCCGGCTTTTATAATTTTGCACGCACTGCCTTGGGAATGTTTTATTATGCGGATCTAACGCCATCTGTCTTTTAACAAAATAAATAATTGCGTTTAGAACGACGCAACGGCTAAACTATGTTTGTATGAACAGTAAATACGAACATTTTAAAATCGCGATTAAAATATGGGTGTAGTAAAGTGAAGTTTTGGGGTTAGAGGTATTTTTTGATATCAAATCTAAAAAAAATTAAAAAAAATGTCATCGAAAAACAAAAAAAAAAATATATCTGGAAAGGGCCACCCTAATCACCTATCGGTATGAAGTATACTTTAAAACCGATTCTCATACCTACCAAATATACACACACACACGGTCAAGCCGTTTCGGAGGAGTTCTATAACAAACACCGTGACACGAGATTTTTATCTTTAAGAAGAAAGACGTATAAGCCGATGCAAAAAACTCGAGTTGTATTCTTACACAAATCTTTTTATCTACAATCTACAATTCTAAATGCCATTTATAGCGGAAAAAATACAATATAGATAGGATGGCTTATACTTTTGACCAAGGCTGTACTATTTGAGGTGCGGTTGGAGAGATACGATGTGTGTTCCCCCGGCCATTTTATTTGTAATTGAAGTTGCTATATAAAATATAATGAACATGAATATCCTTCTGGTTGTTTTGAGTATATAGCTACAAATTATGTCTTGCAGTAAGAAAAACAACTACACAACAAGGATAATGATCATCGTCAGCGTCCGCCACCGCCACCGCCACCGCACCATCATTATGACGTCGTCGGTGTTCATGATGAGTGTGGCAACGGTTCTAATTCTTATTATGCTTGTGTTCTTTGAACTAAATACGACGTCTCTGGTCGTTGTCGTATCTACGCATCTCCAGCCTCTGGGTAAACTGTAATTATGCTCACACTTTTCAAACAAAACCAAAGGCAAACAAACACAAGACTACGAGAAACAGAAGCCGAAGCAGAAGCAGCACACTTTTTAACTTATGAATGCATTAGCAGGAACATTGTATGCAGGCGGATAAGGACTCTAAGCACGTCGGAGCCTGTGTTGTTATTATCATTTTTTTTTTAATTTTACGACATTGCTCCCCTTTCTTTTCTTTTAGTGAGGATGAATGCATTTGCAGTGGCTTCAGTCGTATACTACATATATGTACATACCTACTACAGTTAGTATACCTAGTAGGTATAGTTGTTTTTGTTGTCTAACCATTGCCATCTCTTCAGCCTCCTTCAGCAGCCATCAGCTTATGTATTTATTCAATGAGATGTAGAGAAC
This sequence comes from Melangyna quadrimaculata, assembly GCA_949320155.1. Classification (NCBI taxonomy): domain Eukaryota; kingdom Metazoa; phylum Arthropoda; class Insecta; order Diptera; family Syrphidae; genus Melangyna; species Melangyna quadrimaculata. The sequence goes on from OX439484.1 coordinate 46,824,078, forward strand.
TGCAAAGTATTGTGCTATGTATGCTTATATGAAATCAGCGTATAAATTTCAATTGAGCACTCTTGATCCTTAGAGTAATGAGGCAAGCGTTGTTGAGTAAACATTGCCCCAGATTATTATGGTGTACACTTGGCATTTTGTATAGGAATGCTATTTATCACACAGTAGGGTGGAAAAGTATTCGTTTAGACTGTAGACAAAAAAAAAACGAAAGGGGAACAAACTATGTCTATACAGTGTTATGTAGTTAGTTATACTCTCGACGACTTAAAAGTTTCCTGCGGAAGATATCATCATCTACGTCAAAGTGGATGCTCTTGGCTTAAACAAAAATTCTAAATGTTGACTTGTTTACAAAGAACATATGCATAGGTATTCCTTCAAGCTTTGAAATTTAATTTAAAAACTAAGAAACTGAAAAAAAGTTGTCAACCAGGTTATACTCGGAAACAATTTGGTTTTCAGAATTTGTCAAAATTCTAAATGATATCAAGATGCCTATGTCGTGGTAATATGTAATATAATTTTTTTTTTTTCATGTTTGCAAATAATTAAAAAGTCCCAATTTTTACTTTGTTTTAGTAAAAGAAATAAAGTCAGGCATTATTTGGAAATAAAACCAAAATTTTGACAGATGCAAGGTATAAAAGTTTGTTCTCCTATAATCATCCATAGAAGCTTGTTATAATCGCTTATCGCACTCATATAACCGCTGTATAATACTCCAAAGCGTAAAAGAGGTGGGGCTTTCACCAAATATGTACCTTTTGAGTAGTAAATTCAGTTATTTCAATAAACATTATTACGGCCGGCATGCAGTCCGAAAGAAGATCTATAGGAGTATTCCCCATAATGGTTTGATCCGATAGTGGAAGTAAACAGAAGAGTCATCAAACTATCCGATAATCATTAAGCCTTACCATATTTGCTTATAGAAGCAACATAGTCCAGTAATATTATAATTTTATTCCGGGAAAAATCCTGTCAAAGTGAGTTTTAGTATACACACTTTCTTTTTGGCCTTAATAAATCCAGAACTTAACAGTCGATAGATGGCGCACTAACAGTAAAAATGCCTTATATCTGGAAAATCTTCAAGAAAAAGTAAAATTGTTACGAGTGCTTTAAAATTCTAATTCTACAGTCTAGCTGATTACTTAGGTTTTTGAGACCGGAAGCCTCTCCTAATTGGTCACCATCTTAGAGCCCACAAAAAAAATTAAACATCATTTTATCTTCTTTATAAGTTATAAGTATCAAAAACATAATTCGTGTCAAAAAAATATTAGTTTTCGAAATATTGAATTTTCAGCTTAATCAAAAACGATAATGAAACTTCAAATCTCAGTTAAAAATCGAGTGATAAATATCGAATAAAGACTAAAGTAGACGGCAACACCAACACAAATAGGTACCTAGTGTTTATTGAATAATATGCCTACACGTTTTTTGATTTTCTAAGGAGGAAAAATAACGATGCCTGGTAGGGGTTCCAGAATATTCATTAGCTTTGGAATTACCCGGTACAGCAGGCATTTGTAACTATTTCCGTTCATTATTGTAGTCATAAAATCCAATTCAATTGTTCCATAATAGGTGATTGCTCCCCATACCATAACACCTGATGTATGACTGTGATGTCTTGACAAAATAAGTTCTTCTTTTCTTTAATCGTGAAAATAAAAGTTGTAACCATCGGGTCCGTCAAGATTAAACTTTTTTTCACCTGAAAAGACAACCTTTTTCCATGCGTTGCTATAGGCAACATGCTCCCTGGAGAAATTCATCCGTAGTTACTTATGTATTTGCCGTAGAACTGGTTTCTTTTTGATTTTCATACTCTTGATGTTACCACTGGTTTTAATTATCCTTAAAACCGTCCAAATACTGGCTGATACCCCACTTTTTGACCTCATTTTAGGCTCTGATATTGTGTAATTTGAAGCTAGCCCATTTTAACTTGGAATTTCATTTAAAATATAGTATTCTATCCTTTCTTAAATATTTAAAACTTTTGTTTGAACAAAATCGGCGGTGTTAACTTTTGCCAAGCAATTTTTGGAATGGCCTCAATCAAGTGACACAATTTTTTATATTCATTTTTCGCAGTCCATTCACATAATTTGGGAAACTTCTAGGAATTTTCCAAGTAAACTCTTTAACTTTATCCTTTTTTATTGCAAAATATATTTGCCTACTCACACATATCAAAAATGTCCAGGAAAAATATTGCTAAGAGGTATTTATCGAGAAAAAACTTTTATGAAAATAGTGGCCTCAAACAAGTGACAGGGAGTGTATTTGTCACTTTCTTATTATTGGATACATAGATTAAAATTATTTTTTGCACACAGAGAGTAAAAATAATATTGTATGTATGAAAATTTTTAAAAGCATGTTTTTTCTTAATTTTTTAAAACATTTTAACTATTTTTAAAATTTTATTTTCCAAAGATGATTTATGAATTTTTTTTAAAAAGTCTGCTAATTAAGAGAAAAATACAAACAGTAATAATTCAAAAAATGTTTTTGTTTTTTTTACCCTTTACTGCAAATGCGTTTCGCTCTGACAACAACAATTGAGCTTAAGTCGATGTTCACCGACATTTATTTAAAATAAGCTCCTCTGATGTGCTGCAGGACTTGGTTCCCCTACTTACTTACTTACTTAGGTCCTCGGACCTATTACGTCCGTGATGTTTCCCTTACGGGACATAGGGCCTCCACTACACCTACGCGCCATCGTGTACGATTTCTTGAAATATATCTCAGCTCTCTCCAATTTTTCCCCAGTCGTGCCGATTCCTGTTCGACCGTTCTTCGCCATGTACTTCTAGGTCGGCCCACTTGTCTTCCCTCCTGTGTGAGCGGGTTCTACTGCATTGCTTGAGATGCAATGCACCGATCGCCTTTTCGAAGCGTATGGCCAATCCACTGCCACTTTCTTCTTCGTATAATGGAGTCTATGGGCTCCTGACCCGTTCTCGCATGAAGTTCGGCATTGGAGATACGGTTGGGCCAGAAAATCCTCAAGATGATTCGTAGACATCTATTAACGAAGGTTTGCAGCTTTCTAGTGACAGTGTCAGTGACTTTCCAAGTGCTGCAGCCGTAAAGCAGAACGGATTCAACATTGGAGCGGAACAGTCGTAGCTTGGTCTTTAAGCTAAAAGAGTTGTTTCTCCATATTTTGGACAGCATTCCGAACGCAGCCTTTGCTTTTCTGATTCGGCTGTTTCCCTGGAAAATATATAATATGAAGCAAATCAGTGCAGCTTATTTTATATGCATGTATAATTGCATCTTTAAATAAATTAAAAATGTTCATATTTTTTTAAATAAATATTTTTTTTTTTTTTCATAACTCCAAACGTTTCTATTTTTTTTTTTTTTAGCATAGATTCAAATTTTTTTTTCAAGAAATCAAATTACATCTTTTTTGTGTAGGTCAAACTGCTATAGCGATTGGTATCTTATTCATGTTCTTAAATAATACTCATACATACGTTTATACACAACTTTTTGAAAATGTACATAAGCTACGTGAACATAAGACATAGAACGTACGACCTATTCCAGTTGTTAACTGCAAGAATAATTTCGTTCGATTCAGTTGTGCATTTTATTTTATTAAATAAGCGTTTAGTATTGTTTGGAAATAAAATTCTGAAGGACGTCTTATTTTCTAGTCTAGTCGTCATTTCAAAAAAAAAAAAAAAATTAATTTGCCCTTTAAGCTTAGTATCTAAAATTAGAAAAATCCAAAAACCATCCTACCAGAAAAATGCACTTACTATAAATTTGCACAAAAGTTCTAGACCTTCATTCGAAAAATTCTTCTCAAGGACATTCCCAGATAAATGAATGGAAATGGTTTTCGGTTTTTTTTTTTCTTAAAGCAGACATATTCAGGCTCACTCCTTACTGGTAAAAGAAAATAAATATAAAACAGAAAACAAAATAATAATAGAAGTTAGCACAATGCTTTAGAACTCTTGTTTATATATGTGGATGTGGTGGGAGGAGGGGGGTGTGGAATAATAATTAATTTCTCTTCGTAAGAGTTAAATAAGTAATTTATTTTTTTTCTTCTACATATTCCAGCTTTCCTTGAGCTCCCTTCCCCCATTTACCAGCATTAGAGCTTTTGTGTGCTTAGTTCGTTTTTTTGCTTTTATGGATTCCTTTTTTGAAAAAAAAAAAGGATTCGTTCTTTGATGCACATCCTTTTAACACATTGTACTGGTTCTGGGTTATCTATATACTTTATGTTTGGTTTTTTTTTCTCTGGAGGAAAAGAAAAATAATATATACGCTTGAAAGAGTAAAATTTATTCAGCCGTTTAATTTTAAAACTTGTTATCCTTTATGCTCGTATCTGGCATAATTAGCGCCCAAGGGAATCATTATTATCATCAGTTTCCAGTGCACTTACGCGCAAAGCTAGAATATATTTTTTCTCAGCCCCATCAGCCTCATTAACGGCGGCATGCACCACCACTACGCCCCGGCCCATCATCATCAGCGTCGCAACATCATCGACATTTTTCAACTATTATTTGCATCGGTGGTTGTGGGAGGGAGTGGTACATATATCCCGGCAGATAAGTGTACTGTTTAGTGCATTATATATACATACTGGTACATGTTCTTATACCCTAGGTATAGGTATACTTTTCTTGTAGACCATATTTAACATAGACTCCTGTGGCTATATATATTATATCTAACGTGTGGAATTAATGTTTGAAAATGATTCATGAATCACTATGTTCTGCTATATTTCCAGCTTTGCATAAAGTTGAAAAAATCTCTTCTGGACATAAACATACACTTTTTTCCATTTGGAGACAAAATCATAGGTACCTACTAAAAAAAAAATGCAACAACTATGTGGTAACTGGACTTACTACTTTTAAAATATCTCGGCAAACACGTAACACATTTGTAAAACTAAATATTTCCCATGGTAGACATTATGTAAAAATTTTAAAATTTAATAATCCAGGAAGATACAAAATTTTTATCAAAGTACATTTATTAATTTAATTGTTTTGAATTTCATGGAATTTTTATGTTTTGTTTTCCATTTTCCTTAATTATCGATTCTCGTACGTGAGTGAGTGTTGAAATTTAAGAAAGGAAGCACCAATAGATTCAAAATAAATAAACCGTCTTCGCATCTTTCTTTATCCCTCAAACATATTGTACCCGCATCCCATGATAGATTCAAAGAAGAACAAACAAAATAAGTAGAATCATCCCAGATCATTAATAATGTAGGACGTACTACATTACGTGGGTTGTTTACACTTATTTATTTCCCATTCAGGAATTTTGTTTTTATTTGTACATTTGTATCTTTCCCATCAAAATTGGGTGGTAGAAGAAGTGGGGTGGGTCAAATAATACATTTTTTTTTTTTTTTTGGTATTTTTCATTGAGTTGGCAAAAAATTTCATTCAAATTCGTGTCGAATATATTCCGGGAAGCTGTTGAAATATTCTTTAGGAATAAAGAATTCTCCAACTACAACTACATATAACACTGTGTTGACGCAAGGATATGAAATCGAAATGAAAATTGAATTTTTATCTTTCTTTTGGGTTGTGTGCGTCTCTGTTTTTCTTTGTTTCTTTTTCTTTTTATTTTTATCTATTTCGATACAGATAGAATGTACTTCAATTTTATCTACCGATTTCTCTGGATCAGTGAAGTTTCTTTCATGTTTTTTTTTGACAATACTTTTTTTTTTTGTAAATACAAAAGATTCGAAAAAAAGCGTAGCAGTTGCGGTTAAACAGCAATATATTCTGGATAGTAATTGAGTTAGACAGATATGTGACAGATGTGAGACAGTATTTTGGAGATTTACTATGTCTTTATGTATATTTTTTTTATTTTTCTTCCTTCGAAAAATTGTATTTCATATATCATCATCAGTTGTTGTTGTTGCATAAAAAGGCTTCTTGTTTTTCTTTTTTTTTGTCATTTCAATAGAATGAGGGCACTCAATCACCGATTTATTCATACTTTATAGAACATGTGAAAAAAAAATAAAACGTGGAATATTTAATTTTTTTGTATAGGTACCTACCTTTAGTATAGGTAACCTATACCACACAATTCACGGAGTAGAGGGGTTGTAGGCTATTATTCGGATGTTTTGGTATTTTATTATACGAACGGGGGTTTGTTTGGAAGAATTTCAATTGGTTGTGTATACAAGAAAAAACAACACATAAAATGTATAGATAATAGACTCTCGATTAGGCAGTATATCGATTTTTAATGAGTCAATTGAACATTTGTTTTAGATAGGTTGAACCTCAGGTATGTTTTTCGTATTTTATTGAAAGAGAACACCAGAAATCTGATAACATTAATAGGCATCTAAAACAAACAGTGATGTTCAGAAACATGGTGGAAATACAAAATTAAAATATGTGGGCTGAAACTGCATATAAATGAAAAAAAATATTATATCAAAATTGTTTTCGACACGATACCTACTTTAACAATTTTAAGGCAACATTTAGTCCAATTTATTCTGTTAAAAATCAAAAGGCTTCAAAAATAGTCAAAATAATTTATAAGTATGTATTTATGTTTTACTAGTCTCGTCCAGTGGCCGAAAATTCAGCCAACAAAAAGTAATAAACACACTTTTTGGAGAAGTAGGTAAGATAAATTAAAAATAACCAATAAGTTGGAGTTTTTTATTGTTAGGGCTTAACTCAGGGACTGTTTTAAGAAAAAATCAGAACTACCAACAAATCATTATTGAACAAAATTATAAAGAAATACTTTCCTATAAAAATGCCCCAAATATGAATTCAATAATAATTAATTTATGAAAAAGCGATTCAATATGAGTTTATTCTCACAGCAATCATTATAATTGTAGCTCAAAGTGACGCCAAATGCATTCGTTTGATTTGCTAGCTTACCAATTTTTTGTCGCAGTTGAGTAATTGAAAAAAAAAGTTGTTGAAAAATTATAACTCAATTGAAATTGCATGTGAATTCGCTGAGGCAAAAGAATCAAGTGCGCTTATTTTGTGTCGGTAATAGGTTATATCCGTTCAAAACTTTGAGATCAGATAAAAGTTTTTAATGATTTCTGTACTAAGATAATCCTAAAAAAATATGAAAAGTAATAAATTATTCGAAATTAAAATAGGCAGAAAATATTCGAACCTACACTGTGATCGAAAATTAACATTCGTAGCAGTTCTTTGTGTTGAACTGGTGGAATAAAGGGCTGAGTGTTTAATAACAACTACCAGAAACATGATTTAGAGCTACCAATATCAAAAAGCAACTATCAGAAAACATAACAACTACCACTTAAAACAGTCCCTGGCTAAACTTCAATAGATATACTTTTTGCAAACAGAACAACAGTGAGAAAAACATGTAAAAAGACATCATAAACATATATTCTACAGAAAACTACTTCCAAAAAAAACATACGAAAATTTTTCAGACACATACATTTACAGCCTTATTCTGGCATTTACAGCCTTATTCTGGCGACCCTACTGATGCCTCACAAGTCACAATAACCTCATAACTCGTGGTAAACTCGCCTCATGAAAACTTAAAAATTATGATCTGCTCCTTGGGAGATCACAACTCACGTCGTTCTTTGTGTGGTTTATTATGAGGGTTTCCACAGAATCCGAAATTGTGACCACCTTATACAAAAACAAACTCACAAAAAATTGTGACGTCAGAATAGAGCTGTTAACCACTATACATAATTTGTAAATGTTTGTTGTCTTCAGCAAAGATATTCATTTCTTACTTTTGTACTTTTTGCAAAAAAAAAAAAATAAATAGGTCAGTATCGTTAAGCCTTTACTATAAAGAATTCATAATTTTTTTAATTTGAATAATACCTGATTTTTGTAACTTATTTCTATGCACCTTTCAAAAAAATATGAAAATATGTTTGCCGCTCGGTTAGAAAAAAAAAAAAATATTAACTTTTCAACAATATACAATAAATCAACCAAAAATTAACCTTCCTCAGTTAAAACTAACTTTGCCCTACTAAAATTATGAATGACAAATTACTTTGAGGATACAACAATTAGGCCCATTTGCTGATACGAAACTTAAGCATTTAAGTTCAACATAAGAACTTATGTGACAGTTTATGCTTAGGAAAAAGTAGAACATAAGCGCTTATGTTAAACTTTAATATTTATGTTTCGTATCAGCAAACGAGCCTTACTTTTCTAAACCTAAAACCGCAAATTTGTTTGATTTTTGCGTTGTTTCACTATGCCAATATAACTCAAGATATAAGCTTTTTATGCGAACCTTAATGTTTTTTTTTTTTTTTGAAACTTTGTTTTGATTGTTTGCGTTTTATAAATCTCCAAGAAAAAGCCGATAAGGAGTTCTTGAGTTCTATTGGTGGGATTACCAAAGATTTAGATGATTCAAATGAAATTGTGTGTACAAAAGTGCCTTCAAAGTAACAACTTAGTATAACTCAAGATATAAACTTCTTAGAAGGACCTTATTGGGTATTTCTTGGAGATATATAAAACGCAAGAAATGAAAAAAAAAAAAACAGTGTCAAAAAAAAAAAAAAAATCGGTACAAGATCGCTTAATTGGTCCAATTACCAAGCTATGATGTTTTTTAAAAAAAATGACAGCATCATGTCATATATTTTTAAATTTATTTGAAGTGGTTAAACCTCTGACAAAAAAAATTGGAAAATCCCTATTTTTAAATCCCACCTTGTCAAAGGCTGACAAAATAACCTGCCAGACTTTTGTTTTCGATACCACGATATATGCACCTACAAAACCATCACTCATATTTCGATTATCCATCCACTCCCAAAATTTGTTATCGGCTTATAATAGACTAAGCAAATCAGCCTTGTCCACCTAAAAAACTAAAAATTTTTTTTTCAGGGCTAATGCCTCTTGCGAGGAACTGACAAATCCTCCAAAAGTATCACTTGTCACGAATAAGTGCTTCTCGTCTAGCCGTTCGGATTCGGCATAGGTCCCTTCCATTTCTATCGAAAGGCACACACAGGAATGGTTGCTAGTTGTTAGTCACTAGGCCCTGGTTCTTCATGAGCCGTTGTGCCACCCGATTTACTTTTTTTTATTTTTAAGCAAATCAATGCAATTATTTTAAAGGGATTTTTCAAATTTATCAACAACGGATTTTGCAGTTCTGGTATCGAAGTACTTCCTCTTAAAGCAACAAATAATCTGTAAGGTATGTGAATTTTTGACATTTCTCGCTGGTAAAAACTTGTGAATGCATTGTGAACGTTGGACGATTGAAACCGCAATGCCTAGAACAAAACTATCAAAGGCTTCACCAACATTTTCCCGTTCACTTGGCTGGTTTCAACCATCACCAATAATGAAAACTCTCCATTTTGTTATCCAATCGAATTCACAAGCACAGTCACGGGCGCACAAAAATCGAAATTAGTGTGGTGTTACACTACATGAATATCACTAGTATTAGTACTAGGCCTAAGGTCTTTTACTGACTCTTCCTAAGTGAATAAGCCTGCATTTATTCAAAATATTATGGGCATGGGTGACCCTAACAGGTTATACCATCCTCAAATTTATTTAAATAATTTGAGGCTATAATTTTCTCAATCGTTAAAAATAAAAATCAGTAAAAACGTTAATGCAAATTTCAGTTGTTGTTAGCAGCTGGCCATGAGACGAGACTCTGCCAGACTTTTGTAAGTCTCGTCTCGGTCTCGTTAAAATCGAAAATTTTATGTCTCGTCTCGGTCTCGTGTCGGCTTTGTATAATTAAGTCTTGTCTCGGTCTCAACTCCGAAAAACACGATTTTCGGCCAACTTGTTGATTATTGGAACGAAATATTTTCGGTTATAGTTTGAATACGTGCAGAAGAAAATAAATATTTAACTGAAATTGGATTTTTTAATTTATTAAATTCTCTGTAAATTTCGGTCCAAATATACAGTCTCGTCTCGGTTTCTTAAAAGGCGGTCTTGTCTCGTGTCGGTCTCGCATGACGAGACCTCGTGGCCAGCCCTAGTTGTTAGTAAATCAAAAATTTGGAAAAAAAAGCTAGGAATAAACAATTTTGTAAGTTCTTGTGTTAAGAACAATATTTTAACGTCTAGTGACTTACAGTTCGCAACCATTCATGTGTGCGCATGTCGACAGGAATAGCGGGGACCTACAATTTTATGCCGGATCTGAGCGGGTAGGCAAGAAGCACTTAGTTATGACAAGTGATAGCCCTGAAAAAAAAATGTTTTAAGTTTTTAGATGGACGAGGCTGAGTTCTAATTTGTCTCGCCTTTTCGACCTTAAATCATTCTTAATTTGTAAATTCTTGAATATTTAAATAAATTGCATTAAAGCTCTACACTTTGTATTTCTTCGGATTATTTCAACTTGTTTGTTAATTTTGTTATAATCTGTCTAAATCCTGGCAAAATCTCAGTCAAGTCTAGGATTTCTCAATTTAATAGTATTAGAAGAAACATTGAGTATTTTCACGTTGTTATGGCTGAGTTACGCCGTAAGCTAAGAATCAGTTTTGCGAATTTCATCACAATGTACCTAACTATCATTAGTAAATAATGATGGATTTACCCTACATCTACATTAAATACATTCTAAAATGATAAGAATTGTTTATTCCTGATTGGAAATCGTTATTCTTTCTCTTTTCTTATTTATGAATATTTCGGACTGAATTTGATAGATTGTTTATAATGGGTGATTTTTTAAGAGGTTTAGAACTTTAAAAAACACAAAAAATTCAAAAAAATGAATGAAATATTTATTTGAATCGATAGTTTAAACCTTGCAATTTAATGTTTAAAGATAATTTCATGCAAATATTGACCGCGGCTGCGTCTCAGGTAGCCCATCCGCTGAGTCCAATTTTGGCATACTCTTTCACACATATCGGCCGGTATCTCACGAATGAATGCATGGATGTTGGCTTCCAGTGCGTCAATCGAAGCGGGCTTGTCCCTATAGACATTAGCCTTGACATACCCCTACAAAAAATAGTCTAATGGTGTCAAATCGCACGATCTAGGCGGCCAATTGACCGGCCCGAAACGTGAAATTAACTGTTCACCAAACTCGCCTCGCAATTGCGCCATTGTTTCGCGTGCTGTGTGGCATGTGGCACCGTCTTGTTGAAACCACATATCATGCAAGTCAAGAACTTCCATTTCGGGCAAAAAAAAGTTTGTTATCATCGCTCGGTAGCGTTCACCATTGACAGTAACGCTGCGATTCGCATCATCTTTGAAGAAATATGGCCCAATAATGCCACCGGCCCATAAACCGCACCAAACAGTGGCTTTTTCGGGATGCATTGGTAGCTGTTGCAATGCTTCTGGCTGATCTTCACTCCAAATGCGGCAATTTTGCTTATTTACGTACCCATTCAACCAAAAATGAGCCTCATCGCTGAACACAATTTTTCGATAAAAAAGCGGATCCTCGGCCAGCTTTCCAAGAGCCCATTCACCAAAAATTCGGCGTTGTGGTAGGTCGGCTGGCTTTAGTTCTTGCACCAGCTGTATCTTAAAAGGCTTTACGCCCAAATCCTTCCGCAAAATTTTCCACGTAGTGCTGTAACAAAGGCCTAACTGCTGGGAACGGCGCCGAATCGACATTTCGCGGTCTTCTGTCACACTAGCTGATACGGCCGCAATATTTTCTTCACTACGCACAGTACGTAAACGTGTTGGTGGTTTAATGTCCAACAAAGTAAATTTGGTGCGAAATTTGATCACAATCTTCCGAATAGACTGCTCAGAAGGTCGAGAATGCCGACCATAAAATGGAAGCAGCGCGCGATGAACATTTCGAACCGAGCACGAATTTTGATAGTAAAATTCAATAATTTGCAAGCGTTGTTCATTTGTAAGACGATCCATGGTTAAATTGCAACCCAAACTGAAGCTGTTTGACAGTGACACAAGGTACTAAACACACGTCAGCTGTCAAAACCAGTGTTGCCAAAACAAACCAGCTAAAAAATCACCCGTTATATATTTCGTTTGGGGTCCTTTTTTCAACTTGACGATGCTAAATAAATCTTTATAAATCTAATTTGTCATAATTCTTCTTATACATCAAACCTAATACAAACAAATATTTTCTACTATATATACATAAGGTATGTATGTATGTATATAAAAATCTTTGAGAGATTACAACATCGATATACATACATATACATACGTATATTGTGAATTCAAAAACTGTTCTTCCCTGCTATAAATAATTGTTCCCCTATAGTGCTGTATACCTTTGGTATACGATTTTTTTTTAAGAAGTGTCACATAATATCAAGATGGATTAAAAGGAATTAGGTTATGTAACAAGGATATTGATAAGAAAGTTAATGTGTTTTCATTTTAGATAAAAAGTCAATTTCGATAAATCGATCATTTTTTTCATTCTGATTGCAAACAAAAAAAAAAAAAAACAAAAACAGTTTGCTTTAGATTTTTCGTTCACACTACACTTAGCTAATCAATCAATTTTTATGTTGATGTTGTTGTTGGTGTGAAAAAATACTTCTATTCTGTGTAGAAAAAAAGGGAACCCCCACATCGAAAAGCAAAGAATTGATGATAAATTAATGAAGCTTTCAGCTTTGGTTTGCAATACAAAAAAAAAAAAATAGTATAGATATGTAGGTACATTCTGAGAAAATGATGTATTAGGACTGTTCAAATAGTGATTAGGAAGCGTTTAGTATTTAAAGTAATGGGTAAGTACTTAATGGATTTATGAGAATTATGGATTTATAATTTGTTTCAGCATAACATGATAAAGATTATATTATACATTGAAATTATTTATATTACATGAAATTAAATTTTAAATGGATATATTCTGTTAAGATTTTTGTGATTCATGGGAATTTATAGAAAGGTTAAGTCTCTCAGATGATTCGATTCTCCAAAATTTTTACACATTTTTGTTTTCTCGAAATTAACTTCTTTTGTGGAATTCTGTATCACAGTGACGAAAAATTTACGAAGAGAGTTTTATCAATTGCAAACAAAAAAATACAAACAAGACAGAGAAAGAGTATCAAATAACTTTCGGCTTAAGTCAGTTTTTGCTATTTTAATAAGAGCAGTAAGGGACCGAAGAAATCTGACTTCTATCACTTTTCAAATATAAATCATATAAGAAAATGAAATAGACACAAAAAAGGCTGACATTCTGTGCGAAAAAAAAATACTTCCGAAATGGAATAAACAACAAGTCGTTCTCAAGATCTTGTTTAAAACGATTTTCTTAAATTCACGGCCGAAGCGTACCTTTTACAGCCTAGCCATTTCTTCAGTATATTCAGAGGGAAACCACTTATACCGATTCTCATGATGCAATTTGATTATCATTTTTCTGCAAAAATTAAAATACCTTTTCCAACTGGCCTAAATAATGAGTTAAAAAAAGTGGAGACTTTTTTGTCATAAGTTCTTGTACAATTTTTATCAATTTTAATCATTCTCAAGCTTAGGATATTTCTGCAAAAAATAAAATACCTCTTCCAACTGGCCTAAATAGTGAGCGAAAAAAGTGGAGATTTTTTTTCATAAGATCTTGTATAAAATTTTTATCAATTTCGATCGTTCTCAAGCCCAATACGGTGTTGATGCACAACTAAATTTTTCTTTCATAAAAAAACAACGGAAACGAAAATGCAACGAAAAAGTGCCTATGGAGAGTTTCACCTATTGGTAAACAGAATAACAGCAACAAAAGGCAAGTCTCAAGGAAAATCATCCAAAATGAAAAAAAAACTACAAAAACACACATGATCCAAATCGTTTTCACGCACAATAATATAAAAGGTTGAGGTAATTAATTCTGTGCGACAAAAAGAGTGGAGACCTAGTATAAGTTCATGTTTCGCTTGTAGATCAGCTTACTTCAAAATGAAAAGCAGAAATAATTATTTAGATTTCTACGTATCCTTTTTGTGGCATTTTTCAGCCTTATCGTCTGTAGTCATATAGTTGGCCAATCTTTTTAATTTTAATCATTAAACTTTTCTAAAATTCCTTTTTGAAAGTAGGCATATATCTTTTCTCGTCACAAATCAGCAGGTGTAAACACAGTATGGAACGAATTGATGTTTTGCTTTGTAATTAAAAGATTTTGTTCTCCACTAGATAAATAATCATTATCCTAATTAAAATCCTAGCTAAACACCACTAATCTCTCATACCCATATTTTATGCTATGCCATAATACCTACATAACTGTAGATAGGAACACGACAAAAGTCGTTTAAGCAGAGTTGTCTTCTCTATATTAAACGAACCAACGACAACGTGAACATCCAACACAAACACACTCATTAAATCCGGGAATTTATTCACAAAATAATGTCCATTGTCGTTGTGTTCTAAAATTGCATTTGATATTCTACACAAAACCAACTGCGCGATGCTGATGAATCCTCTCTGTGTAGCACTTATAGGCGAGGTGTAGTGTATACGTGTACATATTATAAGGTAGTTACCGTTTATATTTTCCACACAACAAGGACATTCAATCTGCAGAGCACAAATTCTCGGTTTGCTGCCATATTAGGTAATCTGCAACCTCATCAAATTCACTATTGCAATATTTTAGCAAACAGCACCCGTCCTTGCTGCCACTATGTTCGCTGTGCCATGCCGTACCGTATCATGCGTCTATATTGTCGTCAACAAACGAAGCAAAGCTGAGCTGAGCCGCCAAGGCGTATAAGTTGTCTACTGTTTACCAAAAATACAGCTCAAATACAAAGGACTGTTCACTCTAAATACTTTTTTGTATTGGATATGTACCTATGTATCGTCTGTGCATATACATTTTGCAAAAAAGTACACACGCGTGAACGATGCACTGGCTAGTGATGCTTCAAAGGATATAAGTTAGACACACATAACAGGTATCTACTTTTATATGCACACAAATATGCAATTCAAGCCGTTTTTATATTTAAACTTAATTGCATTTCTTTCCCCAAAAACTAAACAAAACAGGGTGTATCCATAAAACTGTAATTAAAAGATTATAATGAAAAAATTAAAGCTTAAAATAATTAGAATAAAATACAGTTCATAATGAAAAACGTTTTAACTGTATTTAAGTTTAGTTATTTTTTTTGGCTAGGACTTAAAGTTCAAATTTTTACAATAATTTTATGCATTTCAGACACGAAGCTTAAACAAATCTTTAGAGTCGTTTCTGAGAAAGTAGGAAACGAAATTGTTAACCGATAGCTACCCATTCTAGCTCATTAAGAACACGAAGCCTAAACAAATCTTTAGAGTCGTTTCTGAGAAAGTATGAAAAGAAACTGTTAGCTGATAGCTATCCATTCTAGCCCATTAAGAACAATAATTAAGATGTATTGTCTGTACCAAATTTGAAGCGAATCGGTTAACCAGCTGAGGCTCTAGCTTCTTTTATCGCTTTCAATACAAAATTTTCGAAAAAGGTGAGTAAATGCTTCATTTTCTTATGGACAAAAACTATGTCCTTTGGTTTTGAAGAAACCTTCATCTTTTTCAATATGACCGAGAACTTGGGTAGCGCCTCAGTCATGTCATTTAAGCAACCTGTTTTAGTCATTAAAAGTCAATATTTCTGTAAAAGCCCATTATACCCAAATTCAAGAATGATAACAAAATTCCAAAGGTAATAAATATTGTGAGCTTTAGATTTATTCATCAAAATTCTATTGGTAATCTAATCGTTTTCCTTAGCAGCTTATAACACTTCTGTTAAGGGCATCTGTTTAAGTTATTCAGTGCTCAATATACCTGTGTTAAGCCCACTTTGGCCCAGAACCCCCCTATCTGTTGTACTCAGATTTAACTTATTCGTTTAGTAAATACGATCAAGATTTTCTAAAGATAATGTTTTATGAGCACATATAAGATATCTAAGCTATTGTTGTTTATTTTGATATATGAGCTACAGCTAAATTTAAATTCTCTGTCCCAAATTTGATGGAAGTTGGGTTACCTGTGTGGGCTCGAGCTTCTTTAAGCCATTTCAAAATATATTTGTAGACATATTTTTTTGAAGTTTTTGGTTTCGAAGCTGGATTCGATTCTGAAAAATAGTTCTCCATTTTAATGTGACCAAAATCTTGTCCAGCCCATAAAATATTATGTTAACGGCATCTGTTTTATTCATTTAGATTCACTATTTCTGTATGAAGTCCAATTTGGCCCAGAACCTTCCCATCTGTCGTACTCAGATCACATTTCTCGTTTTAATCAACTAGATCAAATTGTTATAAATGTAATGTTTTCTGAGCAAATATAAAATATCTTAACTATGAACATCTACGAATTATTCATATTAATTCAATTTTTTGTGATGGGTATTTTTTGTGCTTATTACTACTGTTTCTGAGAAATAAAGAAAAAAAAACAAAACCGTTACATGGCAACTTTCTTTTCTGGATGAGCTATAACAAAAATTGATTTTTTTTTTTCAAGGGAATCGTATACAAATTCTCTGTACCAAATCTGAAGCAAGTCGGTCTTCAAAATATCCTTGTGAGCATATTTATTTTTCTTCACCGTTTTAAGATTCGATGCCAAAAACTATGTCTTTCGGTTCTGAAAAATGTTTCTTGACTTTGATGATGAGACTAAAATATTATCCAGCCTAGTATACCTTTTGTTTGGGTCATCTTTTTAAGTCATGCAGGTTCACGATACCAATTTTAAGTCCATTTTGGCCCAGAACTTTCCCATCTGTTCTACTCAGATCCCACTTCTTGGTACAGGAAAAACCCACAAATTATTTCAAATGCAATGTTTTGTGAGTCAATATAAAATATCTAAGCTATAAAAATCTAATTTTATGATCATTCTTCAAAATAGTGTTTGAAATAAAGGGTGTTTCTGTGGTTTCATATTTAAAATTAGCAACACTATTTCTGGCGACAGTAAATTTAACAACTGTCTTATAATTTTTACACTTTTTATTCAATTAAATAAATCCTTCTCAAATCTCTTTTGTAGCTTTATTATCAATAATTAAATGCAAATACAAATGATAAGGCGTTAAAGGAGGAACTATATTTGATACAATAATTAACTCCATTAGTGAGTGGAAAATAAATTAACTACGTCGACTCCGCTTAACTGGAACACCATAATTGCAGAACGTTTGTTTAAGTTAAGCGGAGTTTTTAGTTAACCGAACTTCGGATAACTAAAACTTGTTTCAAATAAGCGGAGTTTTGTCAAAACAAATTAAATTTCATTTAGGCTAAAAATCGAAAAAAAAATGTAGGTTTGATTTTTTGTATTGATTCAAAATAATAATATTTCCATTTATGAAACAATTCAAACAACAAAGGTATTTACACTTTTAATCACAAATATTGCGTCAGCCATACTTTTTCTGTCGAAAATTTTTGAGGATAAGCAAAAAAATAAACAAATTTAAAAGAAACGACTGACACCAGGAGGTAATAACAAGAAATGAGATTTTGACATTTCAAATTGACATTCCAAATGGAAATGGTGTGTCCGATTAAAAATTTGATGGCAGCAATCAACGGTCGTTTCACTTATGCGGAGTTGAATAAGTGAAAAATGTTTCAATTATCCGCAGTTTGCAATTAAGCGGAGTTCAGTTATGCGAAGCAGTTTGGATGAAAAATTCTAAAAAAGGCTTCGGAATAAATTCCTTGTTTCAGATAACCGATGTTTTCAGTAAAGCGGAGTTGACTGTACACGTGTTCGGGGGGAAGTAGAAAATAATTTTTGATTTTCCGTTTCACACAGTTTAAATTGGGACACCTTATAACTAAACGGGATACCCTTTAATGAGAATAATTGTTTTTTTAATTCCAAAATTTTAACAGAACATTGTTTCCTTAAAAATGCCAGCTATTTTTCTTTTCTGTTTAAGCCCAAAGCGAAACTCCCTTAGCCCTTCTATTATGTGCTCTTACATTAGCACCCATCACTGTCAAGCCTATATGTAGGTATATAGCTAACCGAAAATTGCAAAGTGAGCGTATTGCAAGAACATTTTCATGCTTCGTTTAGATCAGAGGAGCATTATGGAGCACAGACACTTGGCAGTTTTGTGGCAGTAGCGCACTAATAGAAGGAAAAACCATCACCGGCTTTTTGTCGTTGTCGTTGTTTGCTATAACGATCTGCATCTACATTTATGCACAAGCATATATACAACATACATACATACGTAAACCTACTCCTATGTGGGGAGGCGTAATTGAGCATGAACAAGTACTTAGGTGTAGGCAAAGTAAGAAGGGATGTAGTTTACCTTGCACATACCGTACATACATTTACAATACATATAAGTCAGCCTAGAAGAGTTTTCCATAGCAACTTTGGTTCTTGTATCCCCAAATGAACTACAAGGATAATATTTAAGGAGAATGAGGAAAATGTTTATCAGCTAACACTATGAAACATCGTTAGACTAGGCATGTGGCATAATATAAGCAAAAAGCAGCGCAGGCCGGCATAATGTGCCACACAAATGTTGCTGTTAACTTTTTTTAATGAAACCAAAGTCAGTCGTTGACTACTACTTGCTATAACCTCCTCCTTCTTCTAACCAAACTCTCCTCTATCATTCACCCCTTGCCGTTTCTAGGGTTTAAGTTTGTTTATTTTTGTTAGTGTTGTTTTTTTTTTTTATTTGTTTTTATATTACTGTTTTGCTTGCCATCTTCCACAGAGCTTGTGTTTGCTGTTTTTAAAATGTTAAGAACTAGGCTTGAATGCATAAACTCATTATGCGGTTTGAAGACTTTTAAAATACCCAGCGATGGTTGGAGTCACTTTTAATGTTTATAATAATTTTTCTCTCTTTTTTTTCGCGTG
Source organism: Melangyna quadrimaculata (assembly GCA_949320155.1). NCBI lineage: Eukaryota > Metazoa > Arthropoda > Insecta > Diptera > Syrphidae > Melangyna > Melangyna quadrimaculata. The sequence goes on from OX439484.1 coordinate 46,842,986, forward strand.
TGGATACAAAATAATTTGAAATTGATACAAAAATTTTTCTGTGCCTTGGTTGTAAAGAGTTGCTTATCAGACAAAATTTTGAAATTGGTTTACCAGAACCAATTAAACCCAAATTTTCTGTATTCTCTTGACTATACCGGCAGTAGCGTACTTATGATTTTGTTTGGGGGGGGGGGCATAGTCTCAATTTTGGTGACATTTTTGTAAGGTATCAGTGTATCACAAAATAGCAAAACCGCTTCGCGGTTTCAATGATTTTAACTCCCTTTTCGGGTCCTCTGTCCCGCTCACGCAACTCCGTCGCTCCGCTTATACCCTAAGCTCAGTCGTCTGGCAGGCGCCTATGTTATCAGTCGGTCTGTTGAAAAAAGTTTTTTTGTACCAAACTAAATCATTATCTACATATTTTCATAAATCTTATTTTTTTTTTTTTTCAAAAATAGAATTGTGCAATAAAGTCATATGGCTTTTTTGCACTCTTAGGTGTGAAATAAAGTCCAAAATGGCTTTGGACTTAATTTCACACCTAGGAGTGCAATAAAGTCCAAAATTTGGTTTTGGACTTTATTTCATGGCACCTATTTATAGTGGTTTCGCTAAACTCATTTTTTACTTAAGTACAGTTTAATTAAGATCAATGATAACAATTTATTCCAATTCGATTTCTGTACTTATCAAATTTATTTAATTATTGAAAGTCAAAAATAGTGCTATAGTGGTTATCTTTTAAGTTTTAACTAATCATAATAGTTTGTCGATTGACTCTACAGCTTTCTTAATTCCTTGTGTCGTAGCATTAGAAATAAGAAATAACATTCGGCAAAAAAATATTCAGTTTACAGCTATTTAAAAATATTTTTCGAATATTTGATACGTTCACTGAGCGCAAAGATACCGTTTAAAGCATAAGGCATAAAAAAAGAGAGGACACTAAGAGAATGTATTATGTTAATAAGTGCACTGCATTCGTTATTTCATTCCGGCTTTTTTTTAAATGGGAAAAGAAGGAACAAAATAAATGTGTGAAATCATTTTGCGAATTTTGACTGATTGCAAAGGAATATTCTTTGGGTTTCTATGAATACTGAGAAACGTTTGAAATTTCAAACAAAATCTAGATATCGACATCCATGTCTATTGTTTTTTTTTTAAATCAAAATTGAAAATACTGCTAAAGTTTAAAATTAACAAAAATAAAATTTGAACTAAAAAATAATAAAAAACTTTATTCGAAGATATATGTAATCTTAGCACAGTATACTATATTGCCTGGGGGGGGGGCTCAAGCCCCCTAAGCCCCCCCCCCTGCGTAAGCCACTGTATACCGGGATCTGCTCTTGGCAACTGGATACCAGCTGAACAGCATCTGTTTTAGTCAGCTTTCCTCAGCATACAGCACGGATACTTAAAAAGTGGTCATGGGGTATTCTTGATAGAGAGAGGATAATTTTGTTTTTAATTGAATTGCTGGTATTTATCAAGCTTCCGGTTAAACAAAATTTATGGATTCCTTTTATGGTACAAAGTTTTATGATTTTGGCTTAAAAAAATTGGGATATTGGACATTTTGGCGCTCACTATGGAAACAAACTTAATTAAATAACAAAAACAAGTCAAAATAAATAAATTTACAATCTAAATCAACCATCTCGTGAATGAATTTAATTTGTTTTGTAAAAAAAAAGGTTTTCGACAGATTTTTAACTCTTTTTTTTTAATTCCATCGACTTTATATCTTCGTTTTGTTTAAAACTTTACCGCATCCAATACGTATCCTTTAAGACTACTAAGAAATTCAAAATTAAAAAAAAAAAAAATATACATACAAGCAAACAAGGATAGTCATTAATTTTTCTTGAATGCTATTTTCAACGCTAAAAGCATCTGAACAAACACTAAGGGCGGATGTGATTAATGAAAGTGCCTGGCGGCAGTAGTGTGGCATTTTCTGGTTATATCAGCTTTTTGATGTGTATTTTTTTTTTTTTTAATATATTTTGTCTTGCTTTTTGAAATGGGTTAACCTATTTAATGCTTAATGAAAAACGGCTGGTAAATTGTAAAGAAGAGTAATTTATCCGTTTATGTTTTTTTAAGCTTTGTGGACCCTTTGTTTTTCTATTTTAGGGGAAATTATGTACATATGTGTTGGTGGTTCTTTATGAAGCATATTATTTTTAAAAATGATTTAAAATAATAATAGTTAAAGCTAGGAGTTGCTTTGGGATCCGATTCCTGTAAACTAAAATCTCAAAAATTATAAATACGGAAAACCCATTCGGTATTATAGTTCATAGGAACTTCTTTTAAAAATGTTTAAAAATTTTGCAACAAAGGTCACCTACTTTGTGATTTGAAAAGAATTCCGATATCAAAATTCTAAAAATATAAATAAAACTAAAAATCTCGAAAACCCAAAAAATATGATCACAAAAAAAAAAAAACAGTATTCCAACAAGTTTTCCCGAAATAGAAATCCCGAACAAATACTTTGAAAGAAAAATTAGGAACGCAATATATTATTTCCAGTTTCGGGTTTTTGGGCTTACCAGATCTAGCATTATCTGAATTTTGGGTTTTCTTGAGACTTTTTTTTTTATTGTTGAGGGTTGTAGAATTTCTGAGTTTTGGGAATCTGGATTTAAATATTCTGCCTGACTCCGTTTGGCGAAACTTAGTTTACAAGATACAATGATATATTAAAACAAAAAAACTTACAAAAATATTTGTGTACCTACTTTAGATAATTTATAAAAACATAAAACGTTGCCACATACTGCATGCATTACGGTCAGTGATTTCTTTAAAATATAGTTAAATATCTAAATACATAATTAATTTTGCTTATAACCTACTTTATATTAAGTACCTTAGTGATTTTATAACCTTTTAATAAATTGTTTTCTTTCTTTTTCAGGTAAGTCATCCTTTTAACTTTGGCGATTAGATGTGGACGAAATAAGTATAAGAAAGAAGTTCAATCTCCAGAAATAGTATCTGAGATGAAGGTTTCTTTAATACAAATTTAAAAACTAATTGAATAATTTTTAAATGGTTTTCCTTATTTATAAAATTTAAATAAATAAGGGAACACACTTTTTTTTTAAATAAGCGGGCACTCAAGGGGTTCTTACTACCCTTAAAATGTTTAAACACAATGTGAGCATTAGGAAAATAGGGAATGATTTAAGAGGAGAACCTTTGAATATCAAAATGGTAGGGAAAAATAGTGCCGGGTAAAGCATTTCACATTCTTGTAGTGCGATCAAAGAAAGAATCTCTTAACTTAACACTACGTCTGAAGTTGGGCTCAAGGATAACTGATGGGCATTCCTTAAATGACGAGTATTACGGTTGAATTGTTTAAAGGGAGGAATGCAACTGGCTACTTCACTAGAGCACTATTTATGAAAATAATGGTAAAATAACGAAAGACATGAAACATTGCGGCGGTGTTCGAGATGTGCAAATGTTTCCATTATATTTCTATCACCTATCATTTTCATAGCTATTCCTTGAATTCTATCCAATAGACTCAAGTGGGTTATTGGAGCACTAACCCAAACATGAGAATTGTACTCGAGTTTTGGACGAATAAATGCTTTATAGATAACGGCCAGATCAGAAGAACTAAACAATTGTTTTCGATGCCGAAGAAAACCTAAACACTTAGCAGCATTTTTGGCGACATCAAATATGTGATCGTTCAACAGAAGGAAGTCTGTGATCCACATGCATATACAGAGGACTGAAAGCTTTTCGGTTTCCTCAATGCAAGCGCCATTACTCACAGGGTGTGGGTTTCGTTTTAACGACAGTAGACAGCATTGAGTTTTTTAAGCATTAAATTCTACGCGATTTTTGGTTTCCAATTGGAAGGTGTCGAGATCAGAATTTAATGAGCTTGAGCTTATCATACGCACCGTTGACGTTCCACACCCGAAGGAGATGGATGTGCATCTAAAAACGAATATGAAAAGCTGAGGGTATTAACGTCAGAAAAAAAAACAGTTTAATGGATTAGAAGTTTCAGACAGCATATCATTAATGAATATGAGGAAGAGGGTCGGATACACAACGGATCCCAGGTGCACACCAGAATTTATTTTGTGAATTTCAGACTTGAAACCGTCCAATACAACTTGTTAAGAGAGGTCCGAAAGGTAATTTCTAATCCAACGAATAAGAGATTCATCAATACCAAATGCGCGCTTTTTCCATAAGAGAGCTTGATGCCAAACTCTATCAAACGCTTTAGAAATATATAGCGCAATAATCTTATTTTCTCCAAGCCGATGTAAAGATTTGTTCCAATGTTTGGTGAGATATACCATCAGATCACCAGTGGACCTATTGCCACGAAAGCCTTGCTGTCAGTCATTGCGAAGCTTTCGGTCTTCGAGATATTTCTTGAGCTGAAAATTGATTAGCGTTTCCATGACTTTGGAAAGAATAGACGTCTGCAATTGGTCGATAGTTTGAGGGTGAACAAGATAAGCCTTTTTCAAGGACACTCGGAAAGAGACCAGTAGAGTAGGACAGATGGAAAAGCTTACGCAGTGGTTTTGCCAGCATTGAAGAACACCTCTTCAGGACAATGGGAGGGGCACTATCTGGGCCAGCGGATTTATGTATAGCAAGATCAAGATCTTTTAGGAGTCTATCAATTGCACGTGTGTGTGTGAAAGAAGATTCGTCCCATAAAATCGTTTGCATTCTCAAGTACACTTTCTGGCAGCGTCGAATTGACAGCAAACTGTGCTGCAAGCAAATCCGCTTTCTCTATGGAGCTGACAAAAGGAGTATCATTGAAGACAACTGTTGGAAACGACGTACGACGAAGTGGCATTTCGTATATTCTTTGCAAATGAAAAAAAATGTTTACTACTATTGGGAAATTGCAGTATTTTTTGCCTTAATTTTTGGTCATGTAATAAAGTCCAAATCTTAAACCGGCCATATTTCAAAACTTTGTCTTATTTTAAGTGCCACATTAGTTCTCAATTATGTGCGTTATATTAATAATAAGCTTGTGCCAGTTGCGTTATAGCGCAGGTCAACAGTTTCGAGATATTACACCATTTTGACAATAAATCCATTTTGACAAATATAGGTTTTAATAAAACCTAGAAAAACTTATGAACAAAAATTGACTCCTAAGTCAGTGTAAGCTCTTTCCTTGTGTTAAAATTCTTCCCTACACCATAAAAACAAATATAATTAACATTTTATTTTCGACTTCATTAAAATGTAGGTAACAATTTTGTGTTAAGGTAAAATCTATCTGTAACGCATAAACCATACGCCTGAAGAAGAAATTCAAATATGTGCCTTCGTAAAATTCTATCTAGTGTTTATTGTTGTCCATTATGCGATTATAATTGGATCCCAATACGCATACTTTTACACATTTTATATTCATCATCACTAGAAAAAAAAAATCAAGGACAACAAAATTTGTTGTTTGTACTCAATTTATACCTTCCAGTCAAACACTACCGCAGCACATAATACATTAATATTGACAGCTTGAACAAAAAAATACTGCGAATTCCTTCCTAGCCCTCAACTCATCTATATACCCATCCCTTACAATATGCGACATCATAGAGAAAAAAAAGTTGCCATAAAAACACTTTTAGCTGAATCAACAAAAAAAAAAAAAATATGAAACCCCCAGTCGATAAATCACAATACGCTGCCTTGAAACTCGATTCGGAAGTTGACAATATTCTCATCCTTACATAATAAAAAAAAATGTATGTATGTTTGTAGTATATAATGTATAAGTAAAATAAAAAAATCACAGGACGGACATAGAACAAACTGAATAGACCATCAACATCTCCATATCCCTGGGCACCATACCAGGGCTGATTGTATGTAGAATTTGTTGTATTTAGGTAAACTCCGCAAATACCATTGTGGGACGGCCACAAACGTTAACATTCACACAAACATTTTGTATTATATTTTTACAAAAATATTGACAGCAACAAAAATAAAAGAAAACACACACACATACATACATTATATGCTAGAAGAACCCTGGTAAGGCTTCTCTTTTTTGTATAATAACGGATTCACCCGCATATATACGATTATACAATGTACATACATGTATAAATTAAGGCTTGACTGATGAACGCGGCGGGTGATTATGACGCCACCACTGACTGATGCTAACGCGTGTATCTATAGTTTGTCTGTGGCCAAACAAAAAACACGCTGCAGAAGCATTGAATTCAATTGAAAATTAATAAAAGTTTGTTGGCAAAACAGGGGGTCCGGATCCTAGAGAGGTTAGAAGTTTAGGTAGGAAAATCAAAACACCATGGCTTTTCAAAGAGTGTTAAGCAAAAAAAAAACTCATAATAATGACGAGCATAGAAAAAATAATCCACAACATCGAGTCGAGAGAAGTGATGGAAATAAACAGGAGCAAGGCTTAGTATGCTGTACCTAGCCATACACAGAAAATACAAAAAAAAAAATGTCAAAATGAAAATGGAAATAAAAATAAATTAGGATATTTACGAGATATTTATCATCATAAGTCAAGTGTTGGGATATATCCTTATACCTACCAACGTCAATCTAGGAAATGTGTAATTTTGATGCTCATTTTATTTTTGTTGTATAAATTTTCGAACGGTGTGGTGGTGGCGTGGTGGTGGTTTGGTGGTGACGATGTTGATGTAGATGTCAAAGCTTATTTATCTATATTAACAACAAAGTAGGTAGCAGGAAATGTAAATGAATGCTGATGCTTGATGAGGAGGACATTAATCTTGTATCTGGCTGTGCCTACGCTAAGTCTAGAAATATATTGTTTATATGTACCTGTACCTGTATATTGTATATTGTATTATACCTGTACAAAAATTTAATTTAGCAATACGATGAGACGTAATAAACTCATCTCATCGTATTGCTAAATTTAGTATTGGTACATGTTGGAGAATCATTGACTTATGTTATCTCAATAGTCCATTTTGCTAATAGACGCACTTTAATATTTTGTATTTATGTCAAACATCGAATTCGCAATACATTTTTGTAAAATTGGTTGTCATTAGAGAGGTAAGTAGGTACCTCTTCCTATCAGTAGAATTTTAGAAAAAGAAATAAAGGTATTTACTTTTTCATTATGACTTTCTGGTAACAAATTCTTTTTTTTTTTGTAAATTCTTTATCATTACATAAAAACCCGGCTGGAAAAATGCCAAGTTTCTGTCTAGCTTGGGGCAAGGCCCTAGTATGTTTTCAGTAGGGAAAATCTAGGTGAGGAAACCTTGTCAGATACTTGGGAAGCACTTGCTGGATTTCAGTACCAAAAATTTAGACGAGGAAAACTCTTCAAAGACTCGAGAGTCCCTCTCTAGTAAAAACTTGTTGGAAATAATTCGGTAACACATAAGGAATGTCTCATGTACACCAAAAATAAAAACATTATAAGTACCATGCAATTGCAGTATCATACAACACTTTTTTCTCTCTTTGGGTGTCAGCTTTGTATATGAAAACTATAGTATTATCAATGAGTCGTTTTTATTAACGCTGGATTTCGACGGCTGGTGGCGCATGTGTTGCAACATGTTTTATGATTTTGACAGCGTAGACATTAATGTTAAGAAAGAGTAAGTCTAGTTATATTGAAAGGGAGTGAGAGAGTAAGAACTCGACTTTCAAATTTGTTTCTTCAACAAAAAGTGTTGAGAGAAGTTGGTGGATTTCAAAACTACGTGACTGAGTTGTTGCCGCTCCTGATGAGATTGCTATAGTTTTCATATACAAAGGTGTCAGACACCTGTCTGTAAATTATAAGGATTATTCAGTGAAAAACCTACTATGTGTCGTTCTACCTAAAAAGGAATGTACATTGAACACGATCCTATTCTGTATGTATTTGTTATGCATTTGTTATGAAACTTATTCACTTTCGACAATGAATTTTTGTAAAGTGAGTTAGCCCAGTGGGTAGCGCATTGGACTGACAAGCAAAATATCAAGTCCCATATAAGCCAATTTTTTTTTGCCTAGCGAGGCAAAAGGGTTCATAATCGCCAAGGCCCTTGTTCTAGCCTTTGCTAACCCTTACAAGCACCTTTCCAGAATCTACGTAAAACCCTCTAGTGTCTTGTCGAAAACTAGTTTCTTTTTCTGTGCGGGAAAAGCTTTTAACTTAATAAACAAAAATTATTTTCTTTTTTGTCAATTTAAGCTTTATATACAAAATTGTTCAGAAACCCGTTTTTGACATATGCAATTTTAATTAAAAATAATTTCTTTTCTCAAATACAAAAAATATGCATTTTTGTATGAAAATTTGTTTGTATATAGTAGGTAACGCTTAGATACTATAACGTTTACTCTACTCAATTTTCTACGAAAAAAAAACATATCTATCTAAACACAAAAAATAACAATAAAGTCTGGAAATATATGGGCACAATTCAAAAGTCTTACACGCAAAAATTATGTAAATTAAATAAGGGTCTACAAATCCTTACAAGAAATTCAATCAAAAGGAACACCTGCACTTAGGTGTACCTAGCACACGAACGAGGAGGAACCATCCCAAACACACCCAAAAAAGAAAACAACAAAAACAGTAATTTTTCTATAAAAGAACTCTTGTATCTAAAATCAGCACACACATCAGTACATTGAGGAAACCTCCCTTTTGTATTTAAAACAGGTCTTTGGAATTTCTGTTTTTTTTTTTTTGTCAAACGGATGTTGTTCTATTTTCTTCTGATTTATCTGAAAAATGGGTTTTCATCTTCTGAACTAAATCGATAAGAGATAAATTGATGTTTTTTGATGTATGTTATTATGTATGTAGAAAGTAGGAGATCTAACGCAGTTAACAAATGAATTAAGAACTTTTTAACATAGCAAATGTTCTTTAGCTCTCAAAACATTAACAAAATTTCCATAACGCTTAAGCTTGGTAGGGACGTTCCACTGCCCATAAGGAAGCAATGACGAAAAGTCCCCGTCGATCTGACAGGAGCACAACTTTAAACGCATGGTCAAGTGTCGAACAAATCAGTTTTTAGCAAATAACTTTTTACCGATAAATGCTTTCGAAAAGTAGTTTGAGCACAGTTTGTATATCATAAAATTCTGTACAAATAAAAAATCCAAGTGAAGATTTTTGAACGCAATTGTCTTTATTTTGTCATAAGAAATACTGTCACGAAAGTCTATTACCGAATTGTGTGAAAATATCAGTTTTTCGCAAAAAACTGAGAAACGGTAAATGCTATCGAAAAGTGTTTGACACAAAACTTGTAGATTATGTCATTGGCCAAAAAAAAATACTGCCTATTTTTTTCTTACGACCCACCGTTAAGAAGATATCGAAATTTCAAAAAACGTGAAATGTCGAAAATGGTCGTTTTCACGTATAACTCCTAAACAGTTTAAAATTTTTGAAAACATCTGAACACAAAGTTTGTACATTATGTCAATATCTACAAATAAAAATTATTATTTTTTTCTCAAAAACAGCTGTTTTAAAGATATAATTTTTTAAAAAAATTGATGAAAAGTTCAAATTTCTCTGTTTTTTTTTTAATTTTTACTCTTTAAAGCACAAGTTGTCGAAAAAATGTTACGCTCAGTTTAAATATCATAATATTCTCTTCAAAAAATTATGAAACTTTTTTCCATACGAGTCATATGTCGCAAGATATTAAGACTTCAATAGTATCAACTGTAAAAAAAACGGTTTTTTCGCATATATCTTTCAAACCCTAAGCTTAATTATATAAGAAAAATGTTTACATTATGTAGTGTTATGTAAGCATGCATTAACAGTTTTTTTCTATAAGCCATATTTTTAACGACATCATTATTTAAATAAAAATACCAAAAGTCTAAAATACAGGTTTTTGGCTCTTTACTCTGAAATAATAAAATTCTCAATCAAAGTCTTTGGAGCCATTTTCGAGAAAAATAAAAATTTTCTTAACGGTTTTGCATCATTTGTATGTTAATTCGTACCATCATTTTGGGTTTTAAAAACATGATTTTTGTAAATGTTCTAAAAAGTAATAAAAAATCAATGTATACAATGTCTAGCTTCATTTTACGTTTTACCTACAAGAGAATTTATTGCAATCCAGTCTTGCATTTTTTTTTTCTTGATTAAAAAAATTAAAGTAATTTTCTGAAAATTTGGTCTTCTTTTTAATTTTGCATCGTGAATCAACCTTAAAAAAAATTAATAGAATGAACGCACACAAGTAGATAAAGAAGTTATATGCTTGCACTTGAAATGTTGAGGATTCAATGGATATTGTCATCCTATGCTAGCGGTGAAGCTACCATAAAAAAGTCTTGTTTTCATTTTTTTTTTATTTATTTTTTTTTTTGTTTAAAGAATAAAAATCGTGAGGTTCTTAGAGTCTCTTGTCTCTAGTCATTGAATCTGTCAATTTTTCATTTGACTTTGTCTGTGTAATTTTTGTGTTGTTTTAAAGTCCTTACATGTGTGCGTGTATGCAAAACTCACGTTTGCTGTACAAATTGCTGTCATGAGGGCGTTTTGCTTTTTTTTTTGTTTTGCTGCCACAAACAATATTCGACGTGTGGTAATAAACAAAGCGAATTTTTTTCTAATGTTAGAAAGTAGGTATCAGGTGGTTAAAGTGCAATTTAGATCCTTGAAAGGTCACAGAGAGAAAAAGTAGATAAAAATTGTGGTTTGGAATCTTCCCTAACCACAAGAATGTTGAATTGACACACTAAGTTATGACACTAGGATGGTTAGGTACATGACTAATAAAGGTTCTTGTATTTGTATTTTTTTTTTTAGAAAAAAAAAAAACGTGCGTTCTTCCTTTGCCTAACCAAACCAGTTTGAATCTTTCCATTTAATCCTTCATCTAGTGCGTGTCATCAAAAAGGACATTAAACTTTATGGCTTTTAGTTTGAAGCAAAAAACCAACAACAACAAATTTTCCTCTTAAATCATTCAGAAAACTATGACTAACACGTGGTTTATGTCGCTCTAGTGTCAGCTATTAAAGTGATACAACAACAAAAATCAAAAAAAAAAAATAAAGGAAAATATAGGACACCACCCTTTTTTTACGCTCTAATATTGTTTCCATCTTGTGCGTCCTTCTGGTTAAGGAAAGATTCCTCTTCTATCGAAAAAAAAAAATAAAAGCTAAGATAAGGATGCGGATTTCAAAGGATAAATGTTTTGTAGTTGCGAGTCAGCAAAAATATCCATTATGACAAAAGCGAAGAAGATATAGGTTTAGAGCTATGTTCATTTTGCTATACTTTCTTTCCTTTTTTCCCGCTCTAAATGAAAACAATGGCAACTATGTAAAACCAACATCCAGCATTGGAATGGTTTTGAATGGAGTTTGAATTTGTCTTGTAGATCTGGATGTTTTGTATTGTATTTCACTAAGTTTTGTTTGTATTTTTTTTTTTTTTTTTGAATGCATAGATGGACGGCACCCCTTAAATCCTATACTATTCCTAGAGATCTAGGATTACTCTGATGATATGGTTGCTTTTTGATTGTTCAACAAATAAAAAGAGCAAACCTATTAAATGGATGGAAACAATTTTAAGTGAAATATCAAGTGACGAAGTAGTTCAACAGTAGAAGATTTTTCTGAACGTTAAATAAGGAGCTAAATAAAGGGCAATAGGTCATATTCTTAAAAGACAAGATGGAGACTTTTGTTCTTGTGCAAGTAGAAGTCTTCATTATTTAATAATCATCTTTTTTTTCAATAATTTTTTTTTTTAGTTTAAAAACACCTTTGTTAAAGAAAAGAAGAACAAAATGTCTGCTGGTTATATTAGGGACATTCATTCAATGATACCAAGACTCTGGACAAGTTATATCATTTGCTTAAGTTTAAAATTTGTATTTTAACAAATTATATTTATAAAGTTCACATGCACTGAACCAAATCCTTCTGTAAATACGACAAAAAACTTCATTTATTCAAGGAAGGATTTTATAATTACAATTCAGCTAATGATGGACTTCGTTGACTCAATGATATGCTATTCATCCATTGATGAAGCTGTTCATAAAACAACAAATTTTCGTTGATTCAATGAAATATTTTTATTAGTCAACGTAAGAATCCATTAACTAAATTTTTCGTTTAGTCAGCGAATTTGTTTCATAAAATAACGTAAAGAGCATTCGTTGATTAATAATTTATTCGCTAAGTCTATGATACTTTATATTGTAAAAAAAATCTATCAATGAACGAAACTAAAATTAAATGACGTGTTGACCAGGCGCCTGACAGCGGTTTACTTTTAGAAACCTGTGCAGAATGTTGACCACACGAAGTTTTCAGTTGCGTTTTTTCATTCATAAAGATTCTTCGACAAAAATCAAGTGTGAACTAAAACAAAAAGGAATTAAATTCGGTTAAGTTATCTTACATTAAACAACGACAAATTTAATAACCTATCGTATGACATTTTTCGTTGAGGCATTTTAAGGTTACAAAATATTTCCATGAATGATTTTCGTTGCATTATAAAATCTTTCATCAAAATAAACAAGTGGCTTCAGAGTAAAGGCAAAAAGTGCACGAATGCATTTTCATTGAGACATTGGGACCATCATCAACAAACATATTTTTTTTAAAATAAATGTTTTATTAGCCCAACGAATTTTTCGTGAATTCAACGAAAACTCAGCCATCGTAAAGAATTTCAAAACTTTACGAAGAATATTATTTTAAGTGTGAGTTAAGTGCAAGTATTGTTTTCGTGCCAACACAAAAATTCTAGTTTTTAATCAAAACAAACACCACGATGATGGAGGTGTCCAAAGAAGAAATTTTTGATGAAACGTCTGTGGCGTCGTCGGTCGTCGGTCTGTTTGTCCATGCTTCTGTCCGACCTGATGTCATCGAGGTAGAGCCTTGGTGTGAAGTTTGGTGTGATTCCCTAGAGAACAAATTAAAATTTTTGTCGAGTTCGGTTTTCTTAAGTTCTGTCGCACGACTATAATGACTTTGATAACACGTCGTGCTTACCGCGCAGAAAAACAATCTAGTTTTCAACAAGACACTAGAGAGTCTTACATAGATTATGGCAAGGCACTAGCACGAATTACCAAAGGCTAGAACACGGGCCTTGGCGATTATGAACACTTTTGCCTCGTCAGGAAAAAAAAAAAAAAAACTGGATTATGTGGGACACGATCTTTTGTTTGTCAGTCCAATGCTCTACCTACATGTCAATCAAGTTTTTACTAGACAGGGCCTCATGAGTTTCCCTCGTCTAAATTTGATGTACCGAAATCCAGCAAGAGCTTGCCAAGTATCTGACAAGTTTTCCTCGTCTAAATGCCCCTTACTGAAAACTTATTAGAGCCTTGCACAAACTAGACAGAAACAAGGAATTTTTCCAGCCCGGTTGTAATTTCTAGAATATTTTCAATAATACTGCACACCAACAAGGTTCTTTACAAAAACAAAATGCGAATAATGGACATTAAGTGTTGATGAGCTTCGAGGATATTGATTATTTTCTTAAAAAATCCCTGAATATCTCGTCAGTAGCTGGTTGATTTTGTCATAATTTTTTAATCCAGTCAAACATTATAGTATTAAAAAATTCTGTAAATAATCATTTTTTTAACGAATAAATAAAATCAAAGAAAAATAAATTTGTTTAATTTTTTTCACATTTTCTGTTTTTTTTTTTTTTTTTTTGTATAAAATGAATTTTCTTCAAAACTATTATAACGGCTAGTTTTTATTTTATTTCCCAATGAAATTTGGCTTATTTCGTTTTCGAAACCGAAATTGACCTTTTTTGGCATAATTACACCTTACCATTTAACTATTTAATGAATTAATTTTAAACATCTTATAAATTCATTGTCTACAAACGTCTCTTTTTGGGTACGAAGAAAATATATTTGTATAAGGCAATTTTTCTGTATTGTTTGTGTTTCGAATTTCAATGTACATAAGATAGGTACACACATTTGTATATATCCACATTTATTCCGACACATATTCTTTTCCGCTTGTTTGTTTTATTTTTTTTTGGAAGACATACAACCGGAAGAATTGTATTAAAAAGAATGTTAAAAACTTTTCAACTTCATTACCCTCAAAAATAACAAACATAATCATCCTCTTTTCATTTTCCACATAAACGGTAGGTACACCCGCGTTAAATTCACCATCTTTCACATGAACAACTTAATCATTCATACACCTATACACACATACGCATCCGCCCCCTCACCCCTTACGCCCATCCACTAAATTTTATATGATGCGTCAAATCGATTTTTAAAATTACATACAAATTTCCAATACAAAGTGCACGGCTGGGTAGAACATTTCTGCACTAATGGTTACTTAAAAGAGGATAGATATCCTTTGAGCAATTTTCATTTGAATTGATATAAAAGTCGAAAATATAATTGAATCGTCATTATAAATACTCGTACATATTATTTCAGTATTAAAAATGTCAAAGCAACTCCCACACCCAACCTATAGTGTCAATAAAAGAAAACATTTTTTGGAGAATTGTTTCAGTATCTACATGGAGTCGCAGGGAAGCAACCCCACTATACCATAAGGCAAACATTCCTTAATATAACCACATCACATGAACCAGGCACGGATCCAGGATTTCGGTCAGGGAGGGGGGCAATTTTCGTGTAATTTTGCCTACCTTTAAAAAAAATCGTCTATCGAACACTTTTTAATGATTATCTGTATTAGTCTAGGAAAGATAGGAAATTTAATATGGGCAACCGGGGACAAATTAATTCATAAAATTTTATTGCTGGTATCGACGCAGAATTTTATCCTCAACAAAAAATCCAAAGTCCTCCAAAATCCCTGAATTGACTTTTTGTGTAGACGCATTTTAAGAGGTGGAGAATGGAGGGAGGCGGGAATTTGTCAACCTGAAAAATTCGTTGTAATACAATCTAATCATATGACACATGTTTTTAGGGTGCTTTTCAACGTTGATTCCAAAGAGACAAAAACTGAAAGGATACATGTATCCTGTGGAAAGTTTTTGTCATTTTTATTTAATGAAATTTAGTATAAATGTTTCATTTGGCATGCTTATCAAGAATCAAAAGAGTCCCCAAAAATATCTCTGGTTAAAGGGTGTTTTTTGAAGGAGAGATGCAAGTGCGTGATTAGTACCATAACATCCATGAACAAATTCTGACACTTATCAACTTTGCTAAAAATATTAAATTTATATTGATACCCAAGGATTAAAAGAGTCCGTACAAATATCTAATGTCCAAGTGTGTTTTTTGGGCGGGTAATGTTTGACCTGCTTAACGGAAAAAACAGTCATTTCTGTTTCAAAATGAATCTAACTTTTTTTAGGGTGCTTGTATCATATTGGTTTTTGTTTTATTAGATTTGGCGTTAAAAATACCTTTAAATCTAATATCATATGTCAAATGCACTATCTCGATTACACGAAAATACAATTTTTCGTAAGAGCTAACATTTTGCTCCGTATAGGGCAGGTCAAACATAATCTCTCTAAAAAACTCTTCGGATCAAGTTAGTTAGTTACTTACTTACTTTGGTCCTCGGACCTATTACGTCCGTGATGTTTCCCTTACGGGACATAGGGCCTCCACTACACCTACGCGCCATCGTGTACGATTTCTTGAAATATATTTCAGCTCTCTCCAAATTTTCCCCAGTCGTGCCGATTCCTGTTCGACCGTTCTTCGCCATGTACTTCCAGGCCGGCCCACTTGTCTTCCCTCCTGTGTGAGCGGGTTCTACTGTATTGCTTGAGATGCAATGCACCGATCGCCTTTTCGAAGCGTATGGCCAATCCACTGCCACTTTCTTCTTCGTATAATGGAGTCTATGGGCTCCTGACCCGTTCTCGCATGAAGTTCGGCATTGGAGATACAGTTGGGCCAGAAAATCCTCAAGATGTTTCGTAGACACCTACTAACGAAGGTTTGCAGCTTTCTAGTGACAGTGTCAGTGACTTTCCAAGTGCTGCAGCCGTAAAGCAGAACGGATTCAACATTGGAGCGGAACAGTCGTAGCTTGGTCTTTAAGCTAAAAGAGTTGATTCTCCATATTTTGGACAGCATCTGTACTTGGAAACCATGAAATATTTAATATTTTTAGCAAATCTCATCAGTGTCAAAACTTATTCATAGATGTTATGGTAATAATGACGCATTAACATCTCGCCCTCAAAAAAACATCCTTTCACCAAAGATATTTTTGGGGACTCTTTTGATTCTTAGTAAACATGCCAAATGAAACATTTATACCGAATTTTATTAAAATACCATTATTTTAAAATGGTTTTTGGTAATATTTTACTTGTTGTACTTAAAAAAAAGTCATAATTCCATAAAAAGGACTTTAACTTTCTACAGGATACATGTATCTTTTCAGTTTTGGTCTCTTTGGAATCAACGTTGAAAAGCACCCTGAAAACATGTGTCATATGATTAGATTGTATTATAACAAATTTTTCAGCTTGACAAACTCCCGCCTCCCTCCCCTCTCCATCTCTTAAAATGCGCCTACACAAAAAGCCAATGCGGGTATTTTGGGCGACTTTGGATTTGCTGTTGAGGGTACAATTCTGCGTCAATACCAGAAATAAAATTTCCTGAATTAATTTGTCCCTGGTCCGATCCTATCTTTCTTAAAAATATTAAATATAAACTCAAAATCAAATATAAAAAGAACAATTTTTTTGTATTTCCTTGAAGTAAGTCTCTTTAAATATTGCTCTGTATGCTTAGCTTAAAGCATTAAATAGGAACTATTATGTATTAACAGTTCTTCAATAATAAAATCTAATTTTTTGCTGGGACCAGTTTTTGAAAACCTCGTTATTACTTTTTCAACATCTATTGGGATTTGTCTGTGGATGTGCATAAGTTCAAGACCGCGGAGGCGGTTTTCACCCGTCGTTGATCTTAAATATGTTTTCAGCCGCCGCAATGAAGAAAAAAACCTCTCTGCCGAAGAATTTGTCACCGGAAGCGTTGCACGGAAACGAAGAAAACTATGTATTATTACAAAAACATCCTTTACTCATTCCTTAATCAAATCCAGAGCAGTTACAGGAAGATGATTGTTCAGCTCCTTTTCTTTTATCCATTTTTCGCGCCAGAGCACCAACTCATCTTTAAATAAAAAAATGTTTCTATATTTAAGTCAAGGAGTTGTCCAAAGCGATCCAATAGAGACGTAACGGTGTTATCAAACTATTCAGTATTATAATCTGACTGTATTTTCCGGGATGAAAATTGTAAGTTTAAACACATCTAAGGTTTCGGGTTCAAATCTTTCATGCAAATCGGTTAGGACAAAGTCAAGTAGAGGTGCATATAAGGATATCCTGTAGTACTCTTCAGCTGAATTTGTGTCCAAATTGGGTCGGTGAATTTTGAGTTTTCAACTCAACATTGAATTGATCACCTAAATTTTTGCACACTGCCAGATATTTATGAAATTAGTATCTATGTTCTCTCGGCGACTAGAAAGAACGAAAATCGTGTTCTTTACCTGTTAAGGTGAAGAGCTGTTGTTCTTAGCAATTTGCTCAAGGAATGTGTTAAAGACAACACATCACTTAAACACAATACTGGTAGAATGAATTGTGTAGTACATAAAGTCATTACAAGGGAAGAAGCCTTCCTAGCTGTACTTGGGTCACGCAACTGCAAAATCGTTGCCAGTGTTTCAACAGTTTTGACGAGGTCTAAGGAAAATTGGAGTACACCTTCATGCCGGCCTACCCACCTAGTCTCACAAAGAGATGTGAGTGCACATCCCAAGGTGCTCATGAAGACAGTTTTTCGTCTTTGATGCGATTTGAAGGAGGCAATAATTACCTATTTCATGATTGCCAAAGCGTCTCGAATGGCAGGTACTTTCGAACTTCGACAAATGGAGTTGTTTAATTTGTGTCTGTAGCATGGAGTCTTCACAGCATTTCTCGCTTCTTTCTGAATCACCGTGACAGCACCTCGAACTTCTGAAAGCATATCAGCCCATCCGTCTGTCCCTATTCCCACACACCATTCAAGAGTAAGTTTGAGCTTCTTCCTTAGCTAAGACAAGATAATTTGGCCAATGGCTTTGCAGTTAGAGATAACTCCTTTGATGTAGCATTTCCATCCAACTTCTCTTCGGCAGTCAATGTTTTTCTAGTTTCTCTCCAATTTTCCTCATCGGACTCGTATTCTTCAACAGCTCTGGAATAAGCTAGTTCCTCAAATGCATCCACGAAAGTGACAAAATCCTCACGAATATTACCTTCGTGAACATATCGTAAGATAACACTCAGATGGGAAAGGTGAGATACATCGGTTGTCTCATCAAAAAGTATTGAATAATATCGTGATGCCCGAACGTTACTCAAAATTTGATCTGAAATCTTTTTGCCACAGCATGAAATAAGGGGGCAATTGCCCCTTCTGCCCCCTGGATCCGCGCTTGACATGAACTTCTGATACCTGTTTCCATAAATCATTATGAACTCGAATGTAAGCAACAAACTATAGGGGCGTTAGTGTACCATAAAAGCTACGAGTCTTTTTGTGAAAGAGGTGTCTACTTCTAATAATAACAAGTCTTTGGTGTTATTTCTTGCTCTATAGGCCAAATATTGGTTTCGTGTTAAAAAACAATTCGAGGTTTTTAACGAAACTAACATAACGATAATAAAGAAAAAAACGGATTTTCGACAAGACGCCCATGTCGGTCTGTTTGGCTGGCTTCCTTATACATCGAGCTAGAGCCTTAACAATTGAATTAATTTTCTTCGAATTTGGTGTGAAACACTTGTATGTGATTTCCTAGAAGGATTATTCAATTATTTGTCTTAACTCACCTTGAACGTGTAGCTGCCATACAACGATTTCGGTTTTATAAAGCTTTCTCAAAAACAGCTCCAACGATTTTGATTAAACTTCGTATATTTAATTTTTAAAGCAGTTTCATTAATCCTGTGCATAAGATTTTTGTCAAGATATTTGAAAAACGGAAATAAAGATATATATATACTATACAAACAGCCCCAAATGTCTCGAGAAATGAAGCGGGTAAGCTCCACGTATTGGTGTTAAAACAATTCCAAAAGTTGTTTAAGCAATTTATAAGTCTCTAGAACATGTATAATTTTTCAGTTTGAACTGCGAGTTTCATGCAGATTTATTTTTTACTAGCCGACTCGTGCTTGCGTTGCTTTGCAAACTATAATAAATGATATTTTGTACATAATATTAGAGGAAAGAATTTTGTTGATATTTGCATACCTTTTTTACTTATGTATATTTTTTATTTTAAAGTTTCCGTATACACAGTGTAGCAGTGTAGCCACTTAGTAATTTGTATTTAAGTTTATTTCTAACATTTTTTCTTTTAAAAAATCCACCAAACACCATTCATTTGCTTTAATTTTAATTGCACCTTTTTCTTTTAAACATGACTGTAGCCTTTTTTCCTGTCATTTTAACATCTCAATCTTTAAGATCCGACCATTAGAATTCGCTTTTTACTCGAACTCAATTTCTTTTTTCAAAACATTATGAAACTAAACATAGTCAAGAAAACACCGTCTGTTTTATATAAAAACGATGCAAAATAATTGAGTTCCATCCAGTAGAAGACTCAGTACTCGTGGCAGAAGTAAAACTTCTTTGGCTATCAAAAAATCTCGAAATGTATAGGGATATTAAGGTTATATGCGTAAGACGCAGCTATGAGTCTATATCAAAATGATCGATGTGTTCGGGTTGTAAACTTGAAAGTTAAATAATAATGATGAAAATTTAAAGTAAAACAAGGTGAAAGTTTAAAAGATATAAATCAGTTTATTTGAGAAGGTTTTCCGACTATTTCCCAAAATTCCTACACTCCAAATCTCTGCAAAATGTCTTCTTTTGAAAGAAGACACCGATAACATCAAGCACAATTATGCTGCAGCATTATAACGAAAGTACCTGATAATCTGTGATAACCTATATGTCATTTCTCGTTTGATTAAATAGTTTTTTTCTGTTTATTTCGTGCCTATATTTGTTAATTTATTTTCAATTTTTTGTCAGTGACGTCGTCGGGTTGATGCAATAATGGGAGTTATTTAAAGATATAGTATGATTTAATACAAAAATTGAATAAATAAAATAAAACCCCTGAAGAAGTAAGGAAGTCTTACGAAACGTTGGGTAAAAGAATGGAATAGAAGTTTTTTATTCGCATTCCAAAATCAAAAAGACCAAAATAGCCTAATTGAAACAAAATTAAATAATTAACTAAATAATTGCTCACACACATACAACAACTTTAGAAAATTTGTTTAACGTAAATCAGTTAAGTAGTTCATGAGTTATGCGCGGACATACAAAATAATTGTTTTGTGTTTATGTAATAGTTTAGATTTTATTTGGGTGAACACATAAAATATAGGCTTAGATTTAGAGTATAGATACCCATACCCAGACCACAGTGTGCTCATTAAAATAAGAGCAAGTTCTTGTAATGTCTTTTCGGTTTTCTCAAAATCTTTTTCGCTTCTACAACACCTAACCTTTATAAGAAATTTACAGAAAGTAAATGTATAAGTATGGTTGTAATGTATCTGTTTTGTGTATTCTGAAAGCAAATTTTTAAATATGTACTTCTGAATTTTTTTTGAACATACTTATACCTAAATCAAAATTAAATGGTCTCTATAAAAGCATTTTTTACAGAAGGCTCTAAAAATATATCAAACAAAACTGAGCAATTGACTTGGACAAAAAAAAAAAAAACTACTGAGATACAAAATTATAGGAAGATATAAACCTAGTCCTAGGTGTACCTACCTACATTACAAGAACAATGAACAAATGGGAATGAAAATGTATAAATGGAAACTATAGGGAAGGTGTCAGAAAAGAGAGTCCTTGTGTATAACATTCATTTGCACTTTGAATGGCAAAATGCACTTAGCAAGCAATTCAAGTAATTGTTGCATCCCCAGCAAGGAGAAAAAAAAAAACGAACGGAAACATCGTTGTTAAGTCGCTCTCGGCTCAGGACGTATTTATCATCAATCGTACGCGGGGAAAACTTTATTTTATTTTAGGTTGGTATACATACATCTACCTAGCTATACAAATACTAGGTAGGTATAAAGAAACTTTTGTTCCTTTATCTGCATTTGGAGGAAACAAGAAATGACACCCCGGTAGGTATATATTAATGTAAGTGCTTCAAGATGGATTTAAAAATAAAACAAAAACAAAAAAACAAAAACGGAAAAATTAATTTACTAACAACACCAAGCCGGCTTTTCATGTTGTGCAACATTTATTCATTCTGCATGCAGGCATCAGGTATACCTACACCACCGTAATAACGCAGCAGAGAACATTTTCAAATTAAATGTAATGAATAGCGTGTGTTCCGGAGCTATATGTACCTACATTACAAGCAACGGAATAGTAATTTGAATTTTTTTGTTTTTTTTTTTGTTTTATATTTCCACACAGGATAATGCTGAAAGGTAACCACGAGTTTCATCGGTAACAAAAACACGAACACATTATACTTACCACCATCATCATGGGACGGGGCTGATGATATGATTTTCTTGTTCACTACCATGATGGTTGTAGATATGTATATATTTAAACTCACAGACTGATGTGGCATCATTGCTTCATTACCTAAATACTACTGCGATTCCATCATGAACAATATGTGACATCCTTTTAGCGAAAATGAATATTCAGTAGATACACTCACGAGTCTATGGTTAAGATGGTTTTTGTTATAAGACTAAGCACTAAGCAATGGTAAACAAGGAACTTTTTGTTGTTATAAGATATTTGATAGTAGAAGTTTGTACATACATACAGTGCGGTTCACTTGCTTAGACGCACGATTTTTTTTTTTAAGTTTATTTTTTTCTTTCGTAGGTATATGTATTAATTGAAGCAGAAGATGAAGGACGTTAGCGACATTTTTAAACATTTGAGTTATAAGCATTCAAAGTTTATTGCCTATAACTTTTTTTATGAAAATAATAAAAATACTGTATGGATAATTTAAAGTCAATAAAACGCAGGTGAATTTAATTTTAGGAATCTTTTTTATTTAACACAAATAGTTGTTGAGATATTTTCACTTTTGTGCATTTAACACCTTTATCTAGGAACTTTTTTGTATTAAATTTAATTTGGTTTTTATAAAGGTGTTAAGTGATTTTTTGATATGTTGTAATTAACTTATTTTTTGTTTGTTTTTTTCTCTTTCCCTTCTCCAGTATCTGCTGAAATTGCATTTAAATAAAACAATTGATGTTCCGCACGAACGAAATTCATCTGTTCTTTTAAATTTTTAATTTTGTCTGCAGAAAGTTGTTTCAATTTGTTCTCTCTTGGCATAAAATCTAGGCATTATAGTCAGGACGTTTGTTACTTTTGGCTATAATAACCTTACTATAAGAAACATATTCATCATAGCATTCTTTGTAAAGGTAAGAACCATACTCCCTGCGAATCCATTTTATTGAGTCCCTAAATTGAACCTTGCAATAAAGTTAAAATAAAATTAGTCTGCTGGAGTATTCGTGAAGGAATTTTCGTGTGCTTTTTTGCAGAGTCACTGCCGGTTAGGTTTTGAAACAAAAACGTTACAACAAGACCTAGATTTCATTCAAAAACTTCGAATTGCCCGTTATTATTCTTAGGCTGTTCCTGATGAGATTTATGAAGGCTTTGTAGAGTTCTTGGTTATAGTTCCCAAGTTGTAGTTTGGCCTGCCTCAGTTTTGGGAGTTCATTCCAAATTTTTGATCTTTTTGCCTCCTCTTCTAATTTGATCTTGCTTTTGATCACATTTTCACCTAATCCGCAATAGGGCTCAGGCCCTGTTAGGGGGGTTGTTGCTCCTATTTTGGCTAGGGAGTCTGCCTCCTCTTTACCATGGATACCCACGTTACCCGGTACCCAATAGAGTTAAACATTGTTGTTTTTGCCCAGCTCATTTAACCTCCGCAAGCATTCCCATACCAGTTTTGAGCTAAAGGCATAGGAACTTAACGCTTTCAGCACGGCTTGGCTATCTGACATGATGGCAATGTTACGATTTCGGCAGTTTCTTTTAAGGTTACGTCCTGCACATTTACCTATGGCGTTTACTTCCGCCTGGAAAATGCTTGTAGACTGTCCCATCGGTACAGATAGTTTGGTTCTTGGCCCAAATATATACCCGCCCCAGTCAGAGTTCTCGATCCATAAGTATTCCATTTGACTATAAAAGTTTTCTGCTGGGGTGTTCTTTACGGAATTTCGGTCTGCGTTTTTGAACTTAAGCCTGTGAGAGTGTCCTGAAGCAAATGTTAAGCAAATGACTTGACTTCTGTCATTTTTGTCACACCTAAGGTCAATTTAACACCCATTCGTCAAAGGTATCGGCTATGTTTTGGTATGGGTTACAACATTACGCAAATGACTTGACTTTTAATGTCGTTGGCTCTTAGACTAATAGATGTGTGTGAAAAATAACGCTTTCAAATTGTGCGTAAGAGTAGCACCTACAATTAAAAAAGCTACAAAAAAAGGCACCACTTAATACAGCCAGCGCTTGGAATTCGCGCGCGTTCATATGAAATGGCCCCCCATACCATTACTCCCCTTGCCTAGAATGATTCCGGTTTAAATGCAATTATTATTTTCGGAGGTCATGGAAATAGTAGTGTTACCCATCTGGGCCATCGATATTGAATTTTTTTTCATCTGAAAAGACTACTTTACGCCAATTTGAATCGCTTCCAACTTGTGTATCTTATTTCATATGAAGGCGCGCGAATTCTGAGCTGTTGCTTCTTGGCTGTATTAGGTGGTGGCTTTTTTTGTAGCTTTTTTAATTGCAGGTGCTGACCACTTAAAAAAACCCGACGAACTGTAGATTTACAGGCAGTAACCCTCCCCAATTCCTTGATTTTGCTCGTGGAGTGAGCCGAATTCGATGCCATTCTTATTATTTTTCTTTTTTCTTGGGGTGTCAAAGCTGTTTTGGTCCTTCCTTTTTGGTTATTTCCATAAAAGGCAGTATTTTTTAAATAATTTCGAACAGCATGTTCACTTCTTCCTATTTTCCTCGCAATTTTTCGCATTGAAATGCCTTCCGAATGGTAGGCGTCCGTTTTTCCTCTTTTTTCCATATCTAACTGTTTTTTTGGCCATTTTTTGCTTAAAATAAAAGACAGACACTTCTCACAGCATAAGGTTTAAAATTAGTTCAAGTTCGCGCAACAGATAATTACTAACTAACCAATTTCACCTACGCGTCTAATCATGTGAACCAACAAAATTGTGTTGTTTTTACATCACTGACAAGAAAATGAGTGAAAAACCGTTAACTGTCTCTCACCAAGCATTTATTTGTGGTTTTTTTTCATTGAGAACTAAACAACCTTTCTCATAAATGCAATGGTGTGATAATTAATACATATACGAAAGGAAAAAATAAACTTAAAACAAAAAAATTGGTGTGTCTAAACAAGTGAACCGCACTGTAGATACATACATAACATATTGTTGACGAATAGATTCATTAAAATTCTCATCATACGATATACGAAATATCCGGTAAAGAACGAGAACATCTTCATAATCCACTTTAAAAACAGTTGGTATCTATGTAAGTAGAATACTAATATGAATGAGTATAATCATTAGTAGTGAGCGTAGTTCCGATACCGCACAGACTTAAAATAGTTTTAAAGCATGCAATTTAAAGTTTTAGGCAGTGTTGCCGCAAACTGAAATTAAAAGTCGCAGTCGCTAGCCCAACCTCCAAAAGTCGCTAGATTGGCTGAAAGCTGGGAGTCAAAAAGTCGCTAAAAAAGAAATCTTCTCGTTGAATAACTTTTTTTTTCAAAACTTAAACTAAATTTTGGTCTTGTAGTGAATTTCAGTTTCCAGTATACAATTATTGTTCAATTTAATTTAAATGCCAGGATTGTAAAATTACCAGGGCCGCAAATCCCAGATGCTTTCCCTCAAAAGTAGCTAGAAATAATCTAGTGACATCAAAATATTTTTTGTTGCGGAATAAATTGAAATGTCCCTAGATCTAGCGAAAAAGTCGCTTGAACGGCAACCCTGGTGTTAGGCCCAATTTATTCACTTTATATTTAAATTAAAATAACGTGCAAAAATAGAAGATTTTCAAAATGTCCCAATTTCAATGTGTGTTAAAGGAGATAAGGCACTTACAGCGTAATTGTACAATGTAGGTAAATTTATGTAGATGGAACTGGTACCAAAATGAGGGCGAGTCTCAGTTCATTTGAACTATGAAGTTTTATCGAAATCGTATGTGAAGATTTATAGAGTTTCTTGTGGTTTAAATCAGAGATCAGAAATAAATCTCTACTGTTATTTGTTGTAATTTCCAATAAATTTCACTTATTCTCAACAAACAAAAAAATCGGTCAAGGTCTGAGAGAAACCTTTATTTTTTTTTTAGGTTAGGTGACCATCATCAGCAATTTAAACAATCAGAATGCCCGTTAGTATGACCGTTAGTATTTTGTAAGAACTGATGCATGCGGAAATGTAGGTTATTGGGCTATTTTCGAAATTGCATTGGTTGTGCTTGGCGTCCCAGTAACTCAAGTCACAGTCCTAAACCTAAATATACCTAAACGAAGAAAAAAAGCTCATAGCTAAATATGTATTTATTTTTGAAAAATAAACATGTTCTCGGCAAATTCCAAATTTATCTGCATTAACTATTTTTGATTTATTTTCAGCGAAAAAGGAAAAAGGACCTTTTGCATAAATTTGTTCGTAAATACCATAACGAGTGAGAGATATTTTTGAAAATGAAAAATAAATCTCAACCGTTAACTTAAATTTCTTGTTTTTTTAAATAAGTCTCAAACAGAAACCAAAAAAAAAAACAAAATCTTTCTTGAGGAATGTAGTAACTCTGAGAGAAACCAATTAAAAATGAAGGTTGACGTTGACAGTTATTTCTGAACTCTGGTTTAAAGTTAATTAAACATTATTTATACAATTGAGTATTTAAAAAGCTTTACCTCTTTTCTGGTGTTTTCCATGACCCAAACTGGCATAGCAGCGGTTATGTTGATGGTGGAAATTACTGCTGGGACATTTCCCTTAGATTTCTTCTCTTTAGAGAATTGATATAAGGACATAATTTCTACAAAAAAACACAAACAAATTTCCAATGGGAAACATCGAGAAGTGGCGTGGTCATTTCAAAGCCCCTATTCTCTACCGGTGATGTTGGTTGTATGTCCAATTCTCAAGGCTAAGGTCTCTAGAGTTAGTATCAATGTAAATTTAAGGCTTCATTTAAGTAAAAACAAAAATTATTAAAAGTTCTTAAAAATCAAAATCAATAAGTCCTGGAGGGGGCAGTGCTCATATAAATGTTTTTTTTTTTTGTTTTTAATTTTCATTTTCACTTCTCAAAATGCAAAAGAGCCAGTAGCAGTTTTTGGGAGGGAATCTGATTGTGAGGTCTTATAGGTAGGTAAGTGATGCATTTTTTCACGACTCGCTTCAACAAAAAAAAAGTTCATAATAATTAAAAAAAAAAATGTGAAAAATTTCATTAAAATCAGTTAACGTTAATTTACATGGCACCAAAGCGCTGAAATTTCCCATGCAAAATGCACCTAGTTTTCACAAATTATTGCTCCAAAGTTTTATAAATTGTAAAATTTTAATGGATGTTTAAATTAAGCACTTATATTCACATTAAGGACTAAAAAAAAACATTTTTTTTTCAATTATACGTAAATTTAAATATATGTAAACTGCTTTATAAAAACGAAAAAATTATTTTGTTTGTTCGTGGTAATCTCATCAGAAAGTATTTAATTAATTTATGAAAAATACATTTTATAACATTCTTTATTGTTATAGAATTCAAATAGATTATTATTAAGTGTACAGTTTGCTCATAACGTCTCAGTATTATTTTTCTTAAATTTTCTTAAATTTTTTGGACGGAATGCGAACATGGCTCAGCTAGTTTAGTAAATGCATAAAATATTTAAACCCCGTTAAAAATTTAATATCCTTTTAGAAGTCATTAAGTTACTGTAAAATAACGTTTATTTTATATGGAAAATTTTGATTGCTAGTGGGGGTAAGTGTTTACGAAGACCGATTTCAATGAAATTTTATCTAGAACTTGTGCTTGCTATTATCATTGAGTTTATACACATAGAGGAACCATCTGGTTGTTAAGCTATCACCAACCTAGGTGGCGCCCTTTATTTCACCTAGAATAAGAACCAGTGATAATCAATACAGGAACCATTAGCTCCATAAGACAGACTATTTCTTCAATATTTCCACAAATAGCCTACCTTAAGGAGCAAATGATTTTCGTATTGATTATCACTGGTTCTTGTTCTAGATATAAATAAGGACGCCACCTAGATTGGTGATAACTTAATACTGAGGTGGTTCCTCTATGTGTATAATCTCAATACTATTATGGAGATTTTAACTTGCTAGGGCAAGTATTGGTTTGGTGTTAAAAAAATGTCTAGGTTTTAATCAAAACTAACATTACGAAGATGGAGAAGTCCAAGAAAGTGATTTTCGTCAAGACCACCGTCATCAGTCTGTTCGTCTGTGCGTCCGTGCGTCTTTGAATCCTGATGTGTGCATTAAGCTAGAGCCGAAACGGTTAGACGGATTTGTTTCAAATTTGGTTTCAAGAGTTTTTTATGAGATGCCATAGAGGACGAATTGGAATAAATCGTGATTCCAATTTGTGTGCCAAAGATGTGTAAGAACTTCAATTCAATTTATAATAATTTAGTTTTTCATTTTTGAGAATATTTTACATTAGGACGTAGATTTTTCAACAACATTTTCAACGATTTCTACCAGTGAGTTTCTACTCCAAATTTATATCTAAATAAGTTTTGTTTTCTTTTAAAAAATTTCTTGTTTGAATTTGTGTGCTTAGCAATAATTATAGCATACCTAACATATGAGGAGTATTTTTTCTTTCATTACTTAGGGTAGGGTGAAGACTACAAAGAAGGCTAGTACCTGTCTTACTTTCAGAAGTCGAATGTTTTGTTTCAGAACATTAATTATTTGTTTGTTTCTCATTCAATATAAATTTCTTACGTTAGGCATAGGTATAAAACGAAAATATATGTAATAATTGAGCATTATGATTTCCTTACATTAGGTCATCACTAAATGAAGATTTCAAACAAGAAAAACATTTCACTCATTTAACTTGCATTTTAAAGAAGAAAAGTAAACCGCATCAAGCACCGTTGAATCCTGAATCTTTGATCCTATAAGCAAACAAAAGCATTTGTCTCTCCATCATCTACCAAAAATAATATAAACAAACAAACAAAAACTATTACTTACTCCAAGTACGATTCCGCTTTGCCTATCCACCATTTGCAAAGCAAGTAAGCAAGCCAAAACCAAACCATCTTTATCTATCCGTTTTATTTCAAAAAGTATTTGAATCCTTGATATCATTTTGTATTTGTATATTTTGGCCATTTCACAAGGATAGGAATAGGACTTCCTTTGTAAGTGGTATTTATACCGCCCTCTTCTTTATAGAGAGAATATATACTTTTGCATCACTGATGTAGCTTGCGGCGGTAATGTTCCTTATATACTTGATGGGTGAGAGCATTGCTCTTCATTTTGCAACTCAAAAAGGAAAGACCATCACTTCAAAGTTATATTGCTTTATATTGAGTCTAAGTATTTAAGCTATTTTGGGAGTTTTGTGTATCTTTACGCTTTGGTTTTTTTTTTCTGATTTCCCGGTTTCTCGGTGCTATTACAATCGTTGTCCTTTGCAATCGTTGGAAAGTGATTTGGAGTTTAAAGTTTTGCATAGAAAAACTTTAAATAAATTTTGTTTTCGCCATTTTGAAATTCTATTGGAATATTGGAAAACAGAAGTTGAACAAAAAAACTGAAATGAGGGTATCCTTTTGTAATCCTGTTTTTTTTTTTGAGTATAAGCAGTTCATCCTATTATATGCTGGCGAATGATGTTGGTGGTGGGGGTTGGTGCGGAGAAAGAATATTGTACAAAATCAGCATTGTGATCTTTTCCGCAGTTGATTGGAGAACGCGCAATCTGCATTTAAAGCAAGTTTTGTCTTTGTGGAACAAAGAAATAATCCTCTGAACAAACGGCAAGCACAGAGATAAATCATTCGAATTAAAGGAAATACGAATAAATTACTTTTCGAGTGTTTTTCTGTTGTTGTATTCTTTGTCTTTTGGTTCGTGTTTTTTTTTTTTTTTTTTTAAAGAAACGCTAATTGCAAAGATAAACCCTGCGGAGGTTTTGAATATAAATTTCCGGTGCACTTGTTTTTCATAGAATTGAAAAGGGAGAAAGGCTGACAGAGCCTTAGGTATCTACTTATATGCTATTGCTATAAGAGATTCATTACGTCCCAAATCTTTCTTCGGAAGCGGCACTTAGATATATACATAATTCATATTACCAGCTCAGTCAGTTTTAAATTAAAAAAAAAACTTTAAAATTGTTTCGAAATACTTTCTTAGAACGACTTACTAATGAATACGAAAAATTGCCATAGCTAAGAGGCGAGTTAAAATTTGTCAGTTCAAGACAACTTTATAATCTAAAAATATAAAAAGTGGAAATATGGGATTTCACATGGGATCACGGGATCAGAATGCTCTAAATGAAGGTACAAACTTCACAAATCTAAAGTTTTATGTAAATAAATATGAAACAAATATTTTGTATGTCCAGGGCAATTTTAAAAAGTATGTAAATAATTTGATTGAAACAAATTTTATAACATTTTCTTTAAGTTAAAAAAATTAATTTAGGCTATTTTGTATTTCTTACTACTTGGTTTAATTTTTCAGCTGGAAAAATGCAACTTTTCAGTCTAGTTTGGACAAGGCCCTAGTGAGTTTTCATTAAGGAGAATTTAGTCGAGGAAAACTTGTCACTCACTTTGCAAGCCCTTGATGGATTTCAGTACCAGCATTTTAGACGAGGGAACATTTTCAAAAACTCGTGAGGCCCTTCCTAGTAAAAACTAGTTGGATATATTTTGGAACACCATCATGAACGTCTCTTATTGTACACCAAAAATTTTATTAGAACGACGCAAATTCAGTATCATACAACACTTTTTTCTCTTTTTCCTGTGTCTCCTTTTTCATATCACACTTTTTATTATGGGTATGAGACATCACTGTGTGTAATAGACTTGCCATTGAGGAAAAACCTGTTCTAAGTTAGTCTTTCTTAGAAGCAAGTACATACAATCCTGTTCTATTCCATCTGTAATTGTTATGCAATACGGTATCAAACATTAGAGTATGAAACTTATTCCCTTTCGAAATCGAATTTTTGTATAGCTAGCCCAGTTGGTAATGTATTGGACTGACAAGCAGAAGGTCCCGGGATCAAGCCTCACATAATCCTACGAGGCAAAAGGGTTTATAAACGCCAAGGCCCTTGTTCTATCCTTTGCTTACCTCTAGTGTCTAGTGCCCTATCGAAAACTAGATTGTTTTTCTGCGTGGGTTTGTTATGGCTATAAACTGCCAACACATTGTTTTTCCGGAAGCTCTTAAATATAAACAAAAAATACATACAAATGTTAATGTACCTAAATAGAACTACCTATAGCAAAAAATAGTAGCCCGTAGCGTAATGGTTAGTGCGTTCGACTGTCACGCTGGAGGTCTGGGATCGCTTCCCAGCCTCGTCCACCTAAACAACTAAAAAGTTTTTTTTCAGAGCTACTGCCTCTTGCGAGGAATTGACAAATCCTCCAAGAGTATCACTTGTCACGAATAAGTGCTTCTCGTCTAGCCGTTCGGATTCGACATAAAATTGTAGGTCCCTTCCATTCCTGTCGAAAGGCGCACACAGGAATGGTTGCGAGTTGTTAGTCACTAGGCCCTGGTTCTTCATAAGCCGTTGTGCCACCCGATTTATTTCATTTATTTATAGCAAAAAATATAATATTCAAAAGTTTGCAAATCAACGCAATACAGGTCGGCTATTATCATATACAATCTATAACAAAATATAATTAAAATACCCAAGGCTTACATTTTGAATGACTTCTAATTTTATAGATATTATCTATACTTTGTGAAATGCTTGCATACATACCTACTACTTATACTTTAGAAACCTAAAAGCAGTAAAAACTTTTAAAACATCACTGATGAGTTTAATAATCCACGTTTATGCTGTTTCCTTTTTATTTCGACTCTACACTTTATTGGCAAGCAAATTTACTGCAGTCAAACTAATTGAAGGATTTCATTTATTCCTTATACAAAAAGTTTATTGATCGTAAAAAAATATATACCTACTCGTACCTACCTACAGACTCTGTAGTACAGAGGTATTATAAACATTTAACAACAATTTGTGTGTTTCTTTTTGTGGTAATAGCATTTAATTTCGCTTTTACTATGCCTAAAAATATGCTCTAATGGAAAAAAATGTTCAACCTAAAAATCCACCCTCAATTTCAGAAGCCTAAAAGTTAGCAATCGGGTTTGAAATTATATACTTAAGTAGAAAAATAAGAAATAAAAAGTTTGAGAAAACTGATTAAGGAATTTCTCCACTTTAGAGCAACCTCCAACAACAACAACACAAAAAATAATAAAAGTACTAAAGAAGACACAAAAAACCAAAACGTGGGCAATGACAAGAGAGAGAGGATTATATTATTATGTTGTTGGTCTTTATTTTCTTATACCTACATATACATATTTTTATTTTTTTTTTTGTGCTTACTTGTTTAAAAAAGTTATTTCAGTGGATTGAGAACATTCTTATTATTTTTTTTTATGATTGCTTACTTGTGCTGACAAAATAAAATACAAAAACAAAATTTACCACCTACAATCTTTTAGGATGTATTTATATATCTATGTACGTACATATATATTTTGTTCATACTTTAGATGCCTCCTAACAACTTTCCCTGTTTATGTTTAACCAAGCTTGCTAAAAAGTACTTGCACAAATTGAAAAAGGTAGGGCGCTTCGAAACACATAAACGCATTAATGCGAACGGAAAGAATTTTTAAATTTGCTTCTACTTTAGAGTGCTGTTTAAACTTTTTAAATTGGTTCCGTGTATAATACTAATCACTTATGAAATATTTACAACAATAATTTATAATTTGCAATTTAGGCTTTAATTTTGAAATCATACCTAATAGGAATGGAAAAGAGAAAGGTAATAGGTTCGTAAAAAAATAGTAGAAATCGTAAGACCATAGCAATTAGTTTGTTTTATTCGCCAATTAAAAGTAATTATTAATATGGAGTTAAGACTATATTTTCAAAAAAAAAAAAAAATATAAATTTATTTTTTCAAATATATGTAACAATTTTTAATCATAACAAACTTTTTTTGAAAATGTTGGTACTTTAGTTATAATTTTTTTATAATATTTAAAAGCTTCTGCACAGTGTTGTTCCTCTACGTGTCGACTTTAGTTGTCTACATTTCAACGTAGACAATTGGTCGACAATGTCGAAAATGTAGAGAATGTGTCGACAATGTAAACAATAACTTAAATGTCACAAATAAAATCTTTCCAAAAATCCTGCTACAACCGATAGACAAGTGGTTGAATAATTTATAATAACAATAAGGGTATTCATGCAAGATAATTTTCCGCCTTGCCAGAAATATATAACTTTCCGCAAGATGTTTACATGAACACCCGCTTAAAAATACTTGCGTAAACGTGGGAAATAATCCAATTAAACGTCATAAATGACTTATCCCAGGTATCAGGTTTATTTCTGCACTTTTCGCAAACAAATTTGTGAGATAAAATTATCTGTTTTGCAGAATATTTCCGCCATACAAATTTTGACAGTTCATTTCTAACGAGATAAAATTATGTAATTTACCAGGTATATCTGGTTTTACGCCCGGTGCGATATTTTTTAATAAGTTATTCATGCAACGAGATAATTTTCCACTTTGCAGAAAAATAAACTTTTCCGCAAGATGATTACATGAACACCTTTTTATAAATACTTGCTTGAACGTGGGAAATAATTAAATTAAACATCACAGATGACTTATCCCTGCGTAGCAGGTTTATTTCTACACTTTCCGCATCAAATTCGTGAGATAAAATTATCTTTTTTACAGAATATTGTTCCCATCCAAATATAAAATTATCTGGTTTACCAAGTTTATCTGGGTTTTAGGTCATTGCGTTGGTTTAAAATAAAAGTTTGAAACACGTGGGTGGAAATAAAACTGGGAGTTGTTTTCTTCTTCCAACTGATGCTTTCATAGCTTTTTTTGTTATCAAAATGTTTTGATTGTATGAAAGTTTGGAAGTTATTCCATTCTTCAATTAAATGAGCTCTCCGGACTGCTGTAGGATTATGAAAAACGGTAGACCGGTAGGTCTTGAAGTGCATTACACAAAAGAAAAATCGAAAATTTTAGGTCCTCTGTTTATGGGTGTGGTATCCTATCCACCAACTCTCTTAGAATCGTTATCAATTATGAAGCACTTCGATTTCTGTAGAAAAATTAAATTCGGTAGAGTGATATGATTTGAAGTTCATATAGTATTAAGGTAAAAAAATGAAAACTGCAGATTTTCCATTCAGGGGGAGTGGCACCTAACCTACCCCCCCACTTTCTCAGATTTTTGTATCAATTATATGGGTAACGTACTTTGACGTTGAATGATGACCTTTTGACTTTAGAGATGCTCGTGTTCATAGTGCATCGAATAAAAACAATGGGGCGTAATCAGTCATTTTAGGGGTGTGTCTAAGTTAATCATAGGTTTAATTGAATTTTCAGACGTTGATTCTATTTTTTAAGTTTATCATTTCAAAATATTTGAAGCTGTTTGCGTAGTATACCAAGTTAATTATCTTACTAAAATATAAAACCACAGTTTGTAATTAAAATCGGTCTCTTTCATTCAGCCAAATTTGCCTTAAACTGCAGTTTAGTTAAACCTGGGTCTATCTGCGACATATTCGCAGTCTATCTGGGGCATATTCATATGCCCCAATATCTTAGCAAAAAAAGAAGTGAAATCGGATAAAAAAAAATAGAGAACTCTTAATTATGTGAGCAATTTATTAGTTAATGATTTGATTACTGAACCAAAATTTCAAGGTTTACTGGCAAGTGGAATTTTATCATTTTATTACTAAATTCCTTAAGCTTTGAAAGATTTTTGAAAATTGACCAGTAAACCATAGTAAAGTGATTCAGTGAACCCTACTCTAATTAAAAATATATGTATTTGAAACTGGCCAGTTTCACAGTGAGCACTTTACTAGAATAAGTTGCACTAAAGTTTCGCATATTGGTACTTTTTGGTAATTTTCGGAAGTCTGAGTTAGTGACACTTAAGTGCAATTTATGCAGGCAAGTATGCACTGCGAATTTTGGGATTTTGTGTCCTATATTTCGCACTTAAGTGCTACTACTGTTCCTGTGAAACTGGGCCTAAAGCCTTCATAAACATAGAACTACATAGGTATGCGTTTAGATTTAGATGAAATGATTTTTCACGACTTTCTTGTTGTGACAATTATCGTTTTTTTGTAAGATTTTTGTTTTTGGTTTAATAAATTTTAGTAGGAAAAATTATGAATTTTAATGGTTTAACAAATTGTCTACATTGTCGACAATTATGAATTGTCTACATTGAATTGTCTACATGTAGACAATCATGTAGTCTACATTTATAGTCTACATGGCACAACACTGCTTCTGCATACAACAATAATTTTAATGGGGTTATCCAAAAATGATAAAGTCGAATATATTCTGGTAAATATGCCCATTTATGCAAACAACGACAACTTTTATTCTTCTATAACAGAATAAATTAATTCTAAGTAGCAATACCTAAACCACTCTCATCGTTATCCAATACCGTAACCACTCTCATCGTCATCCAATGCCTTAACCACTGGAACTGCTATAATTATAATTGGTCGAAAGACTTGTGGAGGAGAAGCACTTTCTAGCACGTTCCAGAACCCTAGAAGATTCTAGTGGTTTTTTCTCGGTTATAAATACCCGATCACTAGTCCAAAAGTAGCAGTTTGATTTTAAAAGCGAATGGATAAACGTCGGTGTGAAAATAGTGAATTAAGAGTTGCATACTTCTGCTTGTTTATAATAAATGTATTTGTTGTTCAATTTGAATAAAAGAAATAAGTAAGCGAACTCTTAGCAAAATATTACAATATGAAAAGAGCTTCTATGGGTGGCACTGTCAATAAGAACGCAAAAAAGGGTATTTTTTTTAATTTTAAAGTAGTAGCAAATATTACTGAACACATATAAAAGTACATACATTTATTTTCCGAAATTCTTGCAGTTTTCTAAAAACAAAAATTCAGATTTTTCTTAACTTTTTTTTTCAAAAATCATACAATATTATTTCCAATATTTTACAAAATTAAGTACAATTCTTATTTTTAAAAAATCAATGGTATTGTCAATTTTTAGTAAGAAACTGAAAACCGGATGGTTCTAGTAAGGCCTTCTTGTTTTTTAAAATATTTGTAAACAAAGGACCAACTTCTTAAAACAACAAGACAAACACTAAGTTGAAGATAAAATGCACCGGTTGCCGAAATTCGGATTTTTCTTATTTTTATAAAAAAAATGGTTCCTTTATTTTTAAATATTTTAAAAAGTAAAAGCCCTTCACCCTCCGGTTTACAGTGTTTGTCTAAACTTGATATAGTCTAAGAGCCAACGACATAAAAAGTCAAGTCATTTGCGTGATGTTGAAACCCATACCAATACATAGCTCTGGAAGGGTAAAACCAGGATTACCTTGTCTGCCTGTCCATTCCCTTGACGAAGTGGTGGGGGTGGGGGGTTGAAAATGTAGATTTTCTAAAAATTTATCACTTCAATGAATTTTTTGAAAATATATCATGATGCTCTGTCATTTTCCTTACTTCTAAAAACCTTGATTTTGATGATCCCACTAGTAGAACTCAAGATATAAGCTTTTTAAGCGAACCTTATATTTGATTTCTTGGAGATTTTTAAAACGCAAAAAAATCAACAAAACAAAGTCTCCAAAAAAAGTAGCTTATGGTTCGTTTAAAAAGCTTATAACTTGATTTCTACTAGTCGGATCATCAAAAGCAAGGTGTTTAGAAGTAACGAAAATGACAAAGCATCTTGATATATTTGAACTGAATTGAAGGGAAAATACCCCGGATAAAAAATGAAAAATCTCCATTTTCAACCCCCCAACCCCACCCCTTCGTCAAGGGTATGGGCAAGCAGACATAGTGATCCTGGTCTTACCTTTCTAAAGCTATGTATTGGTATGGATTTCAACATTACGCAAATGACTTGACTTTTTACGTCGCGTCGTTGGCTCTCGGTCTAATAAGAGCACAGAATTTTGGAAACAAAAATTATACTTATTTACGTAAAATTTTTTTGGGTTTGAAAATAAATTTTTCAGCAACTATTTTTTTTTTAAATAAAATTAAGAAAAAGATTTCCGATATTGCAAAAAAATTTTCACAAAACTGACTACAATATCACTCTATCGGTATACAAAATAATGTTTTTTAAGTAAACACTCTTGAATTTAAAAAATCAAATAACTATTTTTTATTTAGTTGTATGTTTTTATGACCGTTATAAATTGTTTCAGTTTGTTTTTATTTTATGCGCTGTAGATTTTTTTTTTTGTTTAGCTCAAGCTACTTAGTAAATTCAGGGAATCTAAAACACAAAAACAATTGCAAGCTTTTAAAATGTTTTCATTAAAATCAAATAAAATATAATTGGTGAGATCTTAAAAAAAAAAAGTCAAATATTTCAGGATTTTTGAGGATACTATCAACAATATTGTGTCAAGACATTTTGGGAGTCAATAAATTTTAGTCTTTAAGCTGCATATATCTCGTAAATGATAAAATTAATCAAATTTTACACTTAATCAAGTTTTAAACTTAATCGAATCAAACTACCAATCTAAGACGGAATTGACAGAACATCATTATTTACCATTACAAAAGGAATATTTTATTAATTAAAGTGAACGAATGATCTTGATTTAAACTTTGACTCTATACCCAATGATATAAAAACTTTTCAGGCAGCAAAATAAACCTATAATAAATTTGGTATGCAAATCATAACCCAAAGGTCATAATTTAATGTATTAGACAAATATAATCCCGCCTTCACAAATTTTAATTTTAATAATTTCGAATTAAAAAAAAAAAACAATAATTAGTCATCCCAAAGTCTAGACAATCAGGGAAAAAGGACATCGTAAAAGCGAACCCCTATTAGAATAAAATTAAATAAAGCCTGGCACGTAATTATTAATGTTTACATTATTATTGGTGCAGTAAAAATACAAACAAAAAGGGAAATTACATCATTATCATAACCATATCACGCAAAACAATGAAAATACAAAATCCACAACTTTTTTTATTGTTCTTATTCAAGAAGAGAATAAATAAATATGTAAGACCACAAGAATGCTTCGAAAAATTAAAAAAAAAAAAACATAAATTGGTTGGCGCAATGGCTCGTGAAGAACCAGGGCCTAGTGACTAACAACTCGAAACCATTTCTGTGTGCGCGTGTCGACAGGAATGGAAGGCACCTAGCCGAACGGCTAGACGAGAAGCACTCATTCATGACACTCATTCCTCGCAAGAGAGAGAAACCCTGGAAAAAAAAACTTTTTAGCTTTTTGGTGGACGAGGCTTCAAAATATTAAAGTCCAATAAAATGGTAATAAAGTAGAGTCAAACTTAGTTTTGACACAATAACGTTATTTTAATAATAATTTAACTGTAAGAACTCAGGTCTTTTAAATGCAATGCACGGCACTAGTTAAAGGAAAAGAAGGAAAGGAAAGAATTAGATGAAGAAATTGAAGATTGCAATAAAATTACTTTTGTTTGAAATAGAGTGATTGAGCTTTTTAATTAGGACCAAAATTTGTTACACCTCTGAAGTTTGCATTTTATTGTACCCGAAAGTCTAAGCCATGCACACAAAATTTGATGTATTACTCCTTCTAGCACTTAACCACTCCCGGCTCCATTTCGTTCTCTTTATGTATTTAAATCTATTTTTTATTTCTATCCCAAAAAAAATATTCGACTTGAAATTGTGAACATTTGTTGCCTATGTCCGACTCTCTGTACTTTGTACCTTCAAAAATATACTTATATATAATATATATTAACCCTACATTAAGGACTCTTAAAAAAGGATGAAAATCAGAACTCCATTGAGCTCATAAGACTTTCTAAGCTTTTCTATTTAAACCAAAATGAACAATGACGAAGACCTGGTGCGTCGTCGGTGGTATGAAGTGTACGATGATGCCTCAAAGCAAAAAATAATATTCATACTCGGTGTAGACAGAGATATTGATCGTCAAGAGTCAAGACCAAACATTAGTTTAATTCTTAAATGGTTTTTGGGATAAGAGGTTTAAAAGTTTTATTCTTTTGACCAAACGAACTCTGCTGATTGACGCCTAACTTCTCACACACAATTCTTTATTCTTATCAAAAGTAACCTGAATATGCTTTTAAATTAATTATATAAAATTCTTATGTGTATGATTTCACTTCACAAATTGCCAGACAGACAGACTCTAGAAAATCGTTTTAACTTTTTTGATCCTTAATGTAGGTATAGATAGGTGTACTCGTATAAACGAATGATGAAGAAAGAAAAATTATTCTCGACTTAAGTGCAAAAGTATAAGTATATAGGTATATATACTTTCAGTTCGAAAGATGCAATCCACTTGAGTTGGTCCAAGACTAAAGGTCTCTTAACGGACAAGTCAAGTATAAAAATTATTTTTTTTTTGTCAGTCTTTGCAAAGAAACGAACCAAAAAAAAAATAAGGAAAATAGGATATCATCTCAACTTTGTTAACAAAATAGATACCAACATAACTCTAGAGAGGCTGTAGATAAAAACAAAACCAAACAAAAAAAAAAAAAAAACACCCACGAAACAATACATCCAACGAAGATGAAGACAACTTTAGTATATAAATAGATGAAATGAACAACTGTACTACTGGCACGTTGCAATTTGTCTGAGTTTAATTTTTAAAAGAAGGACTTTTGAAAAAATGGACAATAACGAGCGTTTCACTCAGAGAAAGTAAAATAACTTTCGTTAAACTTTACCCTAGAAGAAAATATCTCAACAGAAATCTCTTAGAAGAACTGTATTCTGCAAGAAAAAGTTTATATACATTTTTCTCAAAAACCAGAGAAAAGGATATGATATATCTTTACCAACAGGCTTCCTTATACTTTTTTTTTGTTTTTAAAGAAAAAAAAAAAAACTATTTCGTTGGAATTTTGTGAATCCAGCTATGTTCATACGCCATTATTTATTTTATACACAAACAAATTCCAAAGTGTATACAAAGCTATGTAACCATTTTGAAGAACAAATTGTTTAAAAAAAATGTATGGGGGATTTGAGTTAAAATGAATAAAGAGACTAGCCTAGATGAAGTGGATGGAAATACACAATAAAGTTGGGTAGACACAAGGCATAGACAAGCAATACATAAGAATTAGGACTCAAAAACTATACAAGTGGTAGTTCACTTTTGAAAATATGAGTGAAGTTGATAATGGTTGAATGAACGCAAATAATTATTATTTGCCAGAAATAGAAAAATGATATTTAAACTTTTTAAAAAAATGGGCACGACTGGATCGCACAAACCTGCTCTCGTAGCTAGAATTGGTGATGTACAAGTACATATTTATTGGTTCCAACATTTTATGATATCATTAAAAAAATTAAATAAATTATTACTATAAATAACTAAAAGCTTGTTATTTTAACGGTTTAAAAAGTTAGAGCTGAAAATGAAGTATGTCATCTCATTTGTTTGATAAATACGAATTTATGAAAAAAATCAAAAATCGTTGCAACGGTTTTCTTAAATATTATTTTTTTATAAATAAATTTTTTTTCACATTTTTTTCCATTTAATAAAATACAATTTTACAAAAAATTAAAAAAATATTCATTATCCCATTTTCAAGATATTAAAAAATTTTAAAAATTGGTGTTTCGTCCCGGCGGCGTTCTCACTTGGACTCTTTAGTTGACAGTGAGACCCTTGTCAAGACGCAATTTTTATTAAGTTTAAACTTAATTAAAATAGCGTTTTGACAAGGACCTCACTGTCAACTGAAGAGTCCAAGTGAGAACGCCGTTTTAACTTAATAAAAATTGCATCTTGACAAGGCCCTCACTGTCAACTGAAGAGTCCAAGTGAGAACGCCGGGACGAAACGCCAATTTGTATGGACTAAAGGCCGTTAAAAGCCATATTGATTCAATAATTCAACAAGTCCAATTAAATAATGCTAAGTCTTCTACTTGGCTGATGTATTTTAGTAGCATATAGAATTTGTATTATAAAAACACTCATATAAAATTCCTATAGAAAGTTGACTCATTCCACAAGCAATTAACAATGATTTTCAATTTTTTTAGAAAAAATCTTATAGCTAAAATTGACCATGTAATTTGCATTTAAAATTTTAATTTAATTTCGGCACGGGTTAAAATTGAGAAAGAAGGCTGATATTTTGAGGGAATTTTTTTTTTGCAACGTGTACAAAATTTACGTCCCTGGAAGCAAATATTTTCGACATGACACAAAATAACGGACACCCTAGTGGGCATAATAGTTAAAAAACACTATGTACCAAGTTTTTCTCGAGGTATTTGTGCTACCCTTAAAATGATTTATCACTATAGTGCAAGCAGTTAGAAAAGTTATATAGAGTTGAAGAGGATTAAGGAGGAGAAACCAGTGAACATTGATCTTGAATGCTTTGAGGTCATAATGGGTAGGAAATATCGATTTTGGCAAACTAAAGCACAAGACCGCCGGACGCCTGTTTTTACTTCACTCTAGTAGACAATTGTTTTTCCTTATCCCTTAAA
This sequence comes from Melangyna quadrimaculata, assembly GCA_949320155.1. Lineage (NCBI taxonomy): Eukaryota > Metazoa > Arthropoda > Insecta > Diptera > Syrphidae > Melangyna > Melangyna quadrimaculata. The sequence goes on from OX439484.1 coordinate 46,884,055, forward strand.
ATAATACTGGAACTCTAGATCCTCGGCTCCCAAACTGTGTTCCGCGAAAGAGTTCGAGGTTTCGCGACTTTCCCGAAGTACAAACAGTAAAAACACAAAAATATATTTTTTTTTTTTCAAATTCAAATATGAATAACTTTTGGTCAGTTTTTTGTACAGAATAAAGCTCTTTGCACAAGTTTTCCTTATTATTTCATCGACTGGAATCAATCAATAATGCCCTACCAATTGTTACAGAGACATTTGCTTATACTGAGGATTTTTTGTTTATTTTTTAAAGTTTCATTTATCTTTTCTTTTCTTTTCTTTTGTTTTTGAAATAAAGAAAGTTTACATAATTATCACTGGCACAATACTAGGAGGATCAATCTTTCTCTGCCTTTTTGCAGCCTTATTAGGAGACTTGTACTTGTAAGCTTCTGACGACTTTTTATGACAAGTGTTCTTATAATTTTGATGCAATTTTTTAAAAAGTTGTGGCCGAATTCACTCGAAATACAGGCCAATTTCACCACAACAAATATTATCTTTGATAGTAAATATAATTGTTTGTTATATTGGTACATTAAAAAAAGTAAAGCAAATTCGTAAAAGTAAAGCCAATTTTTTCCCACCTACACAGTTTGTGATTATAAACACGTGTTACGTTCTCGTAATTTAAAAAAAAAAAAATAATTTTCCGACGAAAATTACGAGCCACACTCACATGAAATATAAACAAAAATTGGTTTTGAAATGTGTTTGCGTTGTTTTTCATTTTTATCGTTAAGAGTTGGGGTTCCGAAACATATGTTGACCTTGTTAAGGGTTCCAAAGCTTAAAAGGTTTGGGAACCGCTGCTCTAGAGAAGTAAAAAATCAAATTTATAATAAAGGTGCACTCGGGCGTATACGTACTTTTTTATTTTATTGAATTTTTTCTACAATTTTTAAAAGTTTTCAAGAGTTTGCAGTTTTTCCAAATTGCTTGAATTAGAGTAATTTTTCACTATTTATTTTAATACATCAAAACCCAATACAAAAAAAAAACCATCAACGCTTAAAATAAAGTTGCTACCCATATGGTTATTTTTTGGATGGGTATATTTCTGCCAATTCATATCAAAACATATTTATGGGTCCATCATATTAAAGCCTCTTCTTCTTTTTATTTGAACATATTATATATCTTGAGTCTGTCTTTGAACAACAAAAAGTTTTGAGCTATTAAGTAAACAAAAAATTAAAGTCAATGATTTTTCGACTTTAAGGTCGGTTTTTATTAGTTTTTTCTGCTTAACTGTTTATATATATTTTTTCAAGCCATCTGATGAATAGAAAATCTTATTTCCAACAAGAAATCATTTAAGTAAAACTCTCAAATTCAGCTTAGTTTTCGTGTTACACCAAAAACATTGCAAAATGAGTAGTGTGACCATTGTTTCAGATAAGCATATGGGTAAATTTGGGAAAATGTTGTGTTCTAAGTAAGCCAAAATTCCAGGTTACCATATCTAATAACAAAAACCCGTAAAATCATTTATTTTTTTCTTACCTTTTCATATTTGGGTTATTCAATAGTCTATTAAGGGACAAACAATATGCCTAAAGGACTATGCAAATGTCTAAAAAAAATCCAACTGAGTCACAAAAATCCATATTCATGCAGTGACAATATTCATAAGAAACAGATTGTGGATTGGATTGTAGATTGGATTATGGACATCGTTCATGGCCAGTGGAGGCGGCGTGTAAGGAAGGCTTACTATATACATACTGACGAATCACCTATGAGTTAACCATGCTTGTTCATTAAATAAAATGTTTAAATGTAAATACAAAAATACACCTTGAGCAACTTATATTAGAAAATAAGATTTTCAAAAGCACACGTTGCTTTTTTACCATCAGGCAAATTGCATTTCTTCCACCACTTATCTTGAGGAAACGACAAAATACTTGCCTCAATTAATTATTTCTGTGAGGCAAATAAAAATATAGTTACCGGTACCTACCAACCTACTTCAAAACATAACAAATCTTCATAATAAAAAAATATCCTTGTAACACTTCAACGGAACAACTTACCTATAATTTTCCCCTTTCAAAGACAACGCACTGGCAAGACACTATTATTAGTATACATAAAGTGAAACTAGGTATAACTATAGAGCGCTCCCCTAGCATACAGATCCTTACGCAACATGGCACACTTTATTTTGTGAACAAAAAAAGAAGTATTCTACCTCAGGACTGACTGTAGGTATACCTAAGTATAAACTGGAGGCACCAGGTACCTAGCTAGTTGTTATGATTTTTTTAAATGAATTTCTCATTAAGATACTTCTGTTACAACTTTTACAGGAGTAGGACAAGGAAAAGAAAAAGTAATGTTTAACCACGTATCCAGGTCATGATGAAAAACAACGTCCCATCTGGCGTTTTGTACATTATCATCGCTTCGCCTAACAATTCCATTCTACATCTCCAGTATAACTGAAACCTATACTCCCGGTTTTCTTTTCCTCACTCTATCCCTCTCTCTCTCTGTAGGAGGATGATGTTCTACAAAAAGGCCAGTTCTTCACAGTAAGTAATCTGAAGAGAAAGTTTAAATGAAAACTTAAAGAAACATCGCAGTAACAGGACTTAGGATGCTTCGTTTTTTTTTTCATAACTAATTATCATACGAGCAAAAGACGTGACCACATTTTCTATTTCGTTGTTGTTGTTTTGTTAACCTTAAGCTCTTGTCATAAAGTTTAAATAAAATGAATTTGTAAAGTGTTTACCAGGAAAATATTTACATTGTCCAACATAGGAGAGTGTAAAGGAACAACGTCCAGAACAGCAAACAAGTTTAAAAGCGCTAAGGACATCAGAACACTTTGCATAGAAATTTAGTTTGGGTGGTTGTGTTTGTTTAAATTTTTTGTTTTGTTGTTTTCCACGAGCGGTCTTTTTTGTAGAAAATGCCACGCTTCGCGGGCTGAACTGTAGGAGGATGGAAATGTAATTAACATAAAGTAATTATGAAACTACATCAAAACACTGTTGGGAAATTCTTGACAATGGAAAAATAGATTAAACTATATGTATAGATACAAACAATTTTACACCGAGCGAAAACCCCGTTTCAATTAAAGGTACCTAGGTCTGTTTGGTGTAACGACGCAAATCCCACGTTCTAGGATGCAAATCGATGCGTCATAATATTATGCTACTTATCTAGCTGTATGTATGTATTATGTGTACGGGAAACTGTATTTTGTCCTTTCCTTAAGATTAGTCGTAGAAGAAATGCAACTTGCTTGATGGTAGTAAACAACGTGTGCTTTTAAAAATATTATTTTCTTATAAATTGCCTAATTTGTATTTTTGTATTAACATTTAAACCTTTTTTTACTTGCGATATACGTAGTATAGGGCAAGTTTAGGATTCGTGCAGAAAAAAAAATCGAGATAATAATTTTCCCTAACATTACGATGGTAGAGAACGCAAAAAAATTGGGTCTCGCAATTCTGTCTGTCTGTCCGTCTGTCTGTCTGTACCTCGACCTGCAGTCTAAACGGCTGAAGCAATTCTTCAAACCTTGGACTTAAGGTTCTTATGGGATTCCCTAGAGGGGATATTGAATTTTGTTTTTTAGCTCCAAAAATAACGGTACCTGCCATACAACCAATATACAAAAATTGATTTATTTCAAAATCGGCTACAACGATTTTTTATTACGGGCTACTATAATTACTACAATTAATATTTTGGTAGAGATTTTTTTTTTATAACGGTTATTAACGGTACCTGTCATAGAACCGATTTTTTGGTTTTCAAATTTCTCGTTTATGGCTACACCGATTTCAACCAAATTTTTTTAGGTAAGAGGTCCTTTTAATTTTAACAATTTTGCATATAAAATTTTTCAAAAAAATTATTTTTGAATTTTTAAAAAAATATTGAATTTTATTTTTTTTGAAAATTCAATATCTTGAAAACGGCTTAATTATTTCTTTTTTAATTTTGTGAAAAATTGTATTTTAACATATACTAAAAGTTGGCATACCACATTTAATTTTTTTATATTTTCAAAAAATTATTAAAAAAAAACCGCTCTAACAATTTTTGAAATTTGTTTTCCATAAATTCATATTTATCAAACAAATCAGATAGCATACTTTTTTTTAAGCTCTATCAGTTTTAGCTATTAAAAAAAAAATATATTAATTTATAGTAATAATTTTTATTTTCAATCGTTTTTAAAACTTCTTTAATGATATCATAATGTTATAGAACCACTATATATGCACATTGTCAATTTTGAGCTACGTTCAAGTTGTTAGCTACGAAGGCAAGTTTGTGCAATCCAGTCGTGCCCATTTCTTTAATGAACAATAAGAAATGTATGGTTAAGTGATTCGTACGTTGGTAGTTAAATAGACTCGCTAAGGCATATTGTTTGTCCCTTAATAGGCTATTCAATATACCTGCATTTTTAAGGATAAGAAAGGAGCAACTGGCGCTCACGGGTTTTTATTATTAAATATGGTTGTCTGGGATTTAGCTTACTTAAACACACAAAATTTGGTCAAAGTCACAAATGCATATCTGAGAGATATGCATTAAGATATAATTAGATATAATTTAAGAATGGGGGTGATTAATTTTGTTTAAATATTGATTTTTGATGTTTAAAAACAAAATTGTTAAATAAATCGTAAGTGCAAACAATTTGGAAAAACTGAAAACCTTTTGAAAACTTTTAAAACTGGCAGAGAAAAATTAAATAAAATTATTACAAATTCAATAAAATAAAAAAAAAAAACATACACGACTGATTGCACGAACTTGCTCTCGTAGCCAACATTTAAAATGTTGCTATAGACATTGACGGTGTAGATATAGTGAAAATAAAAAACATTTTAAAATAGCAGTTATTAATTCTTTTGATGTAATACAAACGAATTTGGAAAAAGCTAAAAATAAAAAAAAATGTTTTTTTTTCTTTGATTTTATTTTTTCGCAAAAAAAAATTATTTATACAAATTTTAAATGCAATATAGGTTGAATCACTAAGAAGTAATAGTGAATTATTTAGTAATTTGTATTAAAGGTCTAAATAAATTAAACACCCCTGAAGAAACGTCGGGAAAATTAATGAATTATTCTTTTAATTGGATTAAAGAATCAATTATCAAAAAGCCCAAAATTTAAAACTAAAATTATTAAATAGATCAAATCAAATTAAAATTGTGGCATGAAGTATTATTAAAACTGGTCTTATGATGATAAGTAAAAGTTTAATCAAAATCGTTAAAGCCGCTTTCGAGAAAACTTGATAAAACCGAAATCATTGTATGGCAGCTACACGTTCTAAACGAGCTAAAATAAAATTTCCAAATCCTCCTCTTGGGAGTCACATAAAAAAACATCATACCAAATTTGAAGCAAATCCGTTCAACGGTTGAGGCTCTAGCTCGCGATGTATATCAGGAAACTCAAACGCAAAGACAAACATACCGACAGATGTCCTTACGAAAGTCGCTTTTTTGGACTTCTCTATTATCGTAATGTTAGTTTTGATTAGAACCTCGAAATTTTTTTTTGACACGAAACCCTGAAGAATAAGTAAAAACAAAAAGTACGTATACGCCCGAATGGACTATTATATTAAATTTGAATTTTAACTATTCTGCTTCTGGACAACTTGAATCATTTTAAGGAACAAGGAAATCAAACTCTCTATAAAAGTGAAGTAGTAAGTGAGAACAGACGTCCGTCGCGTCGGTCTGTTTGTCTATGCTTCCATCGCGTACATCGAGCTATAAACGTTAGAACGGATTTACTTCGAATTTGGTGTGAAGAATTGTTATTCCCCAGAAAAAAAAATCAAATGTTTGTTTTAGCATATCTAGAACAGTTGCAGACATACAAGTTTTCTCAAAACTGACTCTGACGATTTCCATTAAACTTTTTACATGTTATAGATAAGATAAGATAAGATAGTTTAAATAATGCTGTTAACCAGGTTTTTGCCAAAATATGCCACTAACGAAAATAAAGTATTCGGTTTTTTTTTTTTAGCAAACTACCGTTTTGTAGGATATTCTTGAATATCTTGTAATTGTCTTTGTTGATTTTGTTACAATTTTTCAATTCGGTCGTTCTAAGTTAGGCGCCAGTTATAGCTTCCATTGAAAACCATCATTTAAAATTTGAACATTCAATTTTGAGGAACTTAAACAAATAAATCAGATGGCATTTTGGTACCGAAATGAAGGTTGTTAGTTATACAGTGTGTCCGGTAATTCGTGTGCCATACTTTAGGGTGTGATTCTTGGTCATATTCTAAGAAAAATATTGTTCCACAGTAAAGACCGATTTTGAACTTTGGCATCACTTTTTGACGATTTTAAAAAAGGCTAACTTTGGTGTACCCTGACCCATGTTAACTCAATTTCGCTGTTAGTGCTAATGGTGTGCCATACTTTAGGGTGTGATTCTTGGTCATATTCTAAGAAAAATATTGTTTCACAGTAGAGACCGATTTTGAACTTTGACATCACTTTTTGACGATTTAAAAAAAGGCTAACTTTGGTATACCCTAACCCATGTTAACTCAATTTCTCTGTCAGTGCTAATGGTATGGACCTCATTTTGGATTTTTTTTTTAGAAGAAATACTAGCCTTTAAGACTACGTTTAAATTGAGCTAATATGTTTTTAGGGTTGCCAGATATTCAATTTTAAATAGTGTTCAATTTTTCCTGGCCGAGCAAAAGTTGATTTTGAGGTCAATTTTTTTCAAAAAATGCGTAACAAATATAGGGTTTTCTTGTTTTTACCTGATAAAAAAACGATAGTTACAAAAAAACTCATTAATAAATGCACCCAAAAGCCCATACATTTTATGTTACTTGGGAATATCTAAAACATGTAAAATTAAATATAAAATATATATTTTGCCCTGAGGTGTAAAAGGTTTGAATTGAATAAAACAATAATTTGTGTAGTTTTCCATACAAAAAATTCCAGTACAGTGAGATCGGGAGATCTTACAGGCCATTGAATTGGTCCATTTCTGCCTATCCATCTGTCACCGTATTCTACATCCAGCCAATCCTTAACTTGAGGACCATAGTGGGGCAGAGCACGATCTTGTTTGAAAAATGATGAAGTTAATTGAAACAGTGGAACATACTCCAATAGGTCTGGTAGATTTTTTTGTAAAAACTCAAAAAAGTTAGTAGAATTAAGTCGAAGTGGTAATTTCAAAGGCCCGATTAAATTATTTCCAATTACACCTGTCCACATATTGACACTGGATCTGTGCTGAAATGATCATTGCCGTCTTGAATGTTGATTGCATGAATGGAGATTGTGGAAATTCATAATACCATCTCTTGTGAATTGAGATTTGTCTGTCCAAAGAATTCTGTTTTTTAACTCGTTGTCATCCAAGCTTCTCTCTAGAAACCAATTACAAAATTTGAGTCTCTTTTCAAAAAGCGCTCTTATCCAACTGTAATCGTGACTTAACTTGATAATCTGATAAATGAACTTGTTTTTCTATTCTTTTATACCACTTATTTAGGTAATTTACCCGTTAAAGAGTTATACCCCAAATTTAACTCTCCTTGAGGTTTCGACAGCAAGTCAAGTAGGCATAAGTACACTTTTAACCCTTTTCATGAGTGCACAGTCTAAAAAGTAACATAAAAAGTATCAATTCTTGGTAAACCACTTCAATTCCCAAGTGCTGCAGCAAAAATAGGTAAAAAACACAAAATTCGTTTTTTTACCTGTTTTAAAATATATGGGTTTTTGGATGCACTTATCAATGAGTTTATTTTTTATTATTGTTTCGTTCATCAGGTAAAATAAGAAATCTTTGTGTTTATTACGCATTTTTTTACGCAAATTGACCTCAAAGTCAAAATTTTGATCGGGCAAGAAAAATTGAACACCATTTAAAATTGAATATCTGGCAACCCTAAAAACATATCGGCTCAATATAAACGCAGTTTTAAAGGCTAGTATTTCTTCTAAAAAAAAATTCAAAATGAGGTCCGAACCATTAGTAATGACAGAGAAATTGATCTGAACATGGCTCAGGGTACACCAAAGTTAGCCTATTTTTAAATCGTCAAAAAGTGATGCCAAAGCTAAAAATCAGATTATCAAATGGATTTTGTTTTTAATTCCTTAAAGACCGCAAAATTCGTAAATAAAAAATAAATAAAAACATTTAAAATAAGGAATTCAAAACAAAATCCATTTGATAATAAGTGTTCGACCACAAAAAGGCTTTATTTTAGTGATTAAATTCTACTGAAAATCTATTCTTAAAATCAGACTCTTTACTGAAGAACAATATTTTTCTTAGAATATGACCAAGAATCACATCCCAAAGTATGGCACACGAATTACCGGACACCCTGTATATTTGTTTTAGTCTATAAAATGATTAGTTTGCTTTAACAAATAAACAGCTGAAATTTTGTTCCCAAAAGTGGAACACATTCGTTTCAATGATATATTTTACTTTCTCATTCTCTTCCTGTTCTCATCTGTCAGTTTTTCGTTCAATGACCGCCCCTTATCTCAAAGTTGGTTTTTCAATGAAAGAAATTTTCAAGATGGCTATAACCGACTTGGCAAAAAATATTCCACCGTATCACATGATTTGTGTTTCAATTATGGATTTTAATGACATCTATAACTGACGGCTTAGTTAGAAAATAATGCATTTTAAAAAAATTAATTCAAAGAAATTAGTTTCTTTTATTTTTAGCCTTTTTTCCACATTCTTTTTTTTTATATTGATCGTTAACGAGAAAATAATACAAATTGTTATCATTTTTCAATGTTAATGATCCAATAAAAAAACCCTGAAGAAGTTGTGGATAACGACGAAACGTTGAGATAAGATGGAATAAAGTTTTTTGTTTGCATTTAAATTCAATTGACCAAAACAGCCTGCATACAAAATATATGCAGCAATTTTGAATGTTTTCGATTTTACATTCAAAATTGCTGTTTAAAATGTTTATATTATTTCCTCGTTAACGATTTAAAAATATTTTCGAACCACTACTATAGACCATATTTTGAAAAAGCAAGTAAAAGAGAATTTTCTAAATTAAAAAAATGTAGAAGAATTGTTTATTCAGCCACGCGATAAACCGTTATAGTTGTTCTATAGCCTCTTCAAAACATCCTTCTATACTAGAAGCGCTTCTCCGATTCTTCAATTTTATGATAAATGAAGTGTTTTTATCAAGTTTCCTAATAGTCCAAAATTTGTTTCGAAGGATTTCATCTTTTTTTTTTAAAACCTGTACTGTAATAGTAAGGCACTTGAACTTAGAGCAAGTAGATACCTACGTGAAACCTATTCATGCTTAAAATTTGTATAAATACTTGTATTTTACCTAACAACGAGATCTTTTTTTACAAATTTAAAACGATATTCTGCAGTAAGGCATCAAAGAAAAAATCTATTTTTTTTTTTTGTTTGGTCTTCCATAGAATTGAAATAACTAGTGATTGCACATGCACATGTATTGGTACGAACATACAAACACACTTGTTATTTTTCTATTTCAAAAGGTTTTGCCAGAAACTTTTTGGGTTTTAATTAAAACTCTTTTGTTGGCCCCCACGTGGATAGCTTAAACTACTCGTCGTCGTTACATAATATGGTTTTTTACATTTTCTATATTGTTGAGCAAAATAATTGTATGTCCTTAGTTTTGGTTTAAGAGCTCTGTGTTGTTTGTTTTGCACATACTAACGACATATTCTAATAAATCCTATATGATGGTCTATGGTTGTACTGTATCTTGACAACCTTCCAAATTCTAACAAAAACTGGTTTCTTATAATAAAACAAAAACTTTGCATGCACATACAAATTACAGGCATTAGATTCACACTATAAACCTACTAGTTTACTACTTCAAACATTAGCTACAAATAAAAAAGTCTTTATCTCTATTTTCTCAAGTATACCGAATACCGATTCTAATAAAATATCCTCGACACAGACACAACGTGATGCTCTGTTGAATATTTATCAGTATTCCAAAAGGGATCTAAGGGAGGTAATTATGTATAAGGAACACCAAAAAGGACCCTAGAGGTTATAGTCTTGTACACTGTCATGAATATGCTGGACCAAATTTAATTAATAGCATTAGCAGTGATGAAAAACAACCTCCTCAAGGGACCAAGGGAGGTAATGCAATTTTCTGGGAGACTTTGAAATTCGTATAATATGTGAAATGTGCAAGTTGGTTATTCAGCCAAATGTGAGAAAGTCTGTGTGTGATGGTTAATGGAGGAAATGAGAATGGGATGAATTTAATTAAATTATTATATATTTACATTTATGTATCTAGATGGAAAATGAAATGATATGTGTAAAATATTTAAAGATCCAATTAAATAAAATTGGTTGAAAGTTTAAGTAAACCAGGAAACTAATTTCTTAAAAACAAACTCAAAAGTGTTAAGCTCAACAAACGTGTGTTAAGTTTCTCTACGGAAAACAAAATATCAATTTCATCTCTGTCTGATGTTATAGAGCAATTTTTAGATCGAAATCGAATAAGGGACATGCAAAATCTTCGGAAATGTGCAGTGTGGTGTTATGGTCTGCACAACAAAAAACAAATTTAATTATTGTTCCAAACAGTCTTATGCAAAAATCATAAGATTTCCAATCTAAGCTTTTTTCTATAGTGCCCCAGGAAAAATAGAATATTATTTAGGTGTACAAAATTAATTAATGAAATTGGGTTTCTACCAGCATATCCAAAGTTGTCCAAGAATACCGCATTAGCTTTTCGTATAGGCGCTTTTAAAGATGACAACAAGTAGAAAATTGCAAAGTAGAAATAGATAGTAAATATGATACAAATTAATATTTGAAAAGTAGTGAGACAGAGTCGCCACAAATTTAATAAGATAAGAATAAAAACCACACGACTATCCTAAAAAAAAATAAAATCGTTCTCATTGCTGACTTATTTTTAAAGAAGACCTATTTCTAAGTAGAACAGTTGTAATGGTACCGAAAATTATTTAAATAGGAACAGGGTGATTGGCATAAGAAGTGAGAAAAACATATAGAGCTTTAAGGTTAGGTCGAGACAGTAAAAATTGTAAGCGATAGGGGAACTTTTCCTATCTATTTAGGCGGGAGGGTTGATTTTCTAAAAAAAAAATAACCAAACCAAAAATATTAAAAACAATAGTATAACACTTCCAAACCCTGTTTGATCTATTTTTTTTTTTTTTCAAAATTTTACATTTGTAAGTACTGTTTCAAAATTCTATCATCTTATTAATCCTTAGTCCAGCACTAAAAACAGTTTTTTTAGTGTTCCTATCCTGAATAATATTAAAAAAAAAAAATAAAGAAATTAACTTCTTAGTTGGTGGTCACAAGCATCCTCGCTCGATGACCCAATTAACGCTGTAATGCGCTGTTTTGATACCATAACTCATTTGACCTGTGGATTAAAAGAACATTTTTTAAGAAAATGAGGGTATTTGGTGATAGACCTCCCAACGGATCATCGCCTACGCCCGAGTTCGGCTGCAGTATGCTAAGAAATTTGCTGATTTGCCCAGGACGCATATGATCTGAGCCATTAGGGTGATCATCTAGTCTCACACTCGGATATGGTAATCTCTGTACACCTCCGTCTGCTTACACAGCATGACTTGTGGTTACCAGAGAAAATACCATCCGCCAAAACTCAATAAGGATTTGGATATAGGAAACACACTCGATAGGACCAAAGTTCGCAACTTAAAACCATCTACACTGGTGCCAACTAGACAACTTGTTGACTGGTAATGAAGCGAAGATTGGCACAACCGTGTGATCGTCCGGTCCTCGTGCACCATGAGCCACCTTCAAACACCAGTATAGTCTGCTAGCTCGCAGTCATAGGAGTTTGAGGAAGACGATGGTGCAAGAGGAAACCGAAGCAAATCCTAGTTCCATTTTGTCGCGTTGAGGAAAGAAGTCAAATCTTTGATCTTCATTCCGGAGAGTTTGTTAAGGTCGTCAAAAAAGGGCTTCCCAAAACATTGTTGCCTCATTCTGACCAAAGCGGGACATTTTCAGAGGAAATTCAAAACTGTTTCCTTTTCCTGCTGGTCCCCACAACTACGAAAGTGAGAATTGAAGGGATGCCAAGCTTCGCTGCATGTTTTTCGTGTTGGCCAGTGCATGTTGCAACGATCCTGGCAATGTCTCGCCTGGGTCTGCACATAAGGTTAATAGTTCGGGATTGATTATAAGTAGGCCAAATCTTTCTATAGAAATGATGCAGTTGGTTAAACTATTCCACCTACGAATAGATTCGCCAGTTCGTCAGCCCGTTAATTCCCCTCAATGCCACTGTGACCCGGAAGCCATATAAGAGTGACCCTGAGGTTAGTGTTCAGACTCAGAAGCTGATCCTGGCATTGCCTTAACAATTAAGAGGATGACGTAGCCGAATTAATGGCTTGTCTGTCTGAAAAAAATAGCCGTATTCCGGTTCTGGTTTGGATCTTGTTTAAGTAGCTTGCATGTTTCCCTGATTGCCAGTAATTCAGCTTGAAAAACACTAGCGAAATCAGGTAGCCGAAAATACCTGGATATAGTCAGAGACTCAGAAAAAATTCCCGCACCAACACCGCACTCCTTCTTTGACCCATCGGTAAAGATAGTTGTGTCGAAGTCGTTCGCCACGACACGTCATCATTCCACTCCTTTCTGGATGGGAATATAACTTTAAAATCTTTACCGAGGCTCTTTGTAGGGGAACAGTAGTCAGTGGAAGTCGAAAACATTTCGTTTGGAATCAAACCCGTGATGTTGCTGTGCCCATAGGGTTTGGCAAACCAGGTGACAGATTTGTTTAGTCTTATTGCTCTGCAAGATACCAGGTATTTAATGTGTAAGTCTAGTGGTAAAAGGTGCACAAAAACGCCTAAAGCATCTGTTGGGCAAGATCGAATAGCCCCTGTGATGTCAATGCTAGCTGTTTTTTTTGACCTTTCTAACTTACTTCTTGTTAGAAACAAACAAAAAACGATAATCAACCGATAGCTGTCATAATCATTAAGCCGAATTCTTCTAAGTTTTATGAGAAAGTGGTTTATTTATTTCAAATATCTTGAAAAGTATTCAAATTAAACTAATGTGGTCTTGTAGAAAATTTTATAACAAACAAGAATATAGTGGATGGTTTTTTCCTAAGTTGCTTTTTTTCAAAGTTATAAAGGAAAATGTAGGAAAAAATAAGGTGATTTTAGCGATTTTTTCACTGTTGCATTTTTCCTGCAGCGAGCACAGGTTTTTCGAAGTTGCAAACTTAGCTACAGACTACTCTTACAACATATCAAAAATGCAAAACTACATCGCGCTTTGCCAATTCATCCCATTTTTTTTTGTAATTATTGACTGAGCTACTATATTAAAAAAGAAAAAAAAGACAATATTTCTGGCTTAACAAAAAAATATATTAAATGGCTGGCATTGTGGGTTGCTTCTTTTTAGCATTTATGCTCTTAAGACCTTAGGTTTTTTAAATCCAAAGCAAGGGACTAGTTACAAGGAATAGAAGGAAAAAAAGAATTTTTGTTGGCACAGTGGATTAAGAATTAGATGTTAATTGTGTCATAAAATTCTACGAAATTTAGATAAATATTCCAGAAAAAGGTGTGCAATGGGAAACAAGTATAAAAAGAATCCCTAGATAGCTATCTATGGTAAAGGGGTGATTTTTTAAAGGAGTGAAGTAAGTGCAGGATTATTACTTATAACACCCATCATGACAAAATTCTAATTAATACTCCTCAAATTTCTCAAAAATATAAAATTTGTCACTGAAATTAATACTAATAACTCAAGGGCTGCCTGCAAAGAACATAATGTCTTACTTACAACCTTAGCCAACTAAAATCATACCATCAAAATGCCAAATCAAAATTTAATCATTTAGCCTGTTAAACGGGGTTTCCCACAGTCACCCGCAATGGCAAATCGAGGTCATTTTAAGTCGAAAACTTAAGAGATAATTTTCTCGTTAAACAAGGAAAATCAACATCAGTTTAAATGTTCGTTTTAGATCAAATAAAAAATTAATTCTAAGGTAGTGGCGAATGCAGGGGGTGGCTATAGGGGATAAAGCCACCCCCCACAACCGATCCTAAAATTAATTGAAATAAGGAAAGCAATACATTACAACTTGTATAGCTGGACGAAGAACCCAGCTCGGGACTAAGGCCTGACAAGAATTGGACAAAAAACGTGGTCAGGGTTAAGCAAAAAATTTCATTAAAATTAAACTTATTCCAGAGAGTTTTTGGGGCTTAACTCTAGGGACTGTCAAAATCCGAAGTTGTGGCTAAAGCTTGAAGATATGTATATTTGAAAAAAATCGGGGTTTGGGCTGAACAATTAATATGCACCAAAAATTTACCCTAAAAACTTAGCCTATTTAACAGAAAAATGCATTTGGGACTAAAACCCTATTAGAATTTAAGAAAAACGAGGTGTCAATTTTAGTGTTATTGGTTTATACAACAAAAACGGTTCTTACGGCTAGTCAGGGCCTAAAGGATCTTATATCCAAGGTCGAAGTCAATTATACACAAAAAACATTTTTTGACTAAGCAATAACATACAAGATCTCTAGTTAAGGAGCCAAATTCCAAAAGCGTTAGTTATATCTGTGCACTCAGAAAATCATGCAGAAGGAAATGAATATTTGCAATCCCTCAAGATTCTAGATTTAAAGTGACGTCTTGAAGTTTTAACATTTTATTTTTCAATCGGCACAATATTGTTTTCTGTGAATACCAGTGACAGTTCGAACTCCACTAGTTGTTCTGACTAGTTCACCGAAATGAGATATCCAGAGGACTCATATTTTGCCAGTGAGGCCTCTTAGATATCATTTTCATTTTTGTCTTAAACTGGATCTCGAAGCCTCGCCCCCCCCCACCCCACAGCTTAATCATAGGTCCGCTACTGGTCTAAGGTATTGCGTGTTAGAAAGAGCCAACAGCTGAAAAAAATTAGAAAACCCGTGAAGAATCATTAAATTATTTTATTTTTATTGAATTCTTGTATTAAAAAAAAAAAACATAAGTATTTTTTATGAAAAAAAAAAAAAAAAAAATAATACCAAAGTAGAAAAAAAAGACCTAGAACTCCCAAGAAATGGGTTTGATGAATAAATTGCGATGAAATAGTTATTCGCATAGGAAAAAGTTGTCTGGTCAGTCAAATTTACTGACTACTCTTGAGAAAATTCAAAAAGAAAAAAAATCAAGAATTGGTTGAAGTTTGGCAAAGTTAAAGCCAGTTAAAAGAAACGAGACCAAAAATCTTGAAAAGCGTTTATTCGGAAGTAGCAAAAATGAGAAAATGATAATTACCTCTTACTTCTACTTAAAATGTTAAATGACCAATAGTTTTCGTATAGACCGGTGACTATAGGACACCCTGTATAAGCAATACAAAACTTGCTAAACTCCCATATTGGAATCTTATAATTTCGTCCCTCCTATACGGAAATTCTATTTATTTCTTTTTTCATACATTTTCATAATCTTCAATTCCACGACAAATAGCACGAGCTTCCGACAAAATCTATAACATTAATAAATAATCCTGGCCAAAAAAATAATTTATCCTCTTACATTGCACTCGTCTCCTTACGAATATGAAGCAGATTTTGTTTCGAAGATTGTAAGTAATCCTTACAAAAAAAAAAAAAAAACAAACCAGCTCTACATGGCCATTCAAGTTGATTTGGTGTTTTAATATTTTCGAAGATTTTGTAAGAATTTTCTACTTGGTTGTATAAACACAAATAAAACGAATTCTTATAAAAATCATACAAACTAACAGGATCAACAAACAACATAAAATACGAAAGAAAATGTGTTTCTTATTCTCGAACGAACAACAATAAGCAAAAAAATCCTCAATTTTGTGTGCCTATTCGATACTTAAGGAAATAGCATTTTTGCTTCTTTTTGATTATGCGAAGGATCTACGCCTTAATAGCCATGTCCTGTTCCTAGATTTAAGCATTTCGTAATAGCCCAGTTTGTATGAATGGCTGTCCGTCGTCGGTTAAGAATGTATGTGTGGGTCACCGATTTACCAGATATACCAACAACAACAAGAAAGACCAAGGCTGTCATCATAAAAATAAAGTAACCATCAAATTTAATGAGAATCACATACAAACATTCATGGGATGCACGTTCCATCCACATACACATCGAAAAGGACATGCTCCATCTTAATCGACAACAAAAAAAAAAACTTAACAAATCCCTACGAATAAACCAATGATGATTACCTCGGATAAAAACGGGTTTGATTATTGATGTCGATATATATACGTATCTCTGGATCAGGATCCACTTTTCCATGCATCTCATAAAGAGTCCTATTTTTTCGTTTTGCGGTGACCACTCCCTCTAGCATCGGGATTACCAGCAGGAGGACAGAAGTGCTAGTGGTGGAGTGCAGGGAGCCCGCCTGATTTGAAAATTCATTTTGTATATCCTCGTTGGAGTACGTTATATTATCCCAGAATGAATATTTTAGATACGCAATTTGAAAATGAGGTTGGTCATGGCCAGTTCTAAAGAGAGGCCCGCACATTATGAAGCGATGGATGTCATAACTACGTCGACGGGCTTTATTGAAATTTTAAATTCCCAAGAGGGTGATGAGTTGTTGTTGTAAATTGAACCTTTTTTTAATAAAAAAAAAAAAAAAAAATAAAAAACATGGCGTCGACAACGACAACAACGGATACAACGATGACGGTTATGTTAGGCCTGTCAGAGAGTCCGCTTGGTTGGTAGGTAGGATATAATGGGGTGAAATTTCATTAAATGAGCCATTATTGAATCGGGTCGCATGTGTGAAGCACAGCATGAATGTGACATTTCGTATAAATAAAATTGGAAAACTGGCACTGATTAAACATTGATTGCAAGATTTTCCCTCTTAAATCTGATGCCTTAATATTAAATAATATTGGGAAGTTCTGATGGGCGTAGGGAAGTTGAAATTTATTAAATATTGAATTGTTTTTTTTTTTTGCGATAAATAATTAAATTTTTAAATTCCTGGTAGAGGTAAGAATGGGTTTGAAAAAGAAATAAGATATTTAGGAATGTACGAATTTTTTAATTGTTTCTATCTTAGCTTAGACCCACAGCTATACCTACTTCGATTTTATGAGGGAATACTCTTAAAAATGGGAATACAAATTTAAAACAAAAATTGAATTAGTCGCGCACTGCCGGTTGAGTTCTCGATCTCAGTAATAACATACTATGTACTGTACGTACATATATACATATGTGCTATAGAGTAGATTATTGGCAATCGATTGTCATCATCACTGTCCCTATGAACTAACTCCCAAAGAATTAACTCCCACTGGCTAAAATTAACTTACTCCCACCGATTTTTTAAGTGATGGGACTTTTTTCACTAATTTGGGAGTTAGATCAGTTGGGACCTAGTTCATTGCGTACTTAGTCCCAACGAACTTAAGTCCTAATTAAAAAAATTGGTAGTTAGTTCAAGAAAAAAATTCTGACTGTAAAAAAAAAATATAAGATGCTATAGTCCAGTAACCTTGTCGTTTGTATGGAAGGCGCCGTTTGCGTCAAATCTGATATTTCTGATTTTTTGCTGAGTTGTTCAGGATATTGGCCTAGTAAATCAACATAGTATTCGACCACAAGCGGCGACCACTTCATGGTCGAAAATAAAAAAAAAACGATTTTTTCGCGCTTTTTTCAGTTATTGGCGATTTTAGTCTTAAAGAAGTAATTTTAAATAAAAACATTGTTCCACGATTTCAGAGTAACCTATTTTGCATCAATTTGAGCCCAAAACCATCTCTGTAGACCGAATGGTTTCCAAAATACAACATTTCAAAATTTAGCGATACAAAAACAAAATATAACAAATAGTATTATCAAACAGTATAATGGAAAATAAATAATGGTTTACATAAATGCATCAAAGCATTGGAGCGTGTAGGTTGAGCCAAAATAATAGGACAATCATGCTGGAAGGGGGGTCGATATAACCCCGTTAAGATTGGAGGGGCAATCATCTAAAAAAAATTACTTAACGTAGAAACAAACACTATTGAAAAACAATGGTAACACCCACAATATTCTCATATAGCTTATCTTGAACCCAGAAACCAATTCTTGAATTTTCTTCTTAAATAAATTTATTTTAATTGATAGTTTTTGAGAAATTAATTTCCAAACTCAACATTCTGAAAAAGAATTTTCTACTATTTACTTAGTAAAAACAGGATCCTTGAAAAACGATCTTGTCGAGAATTCTTGGAAATGTAAAGAAATCACTTTACGACTTAATGACAAGTTTCAGCAAAATTGACAAAATCGTTTTCGAAGTATAATGCTTTGAGAAAATATTGTTTTTCTTCCTGGGTAACAAAATTTGCAATGGCTGATAAAGTTTTTTGTGGTCCTAAAAATAAAATAAAAAAACCTGTGAACATATTACCTACCTAAAATTCACTAGGTACATAATACCAAGTTTGAAAAAAAAAAAATGTATTCAGCCGTTTAGGATGTAGCCGCGAAGACAAGCTGATAGAATTTCAAATTACATTTTGTTCGCTTCTTTATCATCATAATGTGAGGTCTGGCAAGTACAAAGGGAGAAGGTACATAACTGTTGGTACAGTACATGTGGTACTTTTTGGCTAATCCTTACATGAATGAAATTGGTATCAAAATAAAGTTGAGCACTATTTTACATTAAAACTGAGAAGTTTTATGCAAACTTTGCATCTCGATTTCAAACACTTAGAACTAATTGACTAAACTATTTGCAATTTGTGTGAAATGAGCGAAAAAATCTTCAAAAAAGGTCAGTTTTTATCAAAATCAGAAGTTATAGTAATTCTGAGATAGGTTACTTTTATTCGATGTTCGATTCACTGATTGCTTCTTTGAAACAAACAAAAAAATCTTAGATATGTAATGTTCGACTATGAAATTTAAGCATTTATTTTTCTTTACCTTTAGCTACCAAACAGGCCAATTCACCAAATGATTTTAATTTTACAATTTCAGAACTCGTAGGCACATAATTGTATAACATAATTGTATATCTTCTTACTTCCAATATTCCTAATTTATGCACTGTCAACTGAGTTTACCTTGTCTCATGTTATAGAAAAAAATTGTTTCATTGGGTCACCTCATAACATTAAACTACATTTTGCCTTCAATATAATAATACAAACAAACAAACAAAAACAACGACAAACTTTGTAAAAACTATTTTCACGCTTAAGCTCAAGTATAACTAAGCACTTTCTACAATTGCTAACAATTTTACTCATATATATAGCTATGTCGCATGTAGGTTATCCAAACTATATTGTTATATACAGAGGAAAGAGAGTTTGATTAGTGTCAAGGTCTACCATACCTACGAAGCAATCCCTTTTCTCCTAAATGCTTACCCTAAATCCCAGTTTTCACGCTCTGTTAAACTTTGCGTTGTCCTTACAAGTCATTTACTACGATGCACAAGAACATCCAAATAATACGCAAAGCTGCAACAATAAGAAAAATAAATCCATTGTTGTTATAGAGGTACATAAACATATTCATATACACGACATCCTTTTAGTAAATGTACGCCATCTCCTTTCGAGAGCACTTTCTCTAGGTTATTGTAAACTGGGTTAGTTAGTTTTTTGTTCGTCTCTAGGATGGTATGTAGGTATATATATATTCAAGTCTCTTTTTCTCTTAAATTTACATCGCAAAATAAATCCCTATTACTTTTAATATCCTGCGCAAGATAAAACGGCAACAACAACAAGAGCAACAACATTTAAATACAAAAAAAGCCTCCAAGCTTATAATCACAAAGACTAACCAAGTGAGACATTACAAGTATCAAACGAGACAAGTGCCCTTCTTATTTTTTTAATTATTTCTCCATTTCGTATCTCGCATTCATTCAACTCATTAAGAAATTGCACTTTAAAATTTTAAGGAGTGTGGTCGGGTTATTTACCCCATCACATCCATTCACACTATGCCATGTCGATGCCATCACCCGCCAGTACCTACGTACCAACATCATCAGCAACAACCAACCATAAACCGTATATTTAATATGGATAAGCAAAAACCCAGACAAAATCTACACAAAACTATTCATTTAGGTCTCGATTCAACCCTCTAAGCAACGTTATGGGGGTCGGGGATACGGACGGTTGGTTGGTCGGTCGCCTCTATTCCCGTTAATGTGGAAAAATTGAAAAGCAATGGGGGTAACGCTAAGAAATTATGTGACGCCAGTCGTCCTGGCGGTATTTCACATTTTAGAAAAAAAAAATGAAAAAATAAAATAAACTCATCTTTTCATTTCCCCGAAGATCTTGCCTTCTTTTCAGCCCTCCGCTCACTTCATAAATAAGATACGAAATAAGAAGTTTTCTAAGATAAAAGGAAAAAATCTGTATCTAAAGGAAAAACGACAAGAAGAGTTCGTTGAATATAAGATGACGTTTGGGGTAGGAGGGTGTTGTATAAACTAAAAGGGCGAACCCTATAATGATTGCGTCTATAGGAACTTTTTAAATATTTTATTTTCTTGAAACTTAAAAGGTTTTACCATATCCATGCTCATATTAGGTGTGGATCTTTAAGTTGAAGACAAAAATTACTATGTAGATGAATATTCAAAATTCAGTCTTTTATTGAAATTTATAAAATTACAAATTCGTTTATATTTACCATACTGCCAAAAGGTTTTATATTAGAACTGCAGAAAAAATTACCTGCATCTGCTGCCACCATAACTCATTAAATCGATTGGTTCCAATCAATTTCTACGATGAATTTTTGTTCAAACATTTTAAATTTAAAATATTGAAAATAATGAAAAATCTACGTAGATGTAAATTATTTGATGTGTTTCTTTGTGCTTTTATATCCGCTTCAATTCAACAACAATTTTTTTTAAAATTAATTTTTGTTTTAATGTGAGTCTTGCATACTTTCTCATTATTTATTGACTTTATTGATTTTGTTTAATTATTTTTATACAGAAGCTTCAATAAAAAAAAAATCACATACCTACATACCAATATTTTCAAGATTGTATTTTGATTTAAAAAATGCACACATAGATCCCACGAACTTGCTCTTGACGATGCATTATGTTAATGGAACAATAATCACTACAGTTAAACCTTCCCTAGGCGGACAAGGACAGTGACAACATTTATGTTTGTTTAAGGGAGTTTTGTGTTTGAGGGAAAAAATGAACAAATTTCATGCATGTTCCTTTTATCTGACTTTTTGTGATTAGCTTTGCATTTTATTTCAAAGAACTTTAAAATACTTGACTTATGGACGGAAATTCAGAGAACAAACGCGGACATAATATTTGTATTCATAAAAAAATAAGAAAAAAAATACTTCTCTGAACGATTGGACATGTTTTAAAAAAATAAGAAAGATATTAAAAATTATTGCTGAAAAAAAGGCCAGAAAATCACAAATAGTTGAAGTTTTTGTCCGCCTAAGAGAATTTAATTCAACAAATTACAGCTGATAGTCTTTTCCGCGTCCGACGAGGGAGTCCGTTTTTCCTTTTAAAATTCACTTCTACTGGTTATATTTGTAAGATAAAGATTTCAAAATTTATCTTACAAATGTTGCAAAATTTTTAAATTAAAATGATTGGGAAGGGGCTAAAAATTTCATACTAAAAGGGTGTGCAAATGTCCCGTCAGCTTTATATATACTATTTTAAATTAAAAATGTGATGAAAAATTTTAAAT
Source organism: Melangyna quadrimaculata (assembly GCA_949320155.1). Taxonomy (NCBI): domain Eukaryota; kingdom Metazoa; phylum Arthropoda; class Insecta; order Diptera; family Syrphidae; genus Melangyna; species Melangyna quadrimaculata. Next base: position 46,905,932 of record OX439484.1, read on the forward strand.
TTTCAAGAAACAAATTATACAAGTGTAACCTTTTTCTAGTAGTAGCCCGTAGCGTAATGGTTAGTGCGTTCGACTGTCACGCTGGAGGTCTGGGATCGCTTCCCAGCCTCGTCCACCTAAAAAACTAAAAAAAGTTTTTTTTCAGGACTACTGCCTCTTGCGAGGAATTGACAAATCCTCCAAGAGTATCACTTGTCACGAATAAGTGCTTCTCGTCTAGCCGTTCGGATTCGGCATAAAATTGTAGGTCCCTTCCATTCCTGTCGAAAGGCGCACACAGGAATAGTTGCGAGTTGTTAGTCACTAGGTCCTGGTTCTTCATGAGCCGTTGTGTCACCCGATTTATTTATTTTTGTATAACCTTTTTCTACAAACATGTCAGTAATTTTATATTTTTTAATCTAACGGGGAAAAAGTAGGGGTAATTTAATTAAATCAATCGACACTATTACATAATATAAGAAACTGTGGTAGGTAATATATCTTGAAAGTTTTTTGACTTACATGAAATCTAAATATACAAAAAAGTAGGAAATTTAATTTTTTATAAAAAGTATTTTAAGTAATTTTTCGTTCGGATGGACATCGGATGAGGTAAACTTGAAAAACCATTTCATTAGTCGAAAATTTGCTGGATTATTGACAATAACTTTTTATAGGAAGGAGGTATCAAAAAATGTTTAAGTTAAAAATTGTAGAGAACATGTTAGCCTACCAAAGGAAACGAAAATAACTACTCTGCGACTAATAGGGGTTGAGAAAATTGAGTAAACGCTTTCAAACGCTTTTTCCAAAATGGCGGACGACGCAGAGGGCTTTTTATTGGAATTTTGTGGTTTTAAAATCCCCAAGAGGTACTCTTTAAAATAAAACAAAACAATTGTAGATATTTTTGATTTTTTTGGATAGGTACCTAATTTGATTATTAATTGGAATTATATTAATTAATTATTTGGAATTATATTTTTGAGAGCAAACATCACCAACCCTGACAATCATCTTTGAAATTTGTTTGTTTTATATTTGTCAGAATTTCGTTAGAATTATGTTCAGAATTTTTAAAAAGTATAACTTTGAAAAATTGAATTTTGAAAAGCAAAATTTTCAAAAAAATTATTTTGATCCATATAACTTTGACGCCAAGTAGCATCATATCAAACAAACAGTGTGGAGTTAAAGTAGACAAATCTAATTCAATGGTTAATTTAATATGTGTATAAAAAACTGGGGCATATAAATAGTATAGGCTTGTTTTAGGCTCAGACTAATTTAACTAAGGCTATCTTACCCTTCCCATACCTAGAGCAATTCGTAAAAAATCATTGGAAAATGATTTTTGTATTTTATTTTTTTTTTTCATTTTATTGTATTTATTTTTGAGGCCAATTTTGCAGTGAGATTTTCATCCGAATTGTGAAGCTTATCTCAAGTGAACTGTGGTGAATTAATTCGAGAATTTTATCACGTCACTTAAAAAATGTGCCTAAAATTATATGTCTTCTATAGACCATCCCTTAACTAAAATTGGTTGTATTTGAATGTAATATATGCTTCATTTTTGTAGAGAGTTTGATTTCATTATCCCTTAAAATGATACAAGATGTTCAATGCTTTACCAAATAAAACTTAAAATAATTATTCATTAGGGCGTATACGTAATTTTTTTATTTTATTGAATTTTTAATACTTTTTATTAAATTTATCTCTGCCACTTTTACAAATTCTTTGAAATAATATACATGCAAGTGAGTTTACAAAAAATAAAAGTAAGGGAGCTGAACAGACAAAGGAAAACAATAGAAAATTCATCATTGTTTTAGGTTTATTATTAGCCGCGTTTTTTTTTTTTTTTTTTTTTTTTGATTTATACCCCTGTTTAAAATATATTATATACACCTCTATTAAAAATAAAACAACACTATTAAAAACGAATAAGAAAACACTTCTATTTCAATCAAAACTCACAAAATATAGAAAAATTACTTAAACGATTGATGGAACCGAGCACATTTTTCAAGAGAACTATTCAGACACAAGTACCATTATAAGTGTATCAAATATTTGTACAACGTTACTTGCTATATTTCTTTAAATAAATTGGTTTTATTCATGGAAGCAATAAACACAAATTATTATAAGCCTCATAAACCTTTTCAACATGGTTTCAAAATTAATTGAATCTCTATAAAAAAAACCTTACCTCTTTATAAATGATATGGTTGACCAATTTAACTATGATGCAGGTAACAACAGTTCTTCATACTCATATTTTAGATATCAAAAATCAAATTTAGTTATTCCAGGAAATCCAATTAAATTTTATTTATTATATATATTTTTACACCTTAACCTATATTTTATAAAATTACCCAATAATACATATTTCTATAGTAACTATAGTATAATATTCATTTTCATACATTGAAATATAAGGTTTTTGTTAATATAAGATTTTATCTTATGTCTTTCTAGCTGGTTGGTGGTGAATTTGATATGGAATTAAATTTTGTGATACAAGATGCACAAAATATCAAACACATGTTAGAACTATTGGACCATTGTCCGCCCAATCTTCAGGTAAGTTTTAATGAAAGGATTCTTATAATTATACATACCTATATGATGATGCATATGAACCGACTCCTTCCTGAACATACATATGTATATGAAAGTAGCTTAATTTATTAAAATCCTATGCTTAAATCTTCGATGACAAAAGGTTATTTAAAATCAAGTATAATTCTCCTTCTTTATTATTGAATTCCGCATACACATAAACATCTATTGCAAACATTGTACACTCATCTATATTTATATTTATTTCTATTAGATTTATTATTTGAATCCTGTTAAAATTTCCATTTACACTTTGAACCGAAATACTTTTCGATCTCAGGTAGGAAGGTTTTGGTATTTTGTAAAATCAAATGTTTTATTGATTTTGTTCGGAAATATTTAAATATTTCCAATACAATCAACTTTAGAAGGTAAAAGTCCGTCGTAGTAGGTGCCTTCCTATATTATTATATGTAATGTAGGTAACCTATGTTTCTAGCATCAATCTTTATCCAAGCATTAGTTAATAAGAATAAGTCAGTTGAGTTGTCAAAGGATTTAAATATATGTAAGTAGGGTAAATGCATCACTTTTTACTTCTTGCGCTGTTGCTCCTACAATTATAATCAATAGATATCGGTTTTTTTCCACAACTACCTTAATGATTTGTCTGTACCTAATTAAGTGACTTTTTTTTAAAGCTACATTGATCACGAAAATATAAATATTGAATTTGAAAAAAAAAAAAAAAAAAAAAAAAAATAAATGAAGTGAATCAGTGCATGTCACGCAATGAATAAGGAATCAAGAATCGATTTTTCCATTTTAAACATTTTTATTTTAGTTTTATATTTTAATTAATAAATCTATTAATTTTTCTTTAATAACAAACAAATAGGAAAACACTCTGAACATAATACAAGTCTTACACCCCTATTGCGATTATCAATATTATTGATTGATAGTTGATACATATTTATATTTTGGATTTTTAAACTCAATTTACTGAAAATCTAAACAACTATTCATTGACATTTTTGTCTATTTTCTTATAAACCACAGCGGTCTGCATCATTCTCAATGACCAAAACTTTTTGCGGTTGAGTGGCTTAATATCGAATTTCAATATTTATCAACTATCAATCACCGATTGACAATCGCAGTAGGGGTGTTAGATACAAAATTTTAGTTGTTTTTTAGCTAGCTATTTATTTTTTATATGTTGATACAAATTTCACTCGAAATTCCTTGATTTACTCTGTAGTGTACCACAGTAAATTGATCCACTGTGTACCATGTTGTCCTTTTAAAAACATGTACATTTTTTATAAGCTATTTCACTAAAGTAAACAAATAAACAGAAATTATTCAGCCTTATCGGATAGGAAATTGTTTCCTCCGGATATTTTCCCAGGCGTGATATTTACAAATCGTTAACCATTTTCAAAAAAGTTAAATGTAAATTTATTCCTTTGGGGAAAATTAATGACATTTTCCTGGAAAAAAATGGGCACGACTGGATCGCACAAAACTTGCTCTTGTAGCTAACAACTTTAACGTTGATTGAAATAGATAATGTACATATTTATTGGTTGTTATGATATCATTAATATCATTAAAATTATAAAAATAAATTAAAATATAAATGATAAAATGATTACTGTGAATTATTATAAATTAGTTATTTTAATAGCTTTAACAGATAGAGCTAAAGAAAAGTATGCCAACTGATTTGTTTAATAAATATGAATTCATGAAAAAAGAAATTCAAAAATCGTTAGAGCGGTTTTTTTTTAAATTATTCTTTTATATATAAAAAATCTTGAACATTTTTTTAAATAAAATTTGGTATGACAACTTTTAGTATTTAATAAATTACAATTTTTCACAAAATTAAAAAAAAAAATCATAAGCCCGTTTTCAAGATATTGAATTTTCAAAAAAACATTTCAATGATTTTTTAAAAATCAAAAAAAAATATTTTCGAAAAAATGCAAAAAATTGTTAAAATTGTAAGCGACCTTTTGCATACAAATTTTGGTTGAAATCGATGTAGTAGTTAACGAGAAATTTGAAAACCAAAAAAAAAAAGTTGTATGACAGGTACCGTTACATACATTTTTTTTTTCTACCAAAATATTTATTTTAACAATTTTAGTACCTCGTAATTTTTTTTTGAAAATTGTTAAAGCCGTTTTTGAAATAAAACAATTCTTGTATATTGGTTGTATGGCAGGTACCGTTATTTTTTGAGCTAAATAAAAAAATTCAATTTCTCCTCTAGGGAATTACATAAGAACCTTAAGTCCAAAGTTTCAAGAAAATCGCTTCAGCCGTTTAGGCTGCAGGTCGAGGTACAGACAGACAGACGCACAGACAGAATTGCGAGACCCACTTTCTCGCGTTCTCTATCATCGTAATGTTAGGGAAAATTATTATCTTGAATTCTTGTTTTTGCACGAATCCTAAACTTGCCCTATACTACGTATATCGTAAGTAAAAATCGCTTTAAATTGGCCGATAGAGGTTTTGAACTCCTGTGAAAATGACAAAATCCGAGGCGGAAATCTCCAATCGAATTGGCGATAAGGCTGATTAAGTCTATGAAGCGGCTAGAAGTAGCCTTGGCCAGAAGAAGCCTTGGCGATAAGGCTGATTAAGTCTATGAAGCGGCCAGAAGTACAAATATTATACTCAAATTAAGTTACAACACAAACTTTTTTAATAGGATCAAAAACAAAAAAGACAAAATATTTACTTTCCGATGCCGAAATCACCAACACACTAGGAAAACCAGCTTCGAAAATGGGATCGCGCAGACTTATGGTTTGATGTGAGAGGAAGTAATAATGTGTTCTTTTGTCTTTTTTTCAAATTCATTTTAAAATAAAAAATAACAGTGTAAGAGCAAATGATAAACTGTGGTGTGCCCTGATCCACTGTTGACACATTTACCCTACATAATGTAGGTGTGTATGTAATTTGTAGGATTTTGACAAATTTCCAAATTTATTTGATCACAAAAAACAGAACTTACCAAAATTACGGCAAATGTCAGTCAATCAGTTAAATCTTTTAAAATTTATCCGAGTTTTTATCAAAATCTTCAGAAAAAAAAGCAAGATTAGATCAACTTTTCCACAATCGTTATTTTGGTTTTAAAACATTTTCAAACATTTTGCTCTACACGAACCCCCTTATTTCAAAACAACAGGAACATTTTTTCACTTTGGTTTTATTTATCGTTAAATTGCCGGAACATATACAAACAAACATACAATAAATCTACCATATTTGCATTTTTTTTTTTTTTTTTTTAATCCCAGAACAATAATGTCTTCTTTTTTTAAATTTATTTTCCAAATAGGTATATATGCACCCACAAGCACAACAAACATAATAATATTATTACGAACAATCATGACATCTTATTTTGGAAATGGCTTATCCTATCCAACAGAGAAGAACTTTCTCCATTAACCTTCTTTATAAGAAAATTTATCATACAAAGTACACCTATTTGTAGTAATGACACTTTTCTTATGGCAAAAGCAATACAAACTTATTTCAGAGAAAAGCCTCGGCACATTACATATTAATCCATATCAATTTATAAAATAACTTCCAAAAAAATATTATAATGGGTCTCCAGGATTGAGACTCACTCTGAACGTTTTCTTTGTCTTTTTTTTTTTTTTGACGGTACTTATTGTACCAATGTTATATATGTTCATATGTATGTAGAAGAATTACATCTGGTCAGACGAAAATTTTCATATCTTTTTCAGAGTCCGTTTTTGTTGAATAAAATTTAGTTCTAGGGCCATTACCATTAAATTAAACCAAGAGTATCTAAAATGTGTATCTTGTTATTTGAGTCTTATCTCAATTCAAAAACAAAAAAAAAAAAAAAAAAAAGGAAATACAAACTCTCTATAATCAAGGAGCAACATAAAATATAAATCTCTTGTAGTAGGTATAAAGTTAATAAAAGCCATGGCGATGATGATGATGATAATGATGGTTAGTTGAACTTTGGGCTTGGATAAATTTTGTTAATAATGTTGTTTGAGAAAGTTTTTGTGTAGTTTTTTTTTTTTCTTATTTGCTTAATATTCTCATTGAATATCTATGTATGTAGGTACATGTTATTTGTATTATTAGAAAAGTTTGCCTTTATAATGCAGAGAGACAATTTCAGTCCAGATTATTTATAAAAGTAATCTTAATGTCTTGGATCTAGTTTTGAAAAATCATAATACAGCGCCATATCAAAAATTTGCTCGGGCAGACAATACTTAAAAAAAAAAATACAAACAAAAATTATAAATAAACTTATGAATTATGACGGTATTTCATCTTTTAAATTGCTTAATTTGGAAGAATATCCATCCCTAAAGTGATCTTTAAAGTTCTACTTCTGAAAATTAACATTCAAACACAGAAAGAATTCTTAAAATCACATATCGATTTGTAACCCAATTTCACCATGTAAAAATCTTTTTATCAAGTCATCCATGAAGTCAAGTTTCTTTTTCAAAAAATAACCATTCAAAGTTCAAATACAAAATAATTCCAGAAATCGGGTATCATATTTTTATGTTCACCCCATTTCACGTTTAAATCGTAAAATTTTGAAAAATTAGTATTCGCAAAGGGATCTTCAAATTCCGTTTTCTAAATACATAGTACCTTTTTTAAAACACGCTGAAGATGAAATATATATACTAAGCACAAAAATGTATTGACTCATCGCAATAATTTCTGTACAAATCACTTTTTGTAAACATTACATCATGAAATCAATTTTAAGTACATACATTTTCTTAGCATGATGAAGTTGATACAAAAAAAACTCCTATAGACACCTAGTATTATGTAGTAAATAAAAATTTGTATGCACTACTTTATGAATTCAGTTCAACGATATTCCATGTATTTATTACATAAATATGAACCCAATATATGAATATTATGTACTCATCTATGATAATGTTTCTCGTTATTTAAATATTATGTACTCCTTAGTTTAATATGATGTACATTAATTTTATGTACTAACTATAAGAATAAAATGTACGCATTACATAAATAAAATTATGTAATTACAAACCTACATAAAATGCACTCATTACATAAATAAAATGTTTAAATAAAATTGCATAGCAAATTCATTACAATTTAATAAAAGTATTCATATTGTATAAATTTAAAGAGTAGATACATAAATTTCGAACAGGAAATACTCGCGAAGGTGGGTTTCAATTATTAGAATAAGAAGAAAAATGTAACCATATTACTTTAGTATACAGATAGATTTCCTTTAAATTGATGCTGGTCAATAGTTGTGTATTGAGTTAATACTATAATTTTATATTAATTACATATAGATTGACTTAAATCAGATAGCATTTTTTTGTTTCTATCCCCTTTCATCTCAAATTAAGCTAAATTTTAAGAATTTTTTAAAATAAAATTTAGATTAGACGATGTGTAAAAAACACAAAATTGAGTGTTTCCTAAATTATTTTGACGTCATAACTCTACTTTTGGGTTGCACATCGTCTAATCGACACAATTGTGTCACCTGCATTTGCATACATACAAAATGTCGTGAAAAAGCCACATTCAAATATGCTAGTAGTAGGGATTAGCGGTTTCTAAAAATATGAGCTGTTGGCGGAGCTGGTGGTGGCATTGGTGGCAGAATGAATAAGTGACCCCGCGACCCACGGAACTCAGCGAATAGGAGGTCAGCGAGTTGGTGTCTTGATTTTGTCGGCTCGTTCAAAAAAAAAATGTATGTAAAAACACAAAAATCACGTTAAAAACACAAAAATCATGTTAAAAAATACGAAATTTAAGTACAAAAAACACAAAAATCACGGTAAAAACACGAAATTTACGTAAAAAAAGACAAACAAAAATCACGTTTAGATATACATATTTAACATACAAAAATGACACAAAAAATCACGTTAAAACCAGAAATGTACGTTAAAACAGACAAACTTTACTTTAAAAAAAAAACATAAAAACACGTTAAAAACACAAAATGTACGTAAAAAAAAAAACACAAAAATCACGTAAAAAACACAAAAATCTCGTTAAAACAAGAAATTTACGTTATGAAAAATTTAAAAAAAGTGATTTTTGTGCTTTTCACGTAAATTTCATATTTTTAACGTGTTTTTGTGTTTTTTTACGTAAATTTTGACTGTTTTAACGCAAATTTCGTGTTTTGAACGTGATTTTTTTTAAACGTTAATTTTGTGTGTTTTTAACGTGATTTGTTTGTTTTTTTTTAACGCAAATTTCGTGTTTTTAACGCGACTTTTTTGTTTTTTTTACGTGAGTCTTATGTGTTTTTTTTTTTCATACATTTCGTGTTTCGAACGTGATTTTTGGGTTTTTACGTGATGTTTTGGTTTCAAAAATACATTTTAAAGGTTTTTAACATAGATTTATGTACGAATCACCAAATTATCCAGACAACAAGCCGCTGATCAGCTATTCACTGAGCAGCCAAATTATCAAGCCACCAAGTCGCTGGGTAGCTATTCGCTGAGCCACTTATTCACTGCACCGCTAACACTATGAGTCCCCTATCAGTCACCAATGACCCTCAACAAGATGAACCGCTAACAAGATGAGCCCTCAACGATCCCCCATGTGAGCCCTGTGAGACCCGGAACTCATATTATTTGGAACCCGCTAATCCCTACTACTTAAGTTCACTTTTGTATATAGCCTAGGTCTAATCCGCTTCAACATTTATAACTTTTGACGTTCGATTATGAGTTACTATTAAAGACATGATCAATATTTTGATAAAATTTTAACAATAACGGTTATTAACTTTACTTGTCATAAGATAGAACCAATTTGTATTATTCAAACTTATGCTTAACGTCTCCGTAAATTTTGGGTGAATTTTGTACGCAGAAGGCTGATTTAAGTTTAAACAATTGAGCATATAAAATATTTCAAACAAAGGAGAATTTGCATTTTGGTCTACCTTTTGCCCACTAATGAGATATATGGTTGGAAAGCTTAGGCCTATAGTATCTACATCATTTTTTTGTATGGACACAAAGCTGTAAATCATGGGGTTAAGGCAGTATATGGAAACAATGATTGCAATTTAGAGCAAAAATTAATTGCAATAGTGTTCCATTGAAATGACAGCATTGGTCACTTTCGATGAACTGAATAGACAGACCCCAAAATAAATTAACTTTTATACCAATGGCCAACAATAGCGATCATGTTTGGCGAAAAAATCGCTTAACAGTATGAAAATTCTACTTTTTTTATTCGATTTAGCGAATTTAATATATGAGAATAATTATGCGTCTTGTCTAGTGCCCACCATGGGCTTTGGGCAGTATATTACAAAATATAAAACAATAGGTACGTCGAATTGGCAAAGTGTTTTTCTTAATTTTTTTTTGTCGCTTCTTTAAGCCAACTCCCAAAACATACATATATACGTAATATTTATTATGGAAGCATTTTTTTATAACACTTATATGTACAAACCAAAAGCACACATTTAATTTAAAATTGTGTTCATTTTATTCATATTGTTAAATATACATGAAATATGAAAAAATGTTTTCATGGATACACAATATTGTAGTTTCAACACATTGTCTGATCCTATAGCTTAATACAAGCAAACTATAAAATTGGAAGTGACATTTTAATCGGTGAGTTAACTTTTGTTCTACGATAAAATTACTTTAAGAATAACTTTAAATTTAAAAATATTTATTAAAAAAAAAACTGTTGTTAATCTACAAAATTTGTGGTATGACGATGAACAACCTTTGTTTGTTTGTCATGAATGTTAAGTCTCTTTTTTCCAATTATTATTAAGCTATAAATAGATTATTTATTTTCATTTGAGAAATAAACAAAAAATTAAAAAAAAAAAATTAAAAAAAAAAATATTTGAACAGATTGCTTACTAATTTTCATTCAAATTGAAACGATTCCCAACAGTCGTTGTATCCTTTTCTACATATATATACATATAATAATGAACATATACTCTACGTAGAGTATAATATTTTACTCCTATATAATTTTCTACTTATTTCAAGCAAAGCATTAACATTCAACGAATCAATTTATTTTTGGAAAATCAAAAAAACAAACCAAATACAGCTGTAGTTGTTGTTGTTGATGTTCTTGTTGTCGCGCACTTGTGCCTGCCTTAAAGCCTGAGTGTCACTCTTGTTGTCACTGAATCCCCAACTTGGATGAATCCATGTCATCATCGCACATCTACCCACTCATCATCATCATCATCGTCATCGTGTATGTCTCTCCTCTGAATTATCATTTATAGTGGAAATACCAATTTTCCATTTCAATCTTCTTTTTTTTTGTCTGTTTTATTTTTTTGAATTATACTCACCAAAGGACATAGATAAGGAAAAATACAAATCCCATGTCATGACATACCACACATCACAGCATAGCAAACCATAGACAGTCCTTGTTTTATAGCATTGTGTGTTTGTACTAGCATATATGTATGTATGCATGTACCTACTTTCATAGCCCTCGGTTCTGATATTCTACATAGAAATACCAATATGTGTATATACATATGGGACTATCCTCTGCTCTAGAGAATTAAGTGAGAACGAAATAACAAGCTTGTCTTATTGCTAATGTGAATGAGATTGGTATGCTATTATCAAAAATGTGTGTATTGTACAAGAACATTGCATATTATATAGTTTTTGTATGTTTTTTGGGTATCTATATAAATGTATATGTACCTCTACATCTCGTTCAAAGCTTTCGAATGTTAGGTCCTTGTTCTCTATTGTAGGACTTCAATGACCATAGAAATTAATTAAACGAGTGTTGAGGAGAGAATCATACACATTTCAATGGGTTTTGAGGATTTAAAGAATTTTCAAAATTCATGTTTTATTTAGGCAATGGACATTTTTTGATTAAATTGAGTCTGGCTTCTAAGATGAAACGAAGAAGACGGGGAAATTCTTTAAACAAATTGATTTTTTTTTTCAACAATAAAAAAAAGTCAATACATCTTAACGGTATTCTTCAGTGAAAAAAATTGCACTGCATAACATTTTCATTGAAAAATAAAACACATGACTGAATCTTAAGAACTTGCTTACAAATTAAACGTAAATAGAAATTGACAATATGTGTTATTGATTCAATATTAGAATAATGACGTTAAAACTAAGGTTTATAACCAAAGTTTAAGTAGGTAAAGGGTTTTCCAATAAGAGGGAAGTATGCCATTAATAATGGAAAACCAAATCAGCCAAATGGCCGCCACGGCTACGCTAACACAACAATATCCTTTTCATGAATTTTTCCATCACCAAATCGCTAGTAGCTGCTGTATGCCCTCAATAACTTCACTAATTCCATCTTTGAGGTCTTGAATCGATGCTGGGATGTTGGCGTAGACCTTATCTTTCACGTGGCCCCAAAGGAATAAGTCACAAGGTGTTAAATCACAAGATCTCGGTGGCCAATTTCGTCTTGTTAAAAGTAAACGTTGTCCAGTTCAATACCATCCAATTCCGGCCATAAGAAATTATTAATCATTTCTTGATAGCGCAATCCATTCACCGTAGCTGTTGCACCAGCCTCATTTTCGAAAAGATAAGTTCCAGTGACCCCGCCGGACCATTAACCGCACCAAACAATTACTCGTTGAGGATGGAGAGGCTTTTCAACAATAAATCTTGGGTTTTCTGGGCCCCATATGCGATCATTTTGATTGTTGACGTAGCCACCGAGGTGGAAATGGGCCTCATTAGTCAAGATGATTTTTCGATGAAATTCCGGATCATTTTCATGCTTTTTTTATAGTGAATTTTAATAATTTCAGTGCGTTGTTGAAGCGTGTATCGTTCCATTTTTATCAATGGCGTAGGTAGTTTCTAATTGTGAAATGTCAAAAAATTACAGCTTCAAAAGCGACAACTACCGAAATAGCGGGCTATTCAAAATAACACCTCTTATTGTTATTAAATTTATTAATCTCCGTTAATTAAAAATAGAACTTAATATCGAAAAATTTTTGGAAAAAATCAGTTTTTAATTTTATTAACAAATTTTTGTTTCCAGAATTATGAGTTGGAAAATTATCTTTATAGTTCCTTTCAATTTGATTTAAAGAAGAATAGTTACATAATAGACTCCTGGCCCTTATAAAAGCTATATAGCTTATAATATTGTCAGTGTTGCCGCTGCTTTTAGTATTTATTTCTTTTAAGCATTTTGTTTCTATTTTTTAAATTGCACCCTTGCCTTAACGCGGCGAAAAAGACCCTCCTCTTGAAAGAGATTTTTCTTGTCTTGAACAAACCTACACACTATAGTCTTTTGACGAAAAAAAACCTGTAAAGTTAACCTACCCAACTAACATTTTAGCTTCGGTTCGGCTTAATGGAATATGCTTTCGTAGTTCCAAAAGACATTTGTAAGGTTTGTTTAAGCATAAAAACTAGGATATTAAAGAAGCTTATATAGCTTGTTACATGATTTCAGAAAATATTCTTTTTAACACAATTCACAAGTCATTTAAAAGTTTCAGATTGTATAAAAGCCTAGAGAAGACGATTAGAAGTTTTAACTTAAACTTGAGAAAAAGCTTAGGAAATAGTTGCATAAAAGTAAAATACAAGTTCAATGAAAGTGCGAAATTCTTTACGTATAGTTGTTCAAAACATATTAGAAGCAAGTCTTAAAGAGGTTAAAGTGCGATGCTAACATACTAAAAATGATTAAATATCGTACTAAATCGTATAAAATTTTGCGCTTATTTATTTAAATACTTAAATTTATAATTATGGTCTTCACTTTAAATAGAACAAAAACATAAAAGTTGACAGCGACGTTCCATAAATACCCAGATATACGAAAATGGCGAATGTTATGTTTATCTAATACGCATAAAACTTGTTTCTGTTTATCGTGCATTGAAGCTTATGTCTTAAACCGACTAAAAGTACCTTTCCGAATGCTCAAAAAGACAAGCTAAGTGAAATGAATTATCTTTCTCTCCACGAGTTCAATTTATTCAATATATATGTATAATTATAAAAACGTCAATACAGTATTTTAAAAAGCTTCTTGAAAATGACTTTTACAAATTCGAGCTTCTTTATTAAAGATTGACATATAAGCCGCGTTCGGGTACGTGTCACCAATGGTATCTAGATTTATACGTGTTTTTGAAATGCCAAAGAAAAAACCAGTCGACGAACCAAATAGCTGATATCAAAAAGAAATCTGAGGCTATCCCAAAAAATTTCGTATATACGAACAGCTGACATCTCATCTGTTCATTTTCTTGGTTTTCGTTTGGTTTGGTTACGTACACGGTTTCGGTCGTTCGAAAACGTATCAGATGATAAAGTATCTCAGATACCATATCTGCCTACCACACGAATGTGGCCTTTCATTTATAATTCTTTAGTGAAACCTAACAAGCTGTATTGAAGTATTTAACAAAGTTTATTGAAAATGGTTACAGAAAACTTTTAAAGGCAGCAACTTATATAAAAACTTTATGCAGGCTTTTTAAATTGTAATCTTTAATCATATCCTGTAATATCAATTTAAGAAGCTTATTGGAGCAACAGCTCGCAAAATCGGTAAGTCTTCTTCTTTTTCTTATCTCTATTCGGCTTTAAAGAAGTAGTTATCCAGTTCGTTACATGTATAAGAAATTTATTTCCGCCGAAGGCCCTACTGAAGCTTTATATAAAGTGAAACCTGCGGCTCATCAAAATTGTTAAGCTAAAAGAATCTGGATTGTTAGTTGGGCTAAAATCCTTCTAAACACCTAAGAAACTTCGCAATTTATGATTCTTATATTTCCTACTACGACCGGAAGACTAATTATTTGCAGATTCCTTTTTTATTTAATTTTATGTTTATAATTTTGGCTCGAGTATTTTAAAGTGTAAAATTCAACTTTTCGTCAGAGCTACTGCCACAAACCACTTTATACCTTGGTATACCTAGTCTCTGCAATAACATAAAATGGTAGATACGATGCTAAAAGTACACCTTCCTAACTCACTCAGCTGGTATTAAAAATTCCATTAAAACACAACTCACACACGCAGAATTCCCAACCTTGACTTTTCCACTCATTGACTTCCACTTGCTTACCATACCTATACGCCAGATACAAAATTAAAAAAAAAAAAAAAAACAACACAACATTTTCTTCATATTTATACACTTTTTGAATAGCTTCAGCTTGTCGTTTTATATCATCCAGAAGGCAAAAATGTCAAACCCTATTAGTGCAGAGGCAGACTCACAAATTATCTCAAATGTCATTATTTTGAGGTAGTAGGTAGGTATAGGTACCTATACACTTTACCTACCTAATTTCTATGAACATCCAACCAAAAAGATATCGCTTTTTTTGCCTTTTGCATTCACATTGTCGTCGTGTGGAGTTTCTGTCTCAAGGACTACTCTAGACGAAATCCACATTAAGCCCCAAAAAGAAACAAAAATAATTCCACATCATCCAAGGATACCAATTCAACAAAGCCCAAAAAATACACAAAAAAAATACAAAAAAAAAAAATCCATTAAATACTTTCACAGTTTGCACACAAGCACAAGTCATTTTCTAGTAGCTTGATGGTGTATTCAAATCTAGAATAAGTATACCCTTCTCAACTTATCTCAATGATTATACAAATTTATTCCATTAACCTTCGTATCAAGTGCGCCAACAAGAGTGAGTTGGAGAGCTGATATAGGCAGGAAGAATATGCAAACCGCCACCTGACATCTCATAATCAAAAGGACTCTAACTTTTGTGTCATCCTCTGATGGTAATGACAACTCTAAGCGTATACCCATCTACCTTACTTGTTCTTTCAAAATCTTAAGCCCAATCTATCCTAACATCATAATCCCATCAAGGATATGTGACAAGGACCCCCATCACACAGTAGATAGATAGAGTATAGTTGCTGTTGTTGTTGTTGTTTTTGTTAAGGCATAGAATTAAATCATTCCCCTCTGACACACAATTTACAATTAGTTTACTCCATAAGCATTAACCATTCAAGCAGAAGCTACAACACACCAAACCTCTTTTTTCCTCTATACACTTACATCACAATCTTGTGGTTAAAGGTAATTTGTTTACAGCGTATCCTTTGATTTTTATTTTATTATAGGATATCCCTTCTCCGAAAAGGCTTAGGTATCATCATAAAGATAAAAGGTGAAAACCGAAATAAGTAAATTTAACTTCGACTGCAGACTATCTTATATGCACGTATACCTTCGTATAAATATTTGGGTTCTAAATAAATTTCGTTTTGAAAGGGGATAATAGAGGGATTCTATAATGATGATAGTCCTGCGTAGGGATGTATTTGTATATTCTTAAGACCTTGCTGTTTTGTCGTAACTCTCACGATATTATTTGTAGGCCAAGGGTTGAAAATGCTTTTCTTCGTCCATGAATTTTATGGCAATTGCTATGCGGAAACATTTAAATATTTTATGCTTTGACCCTAACTCATCTTATGGCGATTTATAGCGGTAAGTGCATGAATCCGTTTCGAACAAGAAATAAAGTAAGTGATCCTTGTAGGCCCAAAACAAAAAAATAAAATAAAAGTTTTGATGTTTCGCATGTTCCCTGGTTCACGGGCTGATTTTTTGTTTCTCAAGAAAAAGGCGAGCCTCCTTTTTTTTGGAAGTTTCACTTCCATTCAGAATGTTTAATGAAGTGAAACCTTATAGCGTCTTTCTTATCGTTTTTTTTTGTGTTTTTTTTTTATTTTTGTTTTCCTAGTACTGTTGAGAGCCCATAAAGCATTTAGTACCTACCTTTACGTGACGTAAGGTTTTGGTTAAAATATATACAAAAAAAAAAAAACAGAACATAAATGAAGGGTCTGTAAAATGTTTATCTTCAAACCTCATGTGAAATAAGATTGAAAATTGTGAGAAAATCGCTTTATTGTCTGAAAAACAGGCGGCTTTATGGGTGTAACATTATGAGGAAATATAATTAAGATGCATAAAAGATGAAGACATAGTAGAACCATTACGTTTCTAAAAAAAATAAGTAAAAAAAAAACAACATAAAACATAAAGAAAAAATATTTCAATTTACACTGAAATAAAAAGGAGAATTTTAATTTGAAGGATGAGGATTACCTTTTTCTATCTATGGGAAATATGTGTATTTATTTTTTGCTCGTTTGTTTTAAGTATAATGCTATTTGCTTATAACCTTAATTAAATTGATAAGAAATGTTAGTTATTCAAATTACTGTTACCTAGGTAAATTTGTGGAATTTAATAATATCACAGGGTGGTGGGTGTTTTTGGAATGTTCGAACTCCTTCTATCCCTGCCCCTATATATCATAGTTTAAAAAAAATCAATACACAATTATTTCATTCAAATTGTTTAATTTTAAGACGTGCCCCGGCGCTTATTCATTTTCCCAAAAATCTGGTAGAGGTGTAAAACAAAATTAATTTCCATTAAAATGGATAATATATAGATTTATTGCTAACGTAATGATAATTTATAATGATGATCCTGAACTTTGCAGACGATGTGTCCGCTGAAGTTTGAGCTTCCACCGAAGACGTAATACTTGTTTGATTTTAAAAATGTACGGCAATCGCTTCGTCTTGGCAAAATCTAGTGCTGATATTTTTTAGTTTTTTTTTATTTGTCTTAACAAAAAAGTATGGGCGAAAAGAGTATAACACCCCTTTTAAGATTGTCAATCACAACGGCGTATACAGAAGGTGGGGGTCACGCGGTCATGTGAAACAATATGGTCGCCACGAGCTGTCAAAAAAAAAAATATTGGAAAACCCTTAAGTGTAGTTAATTAAGATTTTTTCCCTTTTCTTTTATATACGCACAATAAAATATGAAAATAAGAAAAAATATAAGGCACTTTACTTTTAACAAATATTAATTTGTGTTATTTTTTTTTGACATGACCCCACCACCCCCAAGAACTAAAGCTGTATACGCCCCTGATGGTCAATCATGGATTGATATTTGATAAATACTTAAATTCGATATTAAACAAGCAAACCGCTAAAAGTTTTGGTCAGTGCGAATGATGCAGGCCGTCGTTAGTTACAAGAAAATTTGCAAAAATCGATAAATCGTTGATTAGATTTTGAATAAATGACCTTTGCAAAATTTCAATATTTTTATCAACTATCAATCAGTAATTGACAATCGCAATAGGGGTGTAAAACTGTAGGTAATGATGGACCGATTTTGGAAAAGAGTACGGCAACCGCTTCGTCTTAAAAAAAGTCTCGTTACCACATATCATTGTTTTTTCTTATTCGCCTTAATAAGAAAGAGATGGCCAAAATATTAAATGCCTTCAAAATAAAGTCCTCACCTTTAAATTTCTTAAATTTTATTTTTCTGCATTGCGTTTGTGTGTAATTGTGTATCCCTTATTTCCGTTACTTCTTTTCTTCCTTCTTGTTATTCATTCTCTTGCTAGAACTCGTTGCATGTGGACGTGTTAAAATAAAGCTGAATGAAGATACTGTTATAAATGCGATTCTTTTTATTTTCGACGAAATTACTGAAACTTATAAATGCATTTTTCAGGAAACTTTTTTAACCAAAATACACAGGTGGCTGACGAGTTATGAGGAAAAACCATAACAGAAGTTCAAAGTTTTTTAGTTAATTATATCGGCAGTTGGAAAGTTATTGTAATTGGTGCGATTTGCGAATTGAAAATGTTGCCATATGTATCTTCGTTAACAGCTACACCAATTTCAACCAAAATTTTTACGCTCCTTCACAATTCAAATAATTTTGGATATACAAATTTTCGAAAAAATAATTTTTGGATTTTTAAAAAATTATTGAAATTTTTTTTTTCAAAATTCAATATCTTGAACGGGTTAATGATTTTTTTTTTTCATTTTGTGATAAATTGTATTTTATTAAATACTTAATGTTGGCATACCAAATTTTATTTTTAAAAATGTGCAAGTTTTTTTATATATAAAAAAATAATTAAAAAAAAACCGCTCTAACGATTTTTGACTTTGTTTTTTTTTCATACATTCATATTTATTAAAAAAAAACCTCTAACGATTTTTGATTTTGTTTTTTTTTCATACATTCATATTTATTAATTTTTCATTTTGTGATGAATTGTATTTTATTAAATACTAAACGTTGGCATACCAAATTTTATTTTTTAAAATGTGCAAGTTTTTTATATATAAAAAAATAATTAAAAAAAAACCGCTCTAACGATTTTTGATTTTGTTTTTTTCATACATTCATATTTATTAAATTAAAAATTAAATTAATTTTAAGCTATAATTGTTTTAAAATTTTTTTTTAATGATGATATCATAATGTTATGGAACCAATACATATGCACATTGTCAACTTCTAGCTGCGTTAAAGTGGTTAGCTACGAGAGCAAGTTTGTGCGATCCAGTTGTGCCCATTTTTTATATTGCAATCAATATAACCGGCGTAAGCGTCACTTCTGGTTGATTATTCATAAAGCATTTACAGTGTTATTGTTTAAGAGGAGGATTCGGGAAATAGGAGCAATTGTATGTTAATTGTTTTTAATTTTTTTTATCAACTTTCGAATTCACTCATTTACATTTTTAGTGGGAATATTTTTAAAATTTTGCAATAATTTAGCGTAGCTAAATTGACATTTTTGTTCACATTTTAATGTAATTCTATTTTATTCGGGAAATTCTCATTCTAACGTCGCCAGCCGCTCCTGTTTTCCCCCTGGACATATAGTAAAACCAAAAAATCTTGTACCAAAAAAAAAAAAATAATCTCGTACAATTTGATTTTTTAAATTCTGAAATTTTTCATCAAGTTTTGAATTTACAATAGCAAAAATAAAACTGACGGGTCATTTACACCACCTTCTTTGTATGAAATTTTGAACGACCTCCCAAATATTTATAAACACGAATTTAGCGGGACTTTTCAACTTCTTTTTGAGATCTTATCTCTGAAGATCCATATCATATAAATGAAGGTACGATTTTTTTAAAGTAATGAAATCGATTTCAAATAAAATAAATTTTTAATTCCGGAAACGTTGATGCTTTCCCCCTGATGATGATTGGCAATAAACGCAAGAGTAAATTTTGAATGATTTTTACTCGCTCTAAAGGGCAAGTGTTGGTTTCGTGTTCGCTTCGAAATTGGTATGAAGCAATTTTATGTGATTCGCTAGAGGAAAAATTAGAATTTTTGTTTCACCTCACCCAGAACGGGTAGCTGCCATACATCGATTTCATTTCGGTTTTATCAAGTTTTCTAGAAAACGGCTCTAACGATTTTGATTAAACTTTGTACATGTCATTTCTAAACCAGTTCTAATAACACTGCATACCACGTGTTTACTCAAAAATTCGAACAATGGAAATAAAGTTATGTGTTTTTTTTTTGAAAAGATTGCCTTTTAATACTCATTTACGAATATTCCCTACTATCGCGTCATTGGCTTGGTTGATTTTATCATAATTTTTTGATTTGGTGCTTTTAAGTTAGACAACAAATATTGCATTTAAAATTTGTATAAATAATTTTTTGTTTTACGAAAAAAATCAAATCAAATAAAGAAATATTTTTTTTTTTATTTTAACTTTTCTCTATTTTTTTTTTTTTTTGTATTAAATCAAAAAAAAACTCAAAATTGCTTTTTAACTGGTTTTTATTATTTTTTCGTTAACGACACACAAATATAAGCAATCCATTACTACAATCGACAATGCCTAGCTCTATTCTATAGTTATTAGCTACGGGAGCAAGTTTGTGTGATCCAGTCGTACATATTTTTAAAATTCATGTCACATCTTCAATTTCTTTATCTTTCACAAATCCTGACCTAATTCAATTTATTATAACATAATTTGATACTATACATCAGGAAATATACTGTTTATCGTCCTTTTATACAACCCTCGTCTTCAATTTCCTGACGAAGGTTATGATCTGGTCTCCCCAGTCTAATACTATAAAATAATTATCCAATTGAGAAAAATTAGTGACTCTCAGTCTCTTGACTTAAAACCTAATACCATCACTCTAAAGTAATAATAGGGAGGACATTAGATCAGAAATTCTATCGTATCGTATGTACATATGTAGTTTTCCCATAAGGGAAAGTGGCTATAAAAATATTATCTATGATGTTAGGGGGAAATTCCATTACTAATGTTATTTTCACCATCAGACTGTCTTAGATACATATTCTTTCGAGAAGAGATATAAAAATATAATTTATTGCCAGAAATGTGTAGGATATATTTATGTAGGAATTCTCGTTATCAAAATTGAGAATTTGAAATCTGTAAGTGTTCCAATATTGGTTGGACATATATAAGATAAGATTTTTTTTTTGTCTCAATAAAAATAGCGAATTTTAAAATTAAAATCAGGTCGTTTTCCATAGTTATTAATCCAAATGTCATTAAAAGTCTGTATTGAATACATCAATATATACGAATACACACAAGCACTACCATGTCCATTTTAAGGACATGCATTATTATTTTCTTATATACATATATTTAAAATAAGTCTGATCCTGACCGAAGCGAAAGCAAAATAAAAATGACTTCATGGACTTTCAGACTGTGTACACATATAATATGCAGTGAGTGACAGGTTTATTTCTTGTTTATTTTCGATATAATGTGTTTTATCGGAAAAGAATTATACTTGCAGCATACTTTTTATTGATTCGTAAATAAAGACTTTTGGCTTAGTAGCGGATTTAAACTTTTTGAGGCTTTTATTAAAACAAAAACAATGGCATGGAAAAAACGAGGTTTATAATAGGAGGAAAATTATACTGTATGGCGTCCTTTTATTTGATACTAAATTACGTAATCAAAAATACCCGCGCAGGAAAACAATCTAGTTATCGACGAGGCACTCGAGAGTTGATACTGGCAAGTGGCTAGTAAGGGTTAGCAAAGGCTAGAACAAGGGCCTTGGCGATTATGAACCCTTATGCGTGCAAAAACAATATCCTTATGTGGGACTTCATTCCGTGATCCTCTGCTTTTCAGCCCAATGCGCTACCCACTGGGCTAACTCGCTAATAAGTTTCATACTCTAATGTTTCATACCATATTGCATAATAAGTACATAAATAATATACAGATGTCTCCCACCCATAGAAAACATTTTGATATGAAAAAGATGAAAAAGAAAAGAGACAAAAAAGTGTCGTTTGAAACTGAAATTGCCATGGTGCTTATAAAATTTTTCTTTTATGGTGTACAAGAGGCTGAAGGGGTACCGAAACATGTCCAACAAGTTTATAATAAGGAGGGTCCCACGAGTGTTTGAGAAATGATCCTCGTCTTAAATCCAGCAAGGGCTTGCCAAGTATTTCACAAGTTTTCCTCGTCTTTTTCCTTTCCCTTTTTCCTTCCTCTTATTTTTCTTTTTCCCTACTGAAAACTTACTAGGGCCTTACCCAAAACTAGACAGAAGCTTGACATTTTTCCAGCCAGGTATTATAAGATAAATAATTACTGCAATCATATTATTCTTCAAAGTTGCTTTTTTTGTTTTTTTTTTTATATAACCTAATGCCCAGTTTTTCAGCGACGCAAAGTACGAAGAAAGTTAAACTCGAGTTAATTCATCAAATTTGCCTCATCCGCGTGCCTACTCTGCCTATATATTAATCTGCCACTGGAACTGGATTTTCCAGCATTTCAGATGTAAAGAAAAATAAACATGAAAGAGGCTGTATGGAAGTTAAAATGACAAAATGACACAGTCCAACAAAGGACTTCGGATAGTCTGCCCCGACGTTAACCTTTTCAATGATTTTTCTTTGTTTTTTTTTTTTTGGTAGGTCCTAGCAGAATGTCCTCTGCATGGCCGTACATATAAAATATACATACTGGTATATTGAATTACGAGAACATACCTACGCATAGAATATGTTATTTTTATATATTTTCTTTTTTACAATATGAGATTAAGCTTGAGTGGGTGACCTTTCTAGCCAATATTTATAAAAATAAATTTTGGGTCTTGTACATCTGACCAGGACAGTTCATGTATTTTGACCAACGATTAGGGATAGAATTCTTAATATTATAGACGGAGAGAGACAAAAAGAGAGGAAATAAAATATTTGCATTTGCTATCTCATTTATGCCCCCACTCCCAGATATGTTTATTTTATAGAATTGAAGATTTTGTTCTTTGTTTTGTTGAGATTTCCCATTAAAGAGTCAGTCAGTCTTTATATATATAGGTAGGTACATATAAAAGACGAAATACTTTTCAAATCGGGTATAGGCAAGGCACTTATTACATATAATTTCAGATCGGTATATTTATATGACACACGTGTAGGTAGAATTATATATATAAATATTTTAATGAGATATGCTAAGAGAGTAAATTATATGTGTGGGCGAAATAAATTGAGATTTGGTTTACCTACTCATAAATCTTTTGGGTAATACAAACACAGACACAAACATATAAAAATAATAAATTGCCTCTTCATCAAAAATTATATAAAAGAAAAACATTTACCAATATAGGATTCTATTTTGTTTATTAAATTATGCACTTCAATTCTATTCAGAGTGATTCATCTTAGGTGTGACAAAAAGCTTGAGCGTTTAGGTTAAGACGAGACAAAACAAAAATCTTATGGGAGTAGGGGTCTATTTCCCCTGGTTTTCTAAAACGACTTAAAACAGAAAACAAATTACTAAAAAACACTTACAATGCTTTGATATACTTTTTAAAGCCAAAATTCCCTTCTTGTATCATATTTTTAAATAAAGTTATTTTAGTGAACAGTTTCTGAAAAATTAATTTTAAAACTCTTAATTTAAAAAAAAAAAAATAAATAAAAAAAAAATTGTAAACTAATTTTTTTTTTTTTAATTTTACGTCATAAATTACTATTTTTTTTCAAAATGCTCAAATCGATTTTTAGTCAAACACTGAAAAGTGCACGGAGCTAGGAATTTTACTTTTCAAGATATAACAAATAAATGAAACAACTTTCTCATAAAACTAAGAAGAATCCGGTTAAATCATTTCAGAAACCAATGTAGTTGATTAGGATTACCATCAACCTTGTTTTTTCTTATTTTTATTAAGAAGTTGGTTTCTTTACTTCTCAGTATCTTGAAAAGCAAAGGCCCTATATCAATCCGGTTTCGATTTTCGAAAAAAAAGGTCAGGCGATGAACCTCTTATTGCTCATGCAATTTCTGAAAAAAAAAAATAATAATTGCACTTTGCATGGAGCTTTTAAATGCCTATAATTCGGTAACCAAATTGAATTCCAAATGCGTAAGGGCTTAAATAATTGCACAGTTTTGTGATTCAATTGCATATCAAACAATTTTATTTGAAAACTTCGTAGTTTGTTAATAAATCAATAATTAAGAACTTGATCAACTGAAGATTTAACCATAAATGTATTATTGTAATATATAGGCCATCAACATTTATTATCGAACGTAGCTTGCATGCTCAGGCATTTTGCCAAACTGCCAAAAAAATTTTTAAACGCAATTGTCTTTATTTGTCATACAAAATACTCTCGCAAAAATATCAGTTTTTCGCATAAGACTCGAGAACGGTAAATGCTATCGGAAAGTGTTTAAGACAAAACTTGTAGACTATGTTGTTTCACAAAAAAAAAGTTATTACAATTTGTTTCTTACGAACCACCTTTAAGAAGAGATCGACATTTCAAAAAACGTAAAATGTCGAAAATGGTCGTTTTTCACGTATAAATCCTAAACGGTTAACATTTTTGAAAACATTTGAATACAAAGTTTGTACATTATATTAATCCCTACAAGAAAAAATTATCATTTTATTCCTAAAAACAACTGTATAATATAATAATATATATATAATAATATAATATATAATATATATAGGATATAATTTTTTTTTAATTTAGCATAAAGTTCAAATTTCTGTTTTTTTGTTTTGCTTTTTACTCTTAAAAGCACAAGTTGTCGACCAAAATCTTACGTTCAGTTTAAAAGACCATAATATTTTTTAAAAAAAAATATGAAAATTTTTTCCATGCGAGTCATAAAAGGCAAGATATTGTGACTTCAATAGTTTCAACTGTAAAAAAAAACGGTTTTTCGCATATATCTTTTAAACCATAAGCTTAATCGAAAAATTACATTAACAAAATTTTAACATTATGTAATATTATATAAGCATGCATTAACAATTTTTTTCTTTAAGCCATAATTTTTATGACATCATTATTCAAATAAAAACACCAAAAGTCTAACACACCAGATTTTGGCTCTTTTCTCTTAAATGATGAATTTTTCAGAAAATATTTTACACCTGTTTTGCAGATTTTAATATTCCCTTGAGTAACAATTATCAGACTTTTTTGCGTAGGTATAACGCATCAGTTGCAAAATATTGCGACTTCAAAAATGGTCAAATTTCGAAAATATAGTTGTAGGTACATATATTTTATTACAAAATCCTGTTTATTTAATGTCATTGCCTGACATTTTTTTTTTCGAAAATGGAAAGTCGGTCGGCTAACTTCGTGGTGGTCCGGTTTTCAGTGTTTGATTAGGAATTGATAAGAGCATTGAATTTTGTAAACGAAAATAGTACTTTATAACGTAAATTAGGTATATTAAAAAATATTGTTTATCCATATTTTTTTTCAAAGTTTTGACTTTGAAAATTAATTTTCCAAAAATTGTGTATTAAAACCAACTAATTAAAAATATTATACAAGAAGGGGTTTCTGGCTTTGCAAAAAGGTTAATCAGGGTAAGTATTGCCGTTGTTTTTTAATTTTTGTCTTTTGTGTTAAAAGTCAGCTTCTTAGAAAATCAACCCTCCCAACTAAGCGAGGGAAAGTAGACCCCCCTGTACGATTTTGTTTTGTCTAGAATAAACCTACACGCGCTCAAGATTCTTTTTCACACCTTAGGTGACTCACACTGTCTATTTAGAAAATACATATAAACAATTTTAATTTTATACTGAGGACCATACATTATGTAACTAGGTAATGTTAAAAATGATTAATTGACCAATTTCTAGGAATTGGCTGTGGTGGGGGCTTGGATTTTGGAAATCCAGTTTGTACATTTATGAAGTTATATAACAGAAAACGAATTTTGACATCACTTTTCCTTTAATAATAGCCGTGTTTTTTGTGCCTTTATATCCGCTCCTTTCGCGCTTTATAATTTTTTCAAAGCGAAGCACAATAAGAAGAATTTGGGATTGATGTGTAAGGCATGGGAATTTTTTTAAAAGCCAATATTAAGGCTCAGCAAAACATGGTAGTATAACTAATTTTATAACTTTAAGTTCTAGCCACGTTACCACACGAACAAATTCGTTTATTTATTGGTATATTGCTTAATAATTGATTAGGTATCAAGTGCCCACCTTTGTACATTATGTAAGTGTTGGTTTAAATTGGCTGAGGGTTTGCTTTGAACTTCACCTTTTTAACAAAATTTAAAAACTGTTTGTAATGCTAGTTCAGAAAAATGATATTTAAGTGGTCTTTCTGGCAAAAGATCATATGTGTTTTAACAGTATCAGTCCCCTGAGATCTCATTTTCTTTAATTAGCCAAATCAACGAACCTACCTGTTTAATTCAAATTATCACTGGAAAGCACGAAAATAATATTTTGTGGATTGAAAAATAAAATATCAAAATTTCAAGACTTTTAGTCGGGCGTAAGAAACAGCTGCTCTAAAAAATAAGCTGCACGGCCCAATTCTGCAAATGTCAATGAATTTTCGTTTACACTGCACCTACATACACTTTCTATTCCTGCTCAAAAAATGTGTCGATAAATTTCTAAGTCACTCAAGAGTCTATAGAGATTGAAGTCCTGTTGTATTAAACATTTACACTTAGCTTTACACCCCGGTGTTCTCTTATTGTTTTAGCCTTAATTGCTTTTTTTCGTGAAATTAGCTTAGTTTTTAGTGTAAACAGTTGTTGCTTTTGACATGTTAATGTTAGGCTCCGACCACGTTTTTTTTAAATTATATCTTCAAGTTTGAGTCCAAACTTCGGACTTTGAAAATCCTTAGACTTATGCCCCAAAAGCTCTCTTGAATAAGGTTAGTTTTTAGGGAGTTAGTTGTCCCAAGTTAATTTTTTTTTTTTTTCAATTTTCTGGGTTTTGTTTTAAGGGAAAATTGACGTTGCATGAAACATGTCCATTATTCATAGCCCCCAATTGATTTTTTTCCAATTCACTTAAGGCTTTGGCCCCAACCACGTTATTTTAATAACAATATTTTAGACGAATATAAAACTAAACGTTGTAATGTATTGCTTTCGATATTTCAAATTATTTTAGCAATCGGCTGTGGGGGGGGGGGGGCTTTAGCCCCTATAGCCACCCCCTGGATCCGCCACTGAATCGAAGTGATTAAAAAAACGTTTCGTCGGTTTTTGTTGACACTGTAGTTATGGCAATGAAACAACTAGATTCCATTTACTTTCCCGATGTTTCAGCAGGGGTTGCTGCCTTGGTGAATTCAAACATTTCCAAAATAAACCGGACCTAATACTGTCACTACCTACATAGCTAAAAACTTTTATTTTGTCTCTAAATTCTCTAAAACTCGCTTCTTTTTTTTTCCCAGAACAGAAAAATAATGGAAAGGAAATATTTCATCTTTATAGAAACAGTCACAAAATAATAGATTTTAATCGGATTTCTAGCTTAAGTCTCCATTTTGCATGACAAAATATTCCATCAGCAAAATTCCCATTTAATCACTATACAAAATCTCTATAAAAAAAAAACTTTACGTAGGGTTTCTTACAAAACATTGCAAATTTTGTACTAACTGTTGTGTCCTTTTAGTCTTTGCATATCTAATGCTTTTTTGTTGCAGGTGTGCTGTGTCTGTATGTACCCGTACCTATTCACATATAAAAACTATAACCGCATTTTAAAGAAAAAAAAAAACGACTGTTTCAATAGTGTATTTCCATGTTACCAATACTTCCGCATTATACCTTTATCAATGCATATTTTCACTTATATGCAATAGGTAAGCAATAGGTATGCATCTCGGTCGAGAAGTTGATACATTTTAACAGGGTAGTGATTTCGTAAATTGAGAAAAAAAAGTGCATGACTTAGCAACAGTGCTGTCGGAATGGTTTCTATAGTAGCATTTGGCTGCTTTATTGTGGAAAGGACGACTGTGCTATCCATATCTCGAAAAGGCTCCACAAGTCTCCGCATGAAAAATTTAATGAAAAACATATTTTGCAGTTTTAAAATATTTTTAAATCCTGATTTATCACATCCATGCTTCTATTAAAAATCTCACACCTCTGTTAAACTTTAAGATGTCATATTTTCATTTGTGATGATCATATTTATTTTATGAAATATCTAGAATTTAATACAACGTTTCCACTGGGCACTAAATCGAGATTTAGCAAGATTTACACAAATCTCCCTGAAATCTCGAAGATTATCCATACAAATTGTAAACTCCTCAAATGAAAATTTCAAATAAATTTCATTCAAATCTTTTTGGAGATATTAGTTTATCAAGTCGAAGAATATTGTGAAACCAACCATAAAAAGGACAACACCATTTTCTTTTATTGACAGATGGAAATGCGAACAAAAACTACATATCTCACTTCCACCTCATATCAAAAATATGGAACACCACTTGAATATTTTTGGGCATTGCCAAAATCTCGGTTTAGTAGTAGGTGGAATCGTAGTATAAGGATCTCCCAAATCGGAAACGGAATATTCGCCGACGACAGTTCTTGTTGTTATTTAGCATTTCTTATTTCTCATTTTTGTTATCATTGTGAATGATTCGCCCTGCAGAGCAAATGTTACGCGCTGCTTTCGCGTTGGTTTGGGAGAGCCTTTAAACGTGGCTCCCCAACTTCCCAAAATGCTCCCCAAATTTTATGTAAAGTGCTACTCTCGGAATTTTTGAAACGACAGAACTTGCTAAGGAGTAGAAAAAAGCTGAATGCATTGAAAAAGATGAATACTAATTTCACCTAGCTAAACTCATACAAAAATGCATTAATATTTGATTATTTTGTTTATTATCGAATTATTTTATTTTTTTTATTTACAAAATTGTTTTTAAATACACTCCTCGTCAACTGAATACGCACAAACATTTTTTAATATACTTTATCCATTTTTTCCAAACAGTGATGGTTATTATGCCATCTGTTGATGCTAACTATTCCCTTAAGATGTTAAGCAGATAATTCCGAAAGAATTATCCAAAAACAACCGTGAGTTTTTCTTCAACCACTTGCAAAGTGTTTTATATGCAAAGTAGGAGTTTTTTTTTTAGTCAACTGAATAGGTACAACGCCATTTTCTTCGTTGTTTATAAGTTTTTTGGAGTGCTTGACAGTTTAAATTAACGATTTTAGTGTTTTCAGTAAAATTTAATTCTTGATTTCAAATTTTAAGAAAAATGGGTAGATCTACGTGTCTTAACAGTTTTGAAAAAGCTAAAATCGATTTACTTAGAGACCAAGGCCTAACTGGACGTGCAATAGCTGATAAAGTTGGCCGAAGTTTTAATGTAGTTTATTCTTACTTGAAAAATAAAGATCCATACGGCAAAAACATGAAGGGAGGTAAGAAAACAGCAACAACAGCAGCTGAGAGACGAAGAATTTTAAGATGTGCATCAAATTCTTCTGATTCTGTGGCAAAAATAAAACAAAAAGTCGGCGTAAACGCAAGTTGCTCAACAGTATTAAGAGTAATCAACAACTCAAGCCATCTTAAACGAATGAAACTTAAAAAAAAACCACCACTTGACGAGAGACGGAAAATGTTGCGATTAGATTTTTCAAGACTTCACATGAGTTGGAAAAAAGAATGGTATCACGTGGTTATTTCAGATGAAAAAAAGTTTAATTTCGATGGCCCTGATGGGTTCAACTTCTATTTTCACGACTTAAGAAAAGAAAAAAGATTTTTAAAGCGCCATCATAGTCGTGAAGGGGGTGTCATGATATGGGGAGCAGTCAGTTATTATGGAACAGTTGAGCTCGAGGTTGTAACATCAAGAATGACAGCAGCTGGGTATAAAGTAATTTTGGAAAGAAATTTTCCTAAATTTTCTAACATCTTTGGACCCATAAACTGGACCTACCAACACGATAATGCGCCTATTCACTCAGCGCGCATAATAAAAACATGGATAGAGGAGCAACAAGTGCAGTTGCTTCAATGGCCGCCGTACTCACCTGATCTAAACATCATAGAAAATGTCAGGCGATGGTTAGTACGCAAAGTTTATGAGGGTGGTCGTCAGTTCGAAGACAAAGAAATCTTAATTTCTGCAATCAAATTAGCGTGGAGCGAAATTTCGTTAAATTACATTAAAAAGCTATACGATTCCATGCCGGATCAAGTTTACGAAGTAATTAAAAATAAAGGTGGAAGTACCCACTACTAAACTTAAACAAAAACTTGTTTCATTCCATTCCAATACCAATTTTAATTTTTGTACCTATTCAGTTGACTCAAAAAAAAACTTCTACTTTGCATAAGTTACACTTTGGAAGTGGTTGAAGGAAAAACTCACGGTTGTTTTTGGATAAAACTTTGAAATTCTGTTATTTATATGTTACGAAAATTTTTACCATCAACAGATGGCATAATTACCATCACTGTTTGGAAAAAAATGGATAAAATATATGCAAAAATGTTTGTGCGTATTCAGTTGACGAGGAGTGTATGTATTTAAGATTTTAAATTACATAGAAGTATTTTTTAAACTTTAAAATCATGTTATAATTAACTGAATAGTAATTAAAATTTAAGACTTTTTCAAGAGCTGCGAACTGCGAATAAACCTTTAAAGCAATTTCAACTTTTTTTAATTTACTTTTCGACGAAGTTAAGAAATGAACTTATTTACAAAATTTAAAAAGAAAAACTTCAAGATATGTGTTTCAATAACAAACAAATTACATTTTATTATTTTCTACACGAACAACAACAAGATTCTGCGAACTGTCAGACGTAAATTCGCAGTCCAGAACAACAGGACGCGTTCCACAAACTTGCGAATAAATAATTTGCTCGAATACAACCTCAATTATCGATTTTACTTTTTTATGTTGCATCCTTGCGTCAGAATTCGTAGCTCTCAGCGACAACTCATGTGAATGAAACGTCAAAATTCACCACCATTCGCAGTTCGCAGTTCATGTCAAAGGCACTTTAAGATTACTACAGATCAAGTACTTATATTCCCTTCATAATCAATTTGCCAGCCCTGGTGTGACAGTCCTGCAGACAATAATAAGGAACATAATAATTAAAGTGAGAGTTTAGACTTTAGAGTCGTTATAGTATGTTGAATAAATCATAAACTAGTGTTCGGATAAGAATAAATAATAGAAAAACACCTCTCGCTCCTTCCTTTTTTTTCCACAGGATAATTTATGCGATTTTTAATCAAAAGGAAATTCCTTTTCTTTGTTTAGTTGTGTGATGTTTACAAATATCGAGATTGTTCCTTTTCATCAATTTTAAGTGAGTGAGAGAAAGACAGTGTGAGGAATATTAAAATTCCTTCGAAAGAAAATGGAATTGTGAAGAGTGCACTGTGGCTCCTCTTCATTCTCTACTCTTATTTATAATTTATAGAAATTAAACAAAAAAAAAAAAAAAAAAAGTAAAAAGGACAAGAAGTATTTTCATGGCAATCCTTCAGAGTTATTCAAAGTATGTACCAAAATGGAAGCAGGGAAAATGAAGTGAAGTCTTTTATATATATATTTTGTCTTTATAATCGATTGTTGATATAATAAATACTTGCTGTGCTTTTGAATAGAAAATCGGATTCAGCTTCAAAGCAAAAATAGATATCCATAGAAAAGGGTTGTAGAGAGAAAAACGTAGGTAGTTATAAATATATGTATGCACCACAAGGATAAAGTTTGCTCGATAGGATGCAGGTCTCATAATATCGAGTTAAAAAAAAAATCTTTTCATAAAGTTTTTATAATCTCTACATGCATTTCAGATTGTCCACTAGAGATATAAAACATATAAAAGAGTTTAATTTAAAAGACATAAATATTTGGTATAGATCAAAATAACTATAAGCAGGATGAGGTACTATACATTATTATAGATTATTTTTATAATAACTGTAGGTATATATCAGTGTGGTTTTTTTGATTGAAAATAGATTCTCTAAAACGATATCGATATAACAAGAATTTATTAAAAGTTATTAAACGAAGGACATATAGGTACCAGCAAGGGTCCAGTACATTCGTCGACGAAAAGTTGTGTACCTATAAAGTTCCGAAAATGTATATTAATATATATACATAATATTAAGTTGCAACTAATAATAATAATAATCGGGTAGCACAACGGCTCATGAAGAACCAGGGCCTAGTGACTAACAACTCGCAACCATTCCTGTGGGCGCCTTTCGACAGGAATGGAAGGGACCTACAATTTTATGCCGAATCCGAACGGCTAGACGAGAAGCACTTATTCGTGACAAGCGATACTCTTGGAGGATTTGTCAATTCCTCGCAAGAGGCAGTAGCCCTGAAAAAAAACTTTTTTAGTTTTTGGGTGGACGAGGCTGGGAAGCGATCCCAGACCTCCAGCGTGGCAGTCGAACGCACGGGCTACTACTAAGTTGCAACTGTATTGCTAATTTATAAGCCAAACTAAATTATTTCACTGTTCGATTTCAAAATACAGGGTTACCTGCTAACTTGTCGTCCACTTAGCAGGTCAACTTCCTCAAAAAGGTAAAGATAAATGATAATTATGTATAATTTATAATGGAGAAAAACTATTACTTTTAAGTTTGGCTTGCAAGATACAGGGTAACCTGCTTGCTTGACGTCAACTTAAAAGGTCAATTTTTTTTCCAAAATCCTATATATTCGAAGTTGACCATTTTTTAAGTCGTTATGTTTTGCAGCTGATCTCTTATACGTAAAAAAGTGTCAATTTTTTTTTTTAGAGAATATTAATTTTTTTTTAAATAGGTTCAAAATATTTTCCGTCAATTTATGGCCGATTTCATGAAGGACTTTTAAATATTAAAAAGGTCATTTAGCCTTAAAATGGGGATTTTTGGTTTCACCAACTGCTTTTAAATATAACTGGCTTTTAAACATCCTTATAAACTACAAGTTCATTTTCTTCTCCTTAAATTTTAAAAGTCTCGTGAAATTCATCAGAACCTGTGAACATTATACATATGTACATACATACATAAAAAAAAACTAAAAATTCTGAAAACCTATGTAGGTAATAAATTTGCATCATGTCAGGTCATCATTATGGTCTGAGGATGAAGAGCAACATGAGATTGAACTCCAAAAAGTATTCCTCGTCCACAGGATTTGTGGAAATTATGCAGAAATTATTTATGTGACGATCTTAGGAAAGAAAACAAATTGTTAAAGTGTTTTAAATTGATTTGTATTTCAGTGAATGATCAAACAAAATATAGATAATTGTGCGTGTATCTCCAAACAATAAAAATCCCATTAAAATATACACAATTCGCGACAAAAACAATTCCCCTAGTGAAAATAGATCCTGGCCGATGTGCCCGCTTGCATTTCGGGGTGTACTTTTTTTTACTTTAATACGCGCACAATTGCTTTAGTTCTTTTATAATTTTTATCATACGAAATATAAACAAATTGAATACACTTTAATATTTTATTTGTTATCCGGTAAATAATGCTTTTGCTTTTTGTGGCGACAAAATTGCTTTCAAATAGCACACACACAATTTTTTTCATTTCATGACATTTTGTATTTATGAATATTGTTGTTTCACCTTTGCTCGTATGTTGGAGGAGCAGAACCTATTTTCTGTATACAGGGATGTGAGCAAACTCAATTTTAACTAAAATATCCCGAAAAAGTCTCTTTTCTACATTGGTGAAACTGAAAGAACTTAGTGGTCTGTTATAATTTAAAAGGAGTTTAGATAAAAGCGATTTAAGTGAATGTTTATGAAATTGGCCATTAGTCATTTAAGAGTATAAAGAGGTTAAAAACGGTATTTTAAAATTTTGGTGATTTTTTGAAGTTACGATACCATACAAACTATGGCTGCCAGAAAAAAATTGTTAATGCAAGCGTATAAAGGGTTCGTAATGTTAAAATTTTGAAAATTATTTTTCGATAAAACTTGCAAAAAACCTGTATATTCAGCATTTTACGCTATTTAAGTAGCAATAAATTGTGACTTCTTGAAATTAAAAGTTACTGGTGCAAAATTTTAAAGAATTAAAACCGGCTCTAAATCACTTTTAAAATGGAAGTTGGCTCTAAAAACTCTTTTTAAAGCGAAAGTCGACTCTTTAATTTTAAACGACATAAAGTATAGTTTAACGTTAAACCACTCTTCTAACTTTAAAAGTGGCAAATCGCTTGTTTAAATTCTTAAAATATACTTTTACCACTTGAAAATAAGTTTGTTACAACAAAAAGGCGTAGAATTTACAGCTTTTTAAAAATGAATAGTATTTATTAATGTTTTGAAAAAGCTCGGTGGGATTGAATTTTTCACTTTTTCTGTGATGCATGGGCACAAACATCAACCGCACAAGACACATCAACCAACATACACGTAGTTACCTTCATATTTACAAAGATGTTTCAATATTGTCCATGCGCTTGAGTTTTTTTTTTTTTTGAATAAGGGATAATACGAGTTGACTTCTTTTACACATTTAAACAAACAACAATCATAATCTATATTTACGACACGCACCTAGTTAAATTAAAATTATTTGTCTGAAGTTGTTTGCTTAATTTGAACATTTTTTGTTGTTTGCCTGTTCAACCTTAATTTGCTTACGTTACGTTGCGGATTCCACTTTAGTTAATAGAATTGTTTAAAATTAACAAATAGTTAGACAAGGGTTCACAACTAAACGACGACGTTAACTACAGCCGGTTTTATTCCTTAAATGAGCAATGTTTAAAATTTTGCGCCACTATCTTTTTGTAGAGAATAGCTGTTATGGTCTAAAAAGTTAGCGGACATTTTGTTCGGCAACTTTGTCGTTTAAAAGTAACACGCGAAAAAAAAAACAGAAATTTAGAATTTTTACAAACTTTTAAAATGGAAGCATCTTTAAAACGGTTATTTTTAAGAAAAAAAAATAATAATTTTCCTTTAAGGAGTCACATAATGTGCAACTTTGCCTTCAGATGTTTTCAAAAATATGAACCCCTTTTTTGGAATAATACGTGAAAAACAAACATTTTTGACATTTTATGTTTTTTTGATATCTTCTTAAGTAGTAAGTAAGAAGAGGGTTTTGCAATAAGAGGTGTTATTTTGAATTAGCCCGCTATTTCGGTAGTTGACACTTTTGAAGCTGTAATTTTTTGATATTTGACATATACTTGCTACGCTATTGATACAAATGGAACGATACACGCTTCAACAACGCATTGAAGTTATTAAAATTCACTATAAAAAATGCATGAAAATGATCCGGAATTTCATCGAAAAATCATCTTGACTGATGAGGCCCATTTCCACCTCGGTGCTACGTCAAAAAGCAAAATTGTCGCATCTCGGAAAACCCAAGATTTATAATTGTTGAAAAGCCTCTCCATCCTCAACGAGTAAATATTTGGTGCGGTTAATGGTCGGACGTGGTCATTGGAACTTACTTTTTCGAAAATGAGGCTGGAGCAACAGCTACGGTGATTAGATTGCGCTATCGAGAGATGATTAATAATTTATTATAGCCGGAATTGGATGGTATTGATCTGGACAACGTTTACTTTCAACAAGATGGCGCTACGTGCCACACAAGCAACGAAACCATCGATCTTTTTCTGGCAAAGTTTCCGGACCGTGTTATCTCTTTAATAGGAGTTGGCCACCAAGATCTTGTGTATTGTATTTGTATTTTGCACTCATGCAGGAATCCTGCATTTTTTAACTCACCCATAATTATAAGGGTTTATAGGTGCATGTGTCATACTCATGATATTGAAAGCAAGACTACCTACACAACAGTAATTTATTATATACCGTTGGAGAGGTTATTGCATGCAGCACGTTGTTTTGTAAATAGAAATAATACAATTCTTTAACTGGTATACCAACTCAACAGTAATGTGTCATACTTCGTTCAAAAGGTTATTGGTGTTTTGATGCGGAGTTATCTATCGAACCAGTTTAACAGCTATACAACAAAAAAAAGTACACGCAGTAACGTTTTCAGCGATTATGGGAAATTACTGTTGAACAGGTAGACCGCTTTGTCCATTCTCATTCACTGTCGGCTCTTGAAGTATGACTACAAATATAAATACGTACATACATAATGTACATATATTTACTTCAATTAAAAAGGACAAGTGACCTCAACTCCACTTAAAACAGAAGCAATTTCAATATTTTAATATTTAAATTTCTTCATCTTCTTAGTACATATATTTACATTTGTGTGTATTGTCAAACGCAACATTTTAACTATCTAATAAACGACACCCACGGCCACGACAATATTGAAAAAAACTGTCATTATACGCCCAAAGCCTTATAAAAATTAATTTCCGCTAAAACAAAAGCCCAATAGCAAAAAAAAACGATAACAGTACAATATTTCTGATGTTTTATATTTCAAACGTGTTTTTCAGAGACTCTCAAATTATCAAAAACGAGAACGATAGACGATACGAGACTAGAAGTGTAACGTGAAGAAAACTATTGCCGATATCGTTTCTAGCTATCGTCTGGATGATAGTCGTCAGAAAAGTTACGTGATGAGAGCCAAGGTCTACGCCAACAGCCCAGCGTCGATTCAAAACCTCAAAGATGGAATTCGTGAAGCTATTGAGAGCATACAGCAGTCGCTTTGCGATTTGGTGATGAAAAATTTCATGAAAAGGATATTGTTGTGTAAGCGTAGCTGTTGCGGCCATTTGGCTAATATTGTTTTTCATTATTAATGGCATATTTTTCCTTTTTACATTGATATAAATATCATTTATGCCAAAAAATGGCATTGTTTTTGAATATCAGAATAACCTCTTATTGGAAAACTCTTTAAAACATGTATAATTTGTCAGTCTAAGCTGCGAGTTCCATCCAGGTTTATTTTTTACTAGTCGACACGCGCTCGCGTTGCTTTGCAAACTTTAAAAAATTATATTTTGTTTGCTATATAAGTACAAGATTAGAGAAAAGATTTTGCTGATATTTACATACCTTTCCTACCTATGTATGTTTTTTATTTTGATGCTTCCGGATGGATACACAATATTTTGGCATTGTAGCCATTTAGTAATACTTAAATTTATTTCTAACATTTTTCCTATTTAAATGTCCACCAAAGACCATTCATTTGCTTTAATTTTAATTGTGCCTTTTTCTTTTAAAAATGACTGTAGCCTTTTTTTCCTGCAATTTTAAGATCTAAATGTTTAAGATCCGGCTTTTTACTCGAACCCAATCACTGTTTTGCCAACATTATGAAACAAAATATAACACAGAAAACTAAAAAACAAATGGTTCTATGAATAATGCTTAATGCTTGGTGCAACAAAAAAAAACTGAGCAAGGTCGTGTTTTCAATTTCAACAACTAATCTACCATCATTTATTAAACCTGAGTTATATGTACTCCATTTTATTTCTATTTCTATGAAAATAATATTTGAAAATGGAGAAAAGTTCAATTTGATTATCCTCCCATGATCGTAAATTAAAGTTTTTCCCTGGCATTTTAGCAAATTTACCATTTTGGAATTCATATTCTTTTATAATGCCCGCAAAACATACATAGATTTTCCATATTTCTGCGGTGCAATATTCAAATCGCGCGTTTCTTCAAATTCATTTTTCCAAATAACATCTTTCCAGAGGCAACAAAATGGCAAAAGTAAGAATATAAAATATGAAATTTTAGTATACTTATTCCAAGAAAACCAACAAAAAATAAACGAAAGGAATAAATCTGCCCGACAGAGTCACCGTCACCATCACCTTCACCATCGTCGTTGTCGTCGTTTTTATCGTTGCTTCGAGAAAAGTATAGCATTGCAAAAGCATTTTTCTTTCATTTCGCCGCGATGAATTGAGGTTTTGACATTATATTCGGCTTGCTTCTGTTTTCCCTATTTCGTGCCGTGCCGCATACACTTTTATGTCAAACAGAAGCTCCTCTGCATAGAAACTCTAAGATGACTAGGTACCTACATATATGGAAGACTTTAAGTGCTGCTTTACTTTGTATAGTTGCAGAATTTTATTTCTTTTTCTGGTTAGAATTGCATATAACTACCTAACCTACCCACTCGGGACTCACCTACAGCAGGTGGAATATTTATATATGCAAATTATGACACGAGGTGTTATACACCATCTGGCATAAGCATAACTAATGTCAGATTGTCAGCTGGAATTTGCCTGGTCTTTTTGTTTGGCTCTTTATAAGGTTTTGTAGGGCGTGACGGTTTGACAGGATGTCTCTGTCAAAGTTTTTGTGTTCAGATATTTTTGTTGTTAGGGATTCTGTTGTTGTATTGTTGTTGTTGTGTTCTATGACAAAGTGGAAAAATCTAAAATTCAATGCATTGTATAACATATAGCTTATTGTATTTTCTTCATTTCTCCACTATGAACAACACAACACCCACACTTGCAGAATCTAACAGGAAGTCCTTTTTTTCCTATTTTTAGAGATAGAATATATATATGTATGTAGTAGGTATAGGGAGCAATTGGGGAAAAGTAAAAGGCAATATGACATTCAATGAATTCGTTTGCTGCAAGGAAGTGACACATGTCAAAGCCACTATAACACGTGTGTTAAAGCAGACATTCGTTTTGTATCCTCACAGTTAAAGTTTGCAATTGTAATTTGAAATTGTGTCACCAAAGGTAATCAAAAAGTTGCTGGCTGTGGGGAGGGTTGATGTCAAAATGTTATGGGCATAATAGCTACCTATACCTACATATTTTGTTTTCTGATAGATCTAGATGCAGGAAGTGTGCAAATTGAGTAGGTAAGTTTTTATTATTTTCGATTTGTGGGTTCTTTGAGGGTTTCAGCACTATCTGTATGATTTTTATTGGCAACAAAAAAAAGGATAGAAACCTTTCCCAAAAGGCCAACTTCAACTAAATGTTTCATAAATTACTTGAGCGAAAGAATTCTTGGTATGAAGTTTTGAAGTTAATTTTAGGTCACCTCATTGGTGGGATTAAAATAAAAATGCACGTTTCTGGACCAAACGAATTTGCTCTAATGGGTCAGACCAATAATGTGATAAGTTAAACATCATAGACCTAAGGACATTTAAGTTTATTAATAAAATTGAAATGTTTAAAACCATGTATTTCACCCTCTTACTCCCTCAAACATTTTTAGCTCCACTCCAAATTTAGGGTCCTTTTTAGGAAATATTTCGGACAAACAAATGAAACTCTCCACCAATATTCAGCTTTGTCGGAATTTTTTCAAAGTGAATATTTTATTTTCCTGGACTCTATGAAAATAAAAACTTAAAACAAGATTACAATTAAAAGAACGTGTTCTTATTCAATATTGCATATTATTTATACAATGAGTACATTATTGTTTATAAATTGAGTACATATTAGGTATTTATGTAATGAATACATATGAGTACATAATAATTATGAAATGATGACATAATATTTATGTAATGAAATATATTATTATTTATGTAACTACTGCATATTATTAATGTATTAAGTAGACTTTTATTTAATTAATACATGAACTATCGCTAGGCATCTCAACTTACTTTTACTTCTAAATCACATACACATCATGGATAACCCACGGATAATATTTGATTAGTTCATGGAGTAACATTATTTTATGCAATCAATGTAGAAAATATACAAAGAAACTTTATACACACTCCATAACATAATGTCACATAATGTATAACATTAATCCATTGATGTAATGAGTACATTGCATACATTAATTGAAATGAGTACATAGAGTTTTAAATAAAACTGTACTCACTACATAATAGGCGTGTTTTATTGCAAAAGTCATCCATAGTACAGTACGATTTAAACGCATAAGATACAAATACAATATCGCTAGTAGCTCTACAGCCGATAAGAAGCTAAAGTAGAATGCTACTGTGGATAGATTTTTAGCATTTATTCAAGCCTCTATTCTACCTTAGCTTCTTGTCGGCTGTAGACCTACTAAGCGATGTTGTATTTGTAATGCATGTAAAATCGTACTGTACATGTACTATGGATGGCTTTTGCAATAAAACACGCTTAATAATGAATTTTGTTCGCCTATCCAACACTCATCTTTATGCGATGGGTTCGTAAAATTCTTTGTCGACTACATTATGTTAAAAAGCAATGTGTGTACTAATCAGAACAGATTTGATTTGTAATGAGTACATTAAGTTATGTGTGCATACATTTGCAGGACGAGTCAAAACATTTATGTGCTGAGTACATAAGCAGTGTATGAATTAAAAAAAAATTAAGAAACTATAGCTTTTTAAATATTAATGGTAATTGTAACACTCCTTTCAATAGAGTTTGTATTTATAATTTGGAATAATAATATCAAAAGTATTCTTGTTAAATCTGTCAGAACTTTGAAGTATTGAGGTAAGAGCATAAAGGATAGAAAGGTAAACTGGATTATTAAATTCACATTTGTACCTGTCTTTTGTTAAGCTCTTATCTATGAATATTCCTTTGAAAGAGTGAGTTTTTAACTGTATATACTTTGAACAATCAATACAATAAAACCTCTACATAGTATATGATCTACAGGGTGGTCTTAAAGACACTTCCTAATTTAAAGGGAAAATACATTTTATAGATTTAATTTTTATTAATAATTTATTTTAGAATCACAAAGCATGGTTCATGGAGATTATTTTGGGATAAGTATGGAATATAATGTCCTTCAAATGAGCACCAGCTTCATGCTCACAGAGATGAGCTCTTTCTAGAGTGTTTTCCATAACACTTCGTAAGACATCTGGGCCCAGCGCCTGTATTTCATCACGAATGTTCTCCTTTACAGTTTACCCTTCAAATAACCCCACAGAAAAAAGTCTGGTGCAGTCTGAGTGGAGGCCAATAAAATCCTGATTTTTTTGGAAATTATTCGGTCGCCGAAAATTTCCCCTAGTAGCGTCATAGCACGAGCAGTGTGCGCAGAAGCTCCATCCAGCTGAAACCACATCTCAGGACTATCAGCAGTCGCTGGCCTCAAAAAATGTTCGAACCTAGCCCGATACCTTTCACCATTTATGGTAACAGTTTTGGCGGCAACGTTTTCAAAGAAGAATGGCCTAATAATTTTAAGTTACACCACACAAGACAGTGCACTTAAGTGGATGCAGTTCCCGCAGATGGATCAACGTTGGGTTCTCAGTACCCCACACTCAGAGAAAAAAATAGTTACTTTTGTAACTATTGCGATAGTCGTTTTATGAATTTCAATGAAATTTGTCGAATAACTATTTTTGCAGAAAAATAAATTGAAAATAGTTACAAAATAGTTAAAAATCAATCATTTTATTTAGTGAATATACAAAAGTGATGGTATACATAACAACTACCACATAGTTGAAAATGACTATGAGAAGTCACAACATAGTTTCATGTGAATATGTTGTAGTAGTTTAGCTGGCGCGCCAGCCACAAATAACTAGTATTGTTAATAACATTAACTATTGAATAGTTGGTTTTACTATTGAATAGCTGATATTGACTATCGAATAGTTAGTTTTGAAAAAAAACATCAACTGACAATTAAAAAGTTAAAAATAACTATTTTACCTACACTGAGGGAAAAAATGCTTTCTAAAGTTAAATACGAGCGTATTTGATCTAAAGTTTTTTAAATGAAGTGGAGCATTTTCATTTTACGTTGAAACAATGTTAATTTGAATATGCGACGTAATTTTAAGAGATTCAACCTAGTTTTAAAGTAAAACGTATTTATTTATACATCGAAATCAACTTTTGTACATTTACATTTCGTTCAACGTTGTTTTAAAGTGAAACGTTTTCATTTTTAAATTGAGATCCAAATTTAAAGTGCGCCCAACCTTGGTTCAAAGTGAAACGTATTCATTTTTACATTGAAATCCACATTTTACTTTGCGATCCACTTTTATGGCACTTAAAGTGCCATCAACGTAATTTCAAAGTGTTGCATAGTAAAGTAAACCTCAATTTGTTTGTATTTGTAAGCTTAATATAAAGAATTTCGAGAGCGCGTTGTTGTTTTTCGAAGTAGCTCCCTTACATTTGTGAACAAATTAAACTTACTTTGAAATACTCATAGCATCAAACAATACACTTAAGTCGTCACAAATAAATGATTCACCACAAAAATGAAATGCGTCGATCATGTATACACATTTGTCTTTGTCTTACATAAATTTAAACAAAGAAGCGTGGCGTGGGTAGCCATTTTGAATCAATACCTTGTTGAGCGAAGTTCAATCTACGTTGATTCGAAGTAGAAAAATGTTGTTTTAAAAGATTGATGAATTTGATTTACCTATGATTCCACTTTAAATCAACATGTTAACGTATTAAAATCTAGTTCGTTATTAAGTATGGAATCACTTTGAAATAAAGTCGCTCCACTTTGATTTAAGAATTTTCGGGGTTGGCTCCAAATCGTTCCGAAAAATATTAGAATCAAAGTTTTTTTGCTTTGATTTTACGTTGTTTTTTTCTCTGTGTAGTAATATTAACTATTAAGCAGTTGAACTAACGAAAATTATTAATTGACAATGAAAATAGTCATAAATAACTATCTTTTAACTATTTAAAATAGTGTTCCCGATTTTTACTATGAAAATAGTTAAAAATAACTATTTAACTATTTTTTTCTCTGAGTGCATAAACAGCAATTCTAATGAATGAATTTAAGTTGAAATGAGCTTCATCACTCACTAAGAGATGACGCCGATAAGCGTTATTAGGGTTAACATAATCGAGTGATTATTTTCAAAATAAAATTCAATTAGCTTGGTCCTCTCCAAAGGGCTGTAATTCATTTTATTAAATCTCCCAAGTTTTCTTTATAAGTACTTTCAAAAAGAAAAGAAAAAA
Source organism: Melangyna quadrimaculata (assembly GCA_949320155.1). Taxonomy (NCBI): domain Eukaryota; kingdom Metazoa; phylum Arthropoda; class Insecta; order Diptera; family Syrphidae; genus Melangyna; species Melangyna quadrimaculata. Next base: position 46,948,709 of record OX439484.1, read on the forward strand.
AAATTAAAAACAGAAGAGTTATAATTTTTCAAATTAAGAAGTGACTTGGCCCACCCTGTATATATGAAAGATAACCATAAATATAATGTTCAATTCACTGGAGAATATAATATATGGATGATTGTAGATATCTTTGTACTATCATACCTTTAACAAACAAAAAAAAAAACATACGAAGATGAAATAAGAACAATGGATTCTCTTGTGTATCACGTACATATAGCTAACAGAAGCATGAAAACCCTCAGGGGCCCGTGTAAATGAAATGGAAGTACATCAGACATTCATATAATATATAAGGCCATATAGTATCTACTATTGATTTATTTCCCAGTTGTGTACGAGTATAATTCCATATCCATTTAGATATCAAAGGTGAATAATGGAAAATTGTTTTTATATTTTTGAATTTCGGTAGGTAGAGGTACCAAGGTTTCAGACTTCTTTCAATAGAACATTCATATATTTATTAAAATACATTACATATGTATGTACAGTACATAGTATTATTAAAGTTAGGGCGTTAAGGCCATATTTTATGTCAAACCTTGCACTTCATTCTGACGGGATGAGCTTTGGTACACTGATAGTCCGCATCCTTAGTTAACTTTAAAGAAGTGTTTTCACGGTGGCAACACTGGCAGACCGGAAATATAAGGGTTGCCTTCTGACCATGTTTTAACACGAAATTTCACATAAATAAGCCTATAAATCGGCAACCAGACATCGATTGATGTCGTGAAATGTCTTGTTGGATTGAGAATACTTGAAGCCATAGGAATATGTAAATTTGTTGACCCATCCCCCACCATTGTACACTGGGGGAGCAAAATACCTTCGGCGGATAAGGGTTTTTATTTGTCAGAAAATAATGATAATAAAATGAATAGTAAAAATATTTTAAGATGTATGTATGTCGACGTAGAATTTCATACTCTACAGCATATCCGAAGTCCATTTTTATCCATCTATTAGTTTTTAGTATAATCGCTTTCAAAATGGGGGGGGGGAAGGTGGAATTATATCAAACCACCATATATATTTGTCTTGGTATAAACTAAACATATGGCTTATGACCTTAGGGTAATTTTTAATGCCCAATCTTGTGCAATCAAAATAATTTCAATTTGTTTTCCCTAAAAAAAGTTATAACCTTTTTATTAAATGATTTCATTTTAAGTGATACGAGCATAATATTACCAAATTTCAATAGCATAGTGCTGAATTTTGGCACGCATGTCTCATTTGTCGTAAGAAATAAGAATCAAAAGAGTCCATAAAAATATGGGGCTACCTAAGGGGTGGTTTTTGAGTGAAACAGAAAAGTGTAAGACTATGCCCCTTAAACCGCCACCAGAACTAGTACGTTGAGAAAAGTTAGCAGTTATGTTTTGTTTTTTATTGTTACCAAGAATAAAAAAAGATAAATAAAATATCTATTGTCAAAGATGGTTGTTGAGGGAAAATGTTTTATCTTCTCTACTCAATAAATACACTAATTTTCTATTAAAACGATGATTACTTTCCTAATGGTGATTGGATCATCTTAATTCTTCTTAAATTCAGCGTTAAAAATACTTTAAAATCATGAACCATATTGAATATTTGTACCCCGATTACATACAAATATAATGTTGGGGTTATAACCCATATTTTCCTTCCGCCTTAAAAAAAAAAAACACCCCTGGAACCAATATATTTGCATGGATCCTGTTGAGTCTTGGTTGAAATAAAACATTTCTACCAACTTTCATCAACATACCAGTTTTGGAAGGGGTTTACTGGTAATAGTAATTCACTTTTCCCTTTCACTCAAAAAAACACCCTTTCGCCCCAGATATTTTTATGGACTCTTTTGATTCTTATTTTGTACGACAAATGAAACTTGTGTGCCAAGTTTCATCACCATACCATTGAAATTTGGTAATAGTATGCTTATTTCACTGAAAATTTAGTCATCATTCTATAAAAAGGTTATAAATTTTTCTAGGGAAAATATATTGAAATTATTTTGATTGCATAAGATTGGGCATTAAATACTTCCCTAAGGTCATGTGCCACACGCTTAGATTATACCAAGACAAATATAGTGGTTTGATATACTTCCACTTCCCCCTTCCTCCACCACCCCCCCACTTTGAAAGCGATTATACAAAAAAATAATACATGGATTATTAGTGGAACACTCATCTTAAAATTTTTTGATCATTCATTTGATTACCATTATTTTCTGACAAATAAAAACCCTTATCCGCCGAGTGTATTTTGCTCCCCCAGCGCATAAGGGTGTGGAAGGGTGCATGTTTGGTTCTCAAATTATAGGCTAATTTATGCGAAATTTCGTGTTAAGACATGGTCAGAAGGCAACCCATATATCTCCGGTCTGCCAGTGTTGCCGCCGTGGCAACACTTCTTAAAAGTAAATTTAGGATGTGGACTGTTAGTGTATCAAAGCTTATCCCGTCAGAATGAAGTGCAAGGTTGGCTCCCCTAACGCCCTAACTATTATGTTCGGGTGGATCTACAGCGCAAGAATTTATCTCTGTCAATGTAGTGTGTTTAATTAAATATTTGTAGATTTACAGCCTACAGGTTTGAATACAACTGTTGATTCTCAGTGAGGCATCTATGATATTGATTGAACAGATTGAGCTCAAATTTAAAGAGAATTTTCAGTTTAGGCCAAATGGTGTCTGTGAGTGTTTATTAAAATTCGTCTAGAAATTGTCCGATAACACAAATTGAATACCTAGATCGACCCAGCAATACACGCTATACAGGGTGTCCCTTAATTCGTGAATAGTATTTAAGGGCATGATTCTAGGGTATATTCTTAGAAAAAAATCATTTTACAGTAAAGGCCTTTCTCTAAATTTGATATCATTTATCGGGGATCTAAGAAAAGTCTTACTTCTTGTGGTACCCTGACCCATGTTTACGGTAATTGCGCTGTTAGAACTAATGACAGAAACCTTGTTTAGGCCTTTTTTTTAGAAGAAACACCAGCATTTGTAACTGCGTTCAAATAAATTTGATATCTTTTCTCAGTCTTAAGATATTCAGTTTTTAGCCTGTTCCGAATTGTTCCTGCCCATGCTAATTTTTTGACTTTGGGGTCAATTTTCTCCAAAAAATGTGTAATAAACAAAACGTTTTACTATTTATTTTTTTTTCAATAAACGTAATTTAATAATAAAAATAAAAATAAATGGCAATTTTGGTAAAAACACAGATTTTATGATAATTAGGAAAACCAGCGGCAGGTAAAATTTAAATAAAAAGGTGTTTGTTTTTGCTTAAAGCTCGAAAGGCTATGAATAAAAAATGATATGTGGTGGTTATCGATAATATTTATTTTATGTGTGAATTAAAACAGTTAAAACAGATGACCAAAAGAGTCCTCTTTGGTTTTTTATGCATGCTAGAGTCCGCTGTTCGTATTTCACTGATATTGATACTAATTATGCTAGCTTACTGCCTGTATTCTAATGAGGACGCTTCGAGCAGGCGCTCTTCTAATACACTTAAAGTGGCTATTTTGATTGAATTTCATTCTTCCCCATTTAAAACATCCAATATTGTAGGGTCAGGAGATCTTGCAGCATTTTATTGTTCTAATTTTTGTCGTATCCAACGAATATCGCGTACTCTTCATGTAGTCAATTCTTAACCTCCCGACCATAGTGGGTTGAAGCACCTTCAAGTAAAAAATAAGATGAAGCTAGTTGAACCAATGGAATGTCCACCAATAGTTCTGATAAATAATTTCACAACAACTCCGGATAGTTTGTTGAATTCAACTTAAGTGGTAGTTTTAGTAGCATGCATTCAAATACCAACGGATGTCAAAGTGCACCTGTTATAACTCTTTAAAAAATTATCAAAGACCACACAAATAACTTTTATTCATAGCTTTTCGAGCTTAAAGCAAAGAAAAACTGTTTTTTTTTTTCACCTGCCATTGGTTTTCCAAATTATCATAAAAATATATGGGTTTTTTGCCAAACTTTCTATAGATCTGAATTTTTAGTATTGTCACATACTTTCAAAAAAAAATATAAAAATATCATGTTAATTACGCATTTTCTGGATTAAATTGACCCCAAAATCAAAAAAATTAGCATGGGCAGGAAAAATGGAACAGGCGAAAATCAGAATATCTAAAGACTGAGAAAACATATCAAATTTATTTCAACACAGTTTCAAATGCTGGTATTTTTTCTAAAAATAATTGCCTAAACGAAGTTTCTCTCATTAGTACTAACAGCGCAATTACCGTTAACGTGGGCCAGGGAACGCCAAGATAACACATTTCTTAAATCCCCGATAAATTATATCAAAATTAGAGATAGGCCCTTACAGTAAAATGATTTTTTTCTTAGAATATACCCAATAATCATACCCTACCGCATGTACCATTCAGTATAAAATACAATACTGACAAAAAAAACTTTCAGCAAAACCATGAATTCCCATTAAAATGATACCTTACCCCATCCACCAGGTAATATATTATTGATTCATTATAAATAAATTACTATCTTTAAAACAAAATTAATTTTGTAATAAATTTCTTTGATTGCTCAATACGCACTCATGTAAGGTATTTAATTTATTAAATGAAACTGCACCCATCTTTCATTGAATTTCATTTTATTTATGCTTACCTACGTATAATAATCATTTCGAAAGAAGGTGTAAGTTATTAATTATAACTTTTGTGTATCAATTAGGAGGAAGCCTACTTACAACGCTTAATAGCACTTGATAACTTTTGCCAACATCATCATCATCATTATAAAATCGAAAACTTGGTATTATATTATTACCAAATTATATCCTTTGTTTCTTGTTTCTTGTTTGCACATCATCAGTGATAATTAATTCGTTGTAATTATTATTTTCCTGCAACAAATGTTTTTATGAGTAGCTAGGTAATAGGTAGGATCTACCATGATGTTTCTTCTTATAGATAGAATGTATTTTTAATTAATTTATTATCTATCTTTGGCAAAAGTTTGACTATAAGGTACCTACCTATAAGAACACAGTTAAGACGAATTAGCAACAAATAGGTAGGTACATATAACAACTATTATTATGAATGTTGTTCAATTAATACAAATTCTATATACATAACTCAAATAAGTCAGATAAGAAGAAGATGCTTAGGGTTTATTGAATTATGGAGTTATTGAATTATTAATTGAAAAAAGATTTTTGTCGTCCTTGCTTTGGTCCGTAAATTAATTATGATTGCTGAATTTTTCCAACAAACAAACTTGAAAACATAAAGAAAATTTGAGGGCTTCAAACTTTGTACAAATAATTGTTTTTTTTTTTTATAAAAATTCATTAATACTAAAGTGAACAGTCTGAAATATAGAAAAAGGGTGTTTTTCCCAAGGGGTATCTATTTATGTATAGGTATATAAAACAACCTTAAAGAACAAAACACACTAGCTGACCAAGCGAACTTCGATCCGCCTTAATTCGTTATTGTATTGAAAATAATAATGTTGAGCCTGGCACATGAGGCTTGATGTAGGTACATATAGTCGGGCAGACGGCAAAGAGAAATATTAAAGTGCGGCAACCCTGAGTTTTAACCAAGTTTTTGTAGGAATTCTGGTACTAGCATGCTTATATAGGAGAATTATCTGCATTTTGATGTTAATTTCAATGAAAATACCAAAGGGTGCAAAAATAAAAATAAAACAACCTATAAATTAAAAAAAAAGTATTTTTCAAAAATTCACTTTGCCGAAACCAAAGCTTTAATTAAAAATTTGGCAGATACCTGTCTCCTTTTTATTAATCAGCTTCATAACAACATACCATATATTTCAATAGAACATCACACTGATTTATAGTAAAATTTTTCTCAAACATCTATTTCGCCATTTTCTGACTTTCAAACGTTCATATCTCGAGTTGTAAATTTTCGATAGTTTTTGTTGTCATGTAAAACTTTCATGTATTTAACAACATCTATCGATTGCAGAAAAAATCATTTCGCTATGACGTACTGTTTAGAAAATAAGATTTCGACCATTTAATACGTTCACCCTAATTTACCCTACTTAAATTTAAAATGTAAAAAAATCCCGTATTTGGAAATTTTTAAATTAAATTTCCTTTCAAAGTATATTTTTTGATTATCCTTTTGGCTTACCACAAAAGCGCAATCAGATAATTGAATAAACGCAAAAATTGATCTTTAAACCGTGGCAACCCTATGAAGGGCCTACTATTTTTTAGGCAACCCATTCGCAAACACTATTTAAAAAACTGTATACCTCTCATCTGGTAAAGAGATGAGGGTAGGTCTTCCTATGGCCGTCTCCCCGACTAATAGTTTGGTCAATTCAAATTATTAATTTAAAAATTCTTTTAAATACCCTTGAAATTTTATGAGATAATGAACATCGAATTCTATATCCAATGTGCCAACAAAAATCTTTTCTTTCCTTAGTGCCGTGCATTGCATTTAAAAGACCTGAGGTCTTACAGTCATATAGTAAAAAATAACAATGAAACTAACTGAAGTGGTTACAATAGTGACGTGTTAAAATCAAACTGCAGTCATTTACGTGTCGGCCAACCTCTTTTTCACTTTTTCCCTGTGCTTCATGGTAGAAAACATTTTTTCGCTCTATTCGCGGCGGGGTACGTACAGAGGGGGATGTTTACCGACACGAGAACACCAGCACGCCACGTACAATTGACCATGTGTGAAACATGGGAATTAAATATGAATGCCACAAACATTCAGCAATTGGTCCTCTCGACTTAATAATTGTTTAAGCGAAAGCGAGACGAACAGGAAACTGAAGACACTTAAATACGAAGGTAAAATTGCTTGGACTAAGTGGAATTTTCGCGTCAAAATCGTCGCTTGAATGACTTATTCCGTGAAATAGTTTGTGGCTTCGTTTTCATCCATCAAAGAGTCCATTGATTTGTATGAATGTAACTCTTTGGCGATTTGATATTAAATGACGAGATTCAAGTGATCGAGAGCCTTGTTGTTCGCAGCTGAAATCGCTCGTGCACTCAGCCAATTATAGTAATCATAATTCTAAGCGATATTCGGAAAAACATTCGTGTTGTTACCGAAATTTCTGTGGAGATTCAATCAGGCCGGTGGAATCTTTCCCATCCCCAAAAATTGCCTGGAGAACTCTGCAGCGGACTGGTCATTTCGTAAAGCAACTCCCGTGTTTGTTTTCAATTGCAATTTTGTCAAATATCTCCATAAAGCCGACGCCGACGCGACGCGACGCCTTCAGGCAAGTGTTCAATTCAACTGGCAGATTTGATCTTGGAATGACAGGCGGCGTATCTATGAAGCATAATAATTGCGCCACCAAAACGTCTTTTATCATTTCGTATATCTGTCAACGTGCGATCCAGTGCTTTCAATGCCTGTTTGTGAACCACTCCCACTGTGCACTCGTCCTAAGTGTTCATGTTACGTTGCTGCAACTGCAATACTTGCGATACAGCAAAAACAATCTGCAATTTTTCGCTCAACTATTGCGTTTTTAACAACGTGCCTTAACCAAGGCTTCGAAAAAACAATTTTATTTACTTCACTATCTGAACTGAATACGAACTGAATCTTAATTGCAAAATTCTTCATAAATATTGTCTATTCTTTCTCCCAACCTGATTTTCCCAACATGTTTTTTTAATTATTGTGAGCTCTTCTCGTCCATTATACATATAAATTTTTTTTGAAGTACCTATGTACATATACCCAAATAGTAAAGTTAGAAATAATGCCCCTCAGATCATCATCAGCCATCGGTATCTATAATTGAACCAATTTTAATTTACTTTGTGCTTTGAAGGCAAAGATAAATCAATTTTCGCTCCTTCAAATCAAATCAAACCCTTTATCAATTCATTTTCCACTTCACTCCTGAAATGCCATCATCACCACCATCACTTGGTCTTTTCATAAATTCTATCATGTACCTTTATTAAGGAGCCAATCCTCCTTTTCTAATGGCATTTGTGCATTGACAAGAATTTTTGTGAGACCAAGCGAGCGACAAGCGAACTCCCTTCTCTTGGTGTTATAAAATTACAATTCGTATCATATCAACCGTAAGCATGGCAAATTTCAAAAAAAAAGTAATACAAATATAAAGGTAAAGAACCCGCCCTTTTCCAAGTCTCATTTAACATTAACTTATCCATCCATGGTTTCGAAATAAAAAGATCACCATCAGGATGTACTATCTATATTCCTACCTATCGATTCACCCTTAAAGCCTTCAGGTGTCAGCTCAGCGAGCATCCAAGCAAACTAACATTGAATACCATCGCTTGCTCTTCCGAAAGATAAACAACAGCCACAAAACCTGACCGATACACACAGAGGACAGAAATCTTTCCAAACAAACGGACCAACGAAAAAAAACGAGAAAGAATTCGTAATATTTATTTAAATCCTATGTATTTTGCAGGATAAATAAAAAAACAACAGGAGTTATTTAAACACCCTGCCGTACTATACAGAGTTTTCCAACTTGTTAAAGTCACAAAGCCAAAGGCTATCTCTTTAGCTTGGGACCGAACTGACGTGTGCCGGCCACTGAATTTTCACAAAAAGGGTTGTTCACTGTCCCTTTCTCTAATTTATTTCTAACGGAATTCAAACTGATGTTTAGGTGTGGAACTTTGACAGGAAGGTATAAAAATGACATTTAAAGAGAACATTAACTGGGATGAATAGAAATTGATGATGCACAAAAAGTGAGGACTTATGGGAGTACATATTACTCTCACAGGAGGAATAAATGTCGTTTACTGACCTAGTAATCTTATACTGTTCTTAGGCTTTCATCGAGAGAAAAAAATGGGAATATGCTGTAATAATACTCGCAAGGTTCGTATACTTATTCGTTTTTTTTTAGTACAAATTCATTCAGGTGAACTACACACATGGAGGATATAGACTAAGAGACTTATGAAGTCGAAGTCGAGACTCGAGAAGTAGGAATGACGCACGGCAGAACATATATTATAATACATCTGGGTATTTGTGTAGTGTGAGCATTAGAAGCGGGTTAAGTTGAGATTGTGGCTTAGTTCCTTCGTGCACCTGCGAATATGGGTGCTGAAATTGAAAGAAACAGGAAAATTATTTGCATATCCTCTTCCTGTTTTGCGTGTTACATACATAGGTGTTACCTATATTTTATGAGTGTGTGTTTCCGTTATCCTGTTTAATGTGAAGTTATGTAGATCCTAGATGCTAGAAGGTGGTATATTAGTCCTTGGGTGATAAGTTGTTTATGGAGTGTGTAAATATAGGATCTAATGGATTTTAAACAAGAAGTTATCTACCTACCTCAACCTGTACCTACACCTACATCACGGTAGATATATCGTTGAACATTAAAATAATATTCATATCATAATGTAGTTTGAAGTCAATAACAACATATGGGAGGAGGTAATTCTGGAAAAAAAAACGTTGGAATTTTAGATTTTAATGAAACTACTTACGATTTAGTAGACACCATTAATTTTACCATCAGAGCTTAAGGTACATATCGATAACTTCTAAAGGGTTTTTCTTTTAGTACGGGTATAGATTTGGGGACTGTGGGTGTGGTGGCCATCCTGTTGTCTTGGTTTCATCTGTGAAAATTGTCATTAACTATACAGTTACACGGAAAGAATTCTTAGATCAGATCAAGAAAAATAAGCTACAAATCACGAAAAATGAATCCAGTTTTGGACCTTGGATTTGAACTACTAAATTAAGACTCTTTGTTTGTAATATTAAAAAATGAGTGAAATGAAGATATTGACACTTAAAAATTGTATTTCAAGTATCAATAGTTCGATCGAGGAAAAAAATAAAGGTATTGCCATCAGGGAATCGCAATTTGATATGAATTTGCTATCTAAATAGCATTTTTTTTAAATTTATTTTTATTATAGGCATACAAATTTAATTATTATTATTATTGGGTGCATAGGTATGTTAACTAGCTAAATTGTTGTATATGGGACATCATAAATGCACACTAGGTTCACCATGTGACAATGCCTGCACAAAACGTTTCCGTTTGATGTGGGTTTCAGGCCAGCACGCAGCGTCATTGGTCCGTACTTTTCCGAAAACGACGTTGTTGTCACCGTTTCTGTCGATAACGAGTGCTACAAAACCAATTTCTTATGACTTAAATTGCACCATATGGACCTAGACGACATATGGGGTGCCTGCAGTAGGACACCAACAATTGAGATTATGCATGAACGGTTTTAGGGTAAGGCTAACTCTCGGAGAATTGACGTTAATTGGCCACCAAGATCATGCAATTTGACCCCGCTATATAGACTGATCCTTTTGTGGGGTTTCCTGAAGTCGCAGGCCTATATACCGATACCCTTAAAGCGAACATAACACCCATATTCCATCGCTCGCATTTAAACGATTTCATATTGCATATATAATGAAATGGCATACAGGTACAGGGCCCTTTCAAATTTTACGATTCACACACAGCTTGTCTTATTCCATTTCAACACCTACCCACCCTTATTCAAAAACGTTAATTTCTGAAAATGCTTTGTTTTAAGAGTTAAATACGTGCACACGTGTTACAATTTTTTACGTGTTACACAATACACATGTTTATTTGCTACACGTGTTCACGGGTTACACGTATTCACATGTTACACGGCTTCACAAGTTGTTTGTATTCAAGTGTTAGACGTGTTATACATGTGCTGACGTGTAACACGTGTAATTGAATTGTAATAAATAATAATTTTTTATTTGACTCTGGTTGTTGTACCGACGAAATTTTCAGTTTTTAACAAGACAACAGAAACAAAGTATTATCGAACTGAATTTGTTACAAAGGCTTGTCAAATAGAGAAAAGAACCGCCATTTTTGTGATCACATGTGTATTCAGTGGCGGATCCAAGGGGCTAAAGCCTCCTCACAGCCAATTCTTAAAATTGTTTGAAATATAGAAATCAATACATTACAACGTGAAGAGTTTTATATTCGTTTAAACTGTTGGAAGGCAGTGAAGGTTGATGGGAGCCAGTAACGAGGGTGGGCCTAAGCAATTTACATGGTATGTGTTTTTTTTTACAAGCCCCAAATGAATTAGGTTGGAGCTAAGGCCTGAAAGCAATTGTACAAAAAACCGTGCTTGGGGCTACGTATAATTGACAAGGACAGATAATTGGGACAAAAAAAAAAGCTCTGGACTAGGGCTTGTATATGACAAAAAAAAAACAGTGGTTTGGGCCTTAGCAAATAATTCCCCTAAGAAACAAAGTTTTTGGGCTTGATTCTAGGGTCAAGTCCAAGCTTGAAGAGATAACTGACAAACGGGGTGGGTGGGTTAACAATTAACATGCCAAATGAAAATCAATGTACCATGAGAACTTAGCTAACTTTGCGAAAACAACCCAATTGAGACTAAAACCCGAGTAGAATTTGGGAACACCAAATCAAAATTAAAGTTTTCTCTGTGCACTCAGAAAATCATGCAAGTGCATATAAATATTTGCAATCCCTCTAGTCTAGACTGAAGTGCAAATTTATTTACAGATTTATTCTTCTTGTGGTTTCAGGCTTAAAGTGGCTGAAAATTGAAGCTATATAAAAAAGTTAAAATTATAAACAAAGCTGATCCTTTATATTCTATCTCTGCTTAAAAAAATCTTAAATGTTAAATACGACACATGTTATTGTACTTTACATTGAAAACATTTTAAACCGGGGATTGAATCTGATATAAATGCACAAATAACAAGGCTATTGTAAAAAGAAAAGTGAAAATGTCAAAAAAAAACCTTAAACCTATACTCATACTATATTATTTGTTATAAATTGTGAAATTAATTTGAGGACAAACAAATTAAGTTACTTATGGCCAATTTCATAAAAATTCACTAAAATCCCTTTTATCTAAACTCCTTTTAAATTTTAATAGATCATTAGATTTTTTCAGTTTCACCGATGTAGAAAAGGGAAATTTTCGGGATATTTTAGTTAAAATTGAGTTTGCTCAAATCCGTGTACACAGAATATAGGCTCTACTCCTCTTATGTATAAAGTATACGAGAAAAAGTGAAACAACATCATTCATTAGCAAAAAATGTTAAGAATTGAAAAAAGAACGAAAGCTGAGATGGAGTATTGGGGTTAAGTACTGGGGTTAGTAAATAATCTCATGTTGATCTTCATCCTCAGATGATGATGACCAATCTATTATTCTAAAACGAAACCCAAAATGTTACCTACTCATAATGTATAGTTGCAATCTGCCAAAAATGCAAACAAAATTGGATATTAAAATATATTTTCACAGGATGTGATGACTTTCACGACACTTTTAAAATTTAATGAGACGAAAATGGGCTTTTAGTTTATAAGGTTGTTTAAAAAAAAAAATAAATCGGGTGGCACAACGGCTCATGAAGAACCAGGGCCTAGTGACTAACAACTCGCAACCATTCCTGTGTGCGCCTTTCGACAGGAATGGAAGGGACCTACAATTTTATGCCGAATCCGAACGGCTAGACGAGAAGCACTTATTCGTGACAAGTGATACTCTTGGAGAATTTGTCAATTCCTCGCAAGAGGCAGTAGCCCTGAAAAAAAACTTTTTAGTTTTTAGGTGGACGAGGCTGGGAAGCGATCCCAGACCTCCAGCGTGACAGTCGAACGCACTAACCATTACGCTACGGGCTACTACTAAGTATGTTTAAAAGCCCTGTTGGTGAAACCAAAAATCCCCTTTATAAGGCTATAAGTAACCTAATAAATAAATATTTAAAAGTCCTTCATGAAATCGGCCATAATATCTCAATCTGGATTCACTGATAAAGCCTTATGGCTTTTTTGCACAATTCTATTTTTGGAAAAAAAAAATTATGAAAATATGTATTTTAAGTAACAAAATATTTATTTTTAAGGTAGTTTCATAAATTTCGGGCGAAATTTTTTAGTTAAGTACAATAAACTTTGATAACAGACCGACTGACAACATAGGCGCCTGCCAGACGACTGAGCATACCCCAAGCGGAGCGGCGGAGTCGCGTGAGTGGGACAGAGGACCCGAAAGGGGAGTTAAAATCCTTGAACCCGCGAAGCGCGCCACCCGAAGTACTGTTTAGTACAAAAAACTTCAATAACATACCGACTGACATCATAGGCGCGCAAAATTTATTAAATTAAATTAAAAAAAAAATAATTTGTAATTTTCGCGCGAAAATTATTTCGCCCGCATATGTTGTCAGTCGGTCTGTTATCAAATTTATTTGTACTACACAGTACTTTGGTTGGCCCGCTTCGCGAGTTCAAGGATCTTAACTCTCTTTTCGGGTCCTCTTATATTTGGACTTATTGCACTCCTGGGTTTGAAATAAATTCCAAATGGTTTTGGACTTTATTTCACACTTAGGAGTGCAATAAAGTCCAAAATTTGGTTTTGGACTTTATTTCATTGGACTTTATTCCATGGCACCGAAAAAACTGGGTCTTGCAATTATGTCTGTCTGTCTGTATCTCGACCTGCAGCCTAAGCCACTGAAGACAAGAGAATTTCTTCAAGCTTTGGACTTAAGGTTCGAAGGTGATTCCCTAGATGGGAAATTGTTTTTTTTTTTGCTCAAAAAATACCACCAACATACATACAAAAAATTGATTTATTTTAAAAGCGACTCTAACGATTTTGAAAAAAAATTACGGTCTACTATAATTACTACAATTAATAATTTGGTAGACATTTTTTTATAACGATTATTAACGGTACCTGTCATAGAACCGAGTTTTTTATTTTTTTAGTTTTCAAATTTCTCACCGATTTCAACCCAATTTTTTTATGTAAGAGGTCCTTAATAATTTTAACAATTTTGCATATACAATTTTTTGAAAATTCAATATCTTGAAAACGGGTCAATGAATATTTTTTTAATTCTGTGTAAAATTGTATGTCATTTAATTCTAAAAGTTGGCATACCTAATTTTATTTTTAAAAATGTTCAAGAAATATAAAAAAATAATTTTTAAGTAAACCGCTCTAACGATTTTTGAAATTTTTTTTTCGTAAATTCATATTTATCAAACAAATCAGATAGCATACTCTTTTTTTAGCTCTAGCTGTCTTAGCTATTAAAATAAAAAATGTATAGTAATTTATAGTTGATAATTAAAAGGTAATTTATAGTAAAAATTCATATCTTAACTTGTTTCTTACAACTCTTTTTAATGATATTATAACGTTATGGAAACAACAAATATGCACATGCACATTGTCAGCTTCAGGCTTCGTTAAAGTTGTTAACTACGAGAGCAAGGTTGTGCGATCCAGTCGTGCCCATTTTTGTATTTTGAATTTTGAAGACATTACCCATCTTTTATTAATTTTTTTCACTTGACTGCAGAAGTTATTATGATTAAATTTTCCTCGCATCAGGAAACACAAGTTCTTATTTATTCATGATTTTTACTTTAATAAAACATTAGGAAATTTTTCGAAATGTGTATCGCCTACCTTCTTACATTCATATAACCTGTATCTTATTATTATTCAATATTTTCTTATTTTTTTTTTCTTTTTCCTTGCAGGCTGAAATCTGGAGTGTATTCATTGCAATCCTTCGAAAGAGTGTACGAAATCTTCAAGCATGCACGGATGTTGGATTAATCGAGCACGTTCTCGTCAGGCTCCAGCGTTCGGAAACCGTTGTCGCAGGTACGCTTTTTTTTATTATAATAGTTATACATGTGTAGTGTATTTTTGTTTGTTACATCAGGACTTTTTGTATCATCCTGAGAGGTATTATCCATTCTACCAAACAGACATTCAATATTCTATGTAAAAGTGGAGTTGAATCGTTTCCGATTCTCAACATCCTCTTGATTTTCATCCGGGCACATGCAATAAAATTGATTTATTCCGGAGCTGAAATTCATGGGGATGGGAATTCCAGTGGCAGGTATAAAGTAAGACAAAGTACAGGTACTTTGTCGTGCTCTGGTGTATGACTTATGCCATACATATAAATATATAAAGGAAATATAGTAGGAGGAACGCATAGAAGATTCATTTGGTATTTTGCAACTGTTTCCAATCTCCTTGGCTAATGAATAAAATATTATATAGGTACCTACACGGATGTGATGCTGTTTGTGTGTGAGTGTAAGTGGAGTGTATATGAATTTTCATTTTCAAGACTGATCCGAAACAGAGGAAAAGGAAATTACCAAAGTTGCTTCTTGGGCAAATATGATGAAAATATATAATAATAAAAAACTTCTCCCCTTCATAATATTACCATCCGAAATGAAACTTCTCTTCGTGTCTTTAATTAACTGTTTTTCCCGGTATACATATAGCATTGAAGCATGCGACGCGCGATCTTCTTTTTCTTCATTATCAGCGCCTGATTAAGCTTTGAAGCAACAGGAATAAACGAATAAACAGACATCGAGGGTGGTGGTTGGTTTTTGAGGTGTAATTACCAGGATATTCCAATTTAAAATCTACTTCGGCAATCAACGAAAGATTATTATTAAGACTTATACGGGAAGGTGAATTGAGTCAAATTAGCTTTTGTAGAAGTGAACATAATTTTTCAATTTTTTTGTTTATTTTTTAAATTGGGATTTAAGAAAAAAAAAAAAATATACAGGATGCCCCGTAAAGAATGGATAATCCTGGAAATGCTTATTAGTAGACTTTATGACCGTCCTGAAAACTGATAAAAAAAAGTTCTAACTCAACCGCAAGAAAAGATAAGTGCATTTTTTTGTTCAGTGCATTATTGTGCAATATTTTACATTAGTTGTGACAAAACATAAGTAGAAGAAAATTGTAATAACTGTTAGACTTCTTGGAGAGAAAAAATTATTTAACTTTGATTTTCAGTGCAAAATGTGAAAGGAAATAATTTTCGAAAAGTTAAATCTGGTATAAAGTCTTATATGAGGCATTGCAGGGTTATCCATTCTTTGCGGGGCACCCTGTATAAGAAGATGTTATAAGGTAGGTAATTGTAAGAAAATACTAATCATGGATTTTTTTTTAGTTTTAGCTTGAATCAATAGAAGAGAGGAACTCAATTTATCCTTAAAAAAAATGACTATTTATAATACTAAAACCGTTTTATTTCCACTTACATCTAATCTACTCGTAAATTAAAATATAACTAAGTCACCTAAAGGTTAGGTACCTAGAATTGATAGAGGTTAGGTATTTGATGTTCATTAATTTATAATTAGCATACCTACATATTACTTTAAGCGTACAAGTTGAAAGACATAAAATATTATTCTAAGACTGAGACTTTTTCATGGGCGCCACTTTCGTGTGTATAAGCATTTTATTGCCAACACGTGTGGTGTTGGTATATCATGTTTTTCAAAAATTAAATCGTTCTAAGTGTATGGTTTTAAGGAAATAGAAATGTTCAAAAATTGCGAACTTGCAAGTTTTTCAAACAAATTGTGTGTTACTCTTTTCGATTTTTCTAAAAAGCAAAATTTATACCTTATTTGTGTTCCAGCTTATTCCAAAATGGCAACTTTAACAACCAAAAATTAATTGTTGTTGCAAAGATGCAAACTAATAGTTTTGATTCTACTTGATTTTCCTAAAAACTGTATACATATTTTGAAAAATACAAATAAACTCACATATTTTCAACTTCTACGCTCGTAATATATAGATTCTGGAAAGGGACTATCAAGGGTTATTCGCCTTGGCGATTATGAACCCTTTTCCTTCGTCAGGAAAAAAAACGGTTGGTCTATGTGGGACTTGATCCCGTGCGGTCTTTTGCTTGTCAGTGCAATGCGCTATCCACTGGGTTAACTTGCTATACAGAAATTCAATGTCGAAAGTGAATAAGTTTAATACTCTAATGTTGCATACCATATTGCATAACAATAAATCGTATAATATACAAAGTGAAAAGTGTGATATGAAGAAGAAGACTAAGGAAAGAGAGAAAAAAGTGTCGTATGATACTGCCTCTTGCGAGGAATTGACAAGTCCTCAAAGAGAATCACTTGTCATGGATAAGTGCTTCTCCGTTCGGATTCGGCATAAAATTGTAGGAACCTTCCATTCCTGTCAACAGGCGTTTGCGAGTTGTTAGTCACTAGGTCCTGGTTCCTCACGAGCGGTTGCGCCACCCAATTTATTTATTTGCATGATACTGAAATTGCATGGTGCTTAGAAAATGTTTCTTTTTTGTGTTCAAACACAATCCTAGTGGGATATTGAAACATTTCCAACAAGTTTTTACTAGGCAGGGCTTCACGAGTGTTTGAAAAGTTTCCATCGTCTAAATTTTTGGTACTGAAATCTAGCAAGGTTTTTCTAAGTACCTGACAATTTTGTTTAGTCTAGATTTTCCCTACTGAAAACTTACTAGGGTATTTCCCCTTACTAGACAGAAACTTGGCATTTTCCAGCCGGGTAGCTTCCACAATTTGTATTCCATTATAATGAAATAAAGTTCATTTTAATCGGTACTAACAACACTTGAAAACGGATGTTAGAAAAAGGGAGTATGTTTAAAAACATTTGTCGAGAACTGGTACTCGAAAGTTGAAAGATGTAAAAAAGTACGTGCTCATTTAAACAAACTTTAAAACTAAACAACATTTTGTATCCTGAGGTGCAACTTTATAAGATAAAAAAAATGAATAATTTTATTCTTTGAAAAACCACAGTGATAATTAAAATGAGTTAAAAATTGTTTAGTATCATAAAATTCAAATAGCAATTTCAATTTTTTTTTTATATAATTTGTAAAAACAATAAGCTTTGAAATCAGAAAAATAATTAAATGATTTATTTTGTGATTTTATTTTTCTTAAAAAAAAATATAAATACAAATTGTGCAATATTTGATGACTTACTTGGAAGTACCTTCTGAATTTAAAAATTATAGCAAAATCAACCAGACCTATGACGGAGATATTCGGGAATATCCAAAAACTTAAATTTGCTCACAAAGCCCCAGAACTTTATTTAAGTAAGTCGATTTTTTTGGCTAAGACATGATTGCTGTACGTTTTCGTTTGTTTTGGCTAAAACTTGATTGATGTACGCTTTGCTTTTTTTTTTGGGCTGAATCTTGATTGATTTACGAAATCGTTGTATGTAGAAACCTGTTCTAGATGAGCTAAGCAAACAACTTTAACTGTACCTCTAGGAAATTGCATACAAATGCATCACACCAATTTTAAAGCAAATCCAGGCCATAATGCAGAAATGAAGACGAACATGTTCATCTTCTTGATGGTTCTCTTTTACCCGCTCGGATTTTTGGCTTTCATCTGTCCCGCTCTACTTTTCTTTATATTTGCAGACGAAGATACATGTAGATCCAGGATTAGGCTCTAGCTCGATGTACAACAGGATTCACTAGGGTTGCTATGCGTCCTCTTTTTGGAGGACATGTCCTCTTTTTAACCCCGGCGCGGAACGTCCTCCAACGTTTTAGAAAATTGTCCTCTTTTTTCCCCTAACAAGTAATTACGAAATCTAAAAAAGACATCTAACTCTGAATTTTAAAGAAAAACATAGCCAATAAAAATCTGATAGAAAACATAAAATGAAACAGATCTTATCCCGTGTGTCATCCCTCTAAATTAAGGTGAACGCGCCCATGTGTTCGGCTCTGTTATTTGTTTTGTTTTTCCCTCTTTCACCAAGAAAATAACTACATAGACCTAATTTTTGCAAAAAGTACAAAAGTGTGAAATAAACATGTTTTCGTAGTGAAGCCCTAAGTTGCAAAATATCAAACGTTATTTTATTTGGTGGTTAAATTTATTTACTCTAATATTTTTTACAAGATCATTTTAAAACCATGCCAAAAAAAGTGCTTATTATGATGATCCATCATTTAGAAAAGAAAGAAATGGTTCCGAAGCAGATTGCACAGTTTGTAACTCCAAGATTTCCATTGCAAGCAAAGGAAAATACGCGATCAAGGCCCCCTAACATCTCAAATGCACTTAAATAATAGGAGATGGGCTACATCAAGAGTTTTGGAAGGGTTCATTTTAAACAAGTCAACACAAAAACATATCCAGGCTACCAAAGCAATCATTTCGTTTCACACTGTTTGTCATTAGCAATCGTTTAATTCTCTCAATTTGACCACTAAGTTAAACAAAAAAATGTGTTTGAATCGGATTTGTGTAAAGGAATCTCATGCGTGAGGACATAGGCCACTGCAATAGTCACCAGTCTAATCGCTCCCCTGATGTATATCTCTAAATCAGTTGCGGATACAGAGGGAGGGTCATAGGGGTCAAACGCCAGAGAGAAAAATAAAAACATTTAAACTTCATGAAAACAAATTCTTTTTAAAGTAGGTAGACATACTTAAAAGAAAAAGAACTGTAGAAACAGATTTTTCTATTCAAATAGTGGATGTCCAAATAAATTCTCATTACCAAAATGCAAAGTGTTCATGTTCATTCCGAAAAAAACGAATTGTGTGTTCAACTTAAGAAGAATGTTCCGGCCAACCAGAACCTCACGAATTTTGTATTTACACATAAGAACCTAAAATTTTGAAAAATTAAATTTGAATTTTGGAGGTAAAGTTTAATATTCTTAAAAATTATCGGAATTGAATAATTAAAATTTCACTCTTCAAGTAATCTTATCTTTAGTTTATCTGAAAATTTTCTCATTAATAAACTAAAAAAAAATTCAATCTGAACATACCTAAATATAAAAAGTACCTTATAAAATTTTCCTTTTAAACATAATTTTTTAATTTTTTGTATTTTAATTTATATTCGTGGACCTAATTTTTGTTTTCTTTTTGTCCTCTTTTTTAAGGTAGATGATGTCCTCCAAAGTCCAGGATTTTAAACCTTTTTGTCCTAGCTTAGCTTAGACAGCCATGTAAACCCTAGGATTCACAGGCTAACAGACCGACGGAAGACTTGTTGAAAATCACTTTCTTGGATTTCTCCATAATTGTAATGTTAGTTTTGATTGAAACCTCGGCATTTTTTTAAACGAAACCAAAAATTTTCCTAAAGTTAGTTAACATACACATATGAACGTTCATACGTATTCGAGCTTTTAGCTTGATTAAACTGAAAATTACTTAACTTTTAAATAAGTATTTGTACAATGACTTCACACCTCAATTCAACTTAAACTAAATTATCCGACGAATTGAGAATAAAGTTTCCATCAAAGTTTCCCAAGCCAAACTTGTCACACGAACGACTGCCTGAATTACAATTAACCCATAAAAATCCTTAATAAATTAAATCTAATTCATTCTCTTCTTGGCACAAAAAATATCACTATTTTTTTGCTGATTTGAACAATTCGACATACCCTTACCTTCACTTTGTTTTCCCCCATAAATCTCTCTATGTCAACTAAAAACTATTTTAAAGGTTCATTGGATATTTTTGTTGCCCTAAAACTTCAATGTCTACCTGACAATAATATGAAGAAGAAGAAAAAGAAGAAGAAAAAAAATAAAGTGAAACTAACTAGTTTTCTGGCTGAAACTTTTGTCGATGTAACTAAATCCAAACAAATATCACCCTCGCATGAACAATATCTTCTTGGCTCTATTAAAGTTTTATTTAATTTTTATCCTTAAAAATAATAATGTAGTAGAAGCAAGAGGTATTACCAGCCAGACAGACCATCATCGGCTTCGGCATCAGTGTGTATAGACCTTGCAAAACAAAATTTATCCGCTCTTGCTTATTCCGAGTGTGCCTTCATTACAAAAGTTTCATCCTGACTGTGAGACTTAATTCAGCATTGAAATTTCCAGTCACGTTTACAAAATTGTTGAGGTTAGAACGAATGAAATAAAAAAAAACTTAAACAGAACCTACTAACATACAAATGTACAGGAACACATCCAAACAATATTAGTAATAATGTACACATGAGGACAAAACTTTATTCTTTCTCATCACGAACGCACCCGCTTTAAGGTAAAGGCTAGACAAGATAACAACCTATACTTAAAGATCATCAAGACCTTATAGCCAATTCCATCATCAGGAACTATTGAAGGAGATTCATAATCTTATATACACAGTGTCTGCATAAAGTCCTTTAGATATTTCAAAACGATAAAATGTAATCCTCTCTGTTAACTGAAGTGAATATTTAAGAAGATTTTATTATTTCTACCAGAAATAAAATTGTTTGCGCTCGGACGGTTCGTTGGAAATAAGATCAAGACCATCCTGAAAGAGAATATCGCATCCTTCGGCTTGTGAAGGGCGACACGAAGTGTTGTGAGACGAATGACAATTATTTTTGACGAATTTTCAAGGAACAGATATGATTATTATTCAAAAAACAAACATTTAATGTTAGGAACTAGTCAATTATTATAAAATAAAATTAAAAATTAAATAAAATTATCGAAAAGTAATTTTCTGAAATTTTGTAAAGTTAAGCGTCATTGGGCCTTAATAAAGACCTAAGAATTTACAATTTTTCTGTATTGAATATTTTGTATTCCAAAAAAAAAATTTGCACAATTTTTTACTTGCACTTTGAAGCTAGTATTGGTTCCGTGAAAACTGAATTTTGAGTTTTTAATCAAAACTAACATAAAGATGAAGTGTCCAAAAAAGTGATGTTTGCCAAAACGTCCGTCAGCCTTAATGAACTGATATATTTGTTTAAAATTTAATTTGATGCATTTTTATGTGATTTCCGTAGTAGCCCGTAGCGTAATGGTTAGTGTGTTGGACTAGTCACGCTGGAGGTCTGGGTTCGCTTCCCAGCCTCGTCCACCCCAAACAAAATAAAAAAAAAAGTTTTTAGCAAGGCTGCTGCCTCTTGCGAAGAATTGACAAATCCTCCAAGAGTATCACTTGTCATGAATAAGTGCTTCTCGTCTAGCCGTTCGGATTCTTCATAAAGTGTTGTAGGTCCCTTTATTTCCTATCGACACGTGTAATGGTTGCGAGTTATTAGTCATTAAGCTCTGGTTCGTCACAAACCGTTGGGCCACCCAATTTATTAATTTTTTTTCTTATGTGATTTTTCAAAGGAAAAATTTCAAGTTTTTGTCTTAGCTTATCTAGAACGGGTAGCTTCCATACCAATATTTCGGTTTTATCAAGTTTTTTTTGCGAAAATTGCTCAAGCGTTTCTGATAACCCTTTGTACAAGGGCATGTTTGGCATGTTCCCGAACATCTCATCAATAAATGCGTTGATTTTGTCAATATTTTGGATTCGGGTACTTTTAAAATATTGGAAATATATGGCAATAAATATACAAACATACATGCATATGTATAAATAATTTTTCTTACGAGCAAACAAAATCAAAGCAAAAATTAATTTTAGGGTATGTTTTACTTGATTCTCTCAAAACTACGTTGCCTTTTCAAATTAACATTGTTTCAAGTTAAAAATAAAAATGCTCCCGCCTTCATTTAAACAACTTTAAATCAAAGACAGTCGCTTTAGTTTTTGATTGAGTTTTTTCTCTCAGTGACAAGTGGTTAAAACTTCAATCATTTGACATTTATATTTGATTTAAAAAAAAAATAATAACAAAAAAAGTACGTATACGCCATAGAGTACCATCTCTTAAAAATGATAATACATAATTGTTTAAGTATTAAAATGGTAAAACTAAATAAATGCATAAGTGGTCGTAATATTGCAATTTATTGATGTTCATACTTTGATCGGCATTATATGAACCCCAAATGAGGAAAAAATAATTTTCTAATTTGTAACATTTTTATTTTCATCATTAATTACCTGGTTGTGTAAGATATTATGTAAATAGTGATTTACAAAAAGCCTCATAAGGCCTGACAAAAGGGCTAGGTGTGAAGGTTGAACACAGGTGGTTTATTTTCTATTGGTGCAATATATTAAAAAGTATTGTTTTTAGTTTCCAATTTTCCAAAACTGTAAATTATATGTACAAATTCATTTAGTTTTTTATTTTTAACACGATTTAAAATTAAAAAAAAATAAAATAACTTAGCCTAAATAGGTAGGTACACATTTTGAGAAAAGTCGTAAAAGTCGTAGGTACCTATGAAAATTATTTTTTCAGGAACTTTTTTATTTAATTTTTTTATGAAAAATTCAGTTGTTTTCCAAATTCCTCGAAAACTATAGTTTTTTTTTTTCGAAAAACCTCATTTTTTTGGATAGCACACCGCGTCATGCGAAAGTTTATGCCGAATGAAAAAATTATTGACCAAACAAAATTTTTTACGAAGTCATTAACCCGTGCTTCTAAGGTCATACTTTTCCCATACAAATTTGTATGGGAATTTTACACTCTTCACATTTAATTTTTTTTTTCTGGAACTATAGTGCTAGGTTTCCACTTGTCATTGAAAAGACGCAAATTGACAAATTTTTCAGGACAGGGTGGCTTTTACCAACACAAAAAGCAAAGAAAGTAGTAGTAGCGAGCAAGTATAACTCACCCCGTCTTGTAAAGCTTGTTAATTTGCGTCTTTTCAATGACAAGTAGAAATCTAGCATAACAGTTATTCTAATTTTTTTATTTGATAAAAAAAAAATTAATTACTTAAAAAACTAAAAATATTTAAAATTTTGAAAAATCGAAATAAATTATTTCTGCTTTGCTTTCATTTTTTTTTTAATGCAGTATTTTAAAAAAACTTATTATTTAATGATATTCAGTAAAAAAAATATACACAAAACATGCTGAAGATCGCGAGAAAAAATAAGAGAAAAAATATATAATATTAAAGTATTTATTAACTTAAAAAAAAACGAAATAAATTATTATTAAAATTTGTTTAATACATTTTTAAACGCAGTGTCTTTTTAAAGCACCAATAAATCAATCAGAATTCCCAAAAAAAATTAGAACAACTGTTATAGTTCCAGAGCAAACAAAATAAAATGTGAACAGTTTAAAATTCCTCAACAAATTTGTATGGGAAAAGTATGACCTAAGAGGCACGGGTAATTGGCATCGGAAACAATTTTGTTTGCTCAATAATTTTTGTCTTTCGGGTGAGCTATCCAAAAAAATGAGTTTGGGAAATAACGGACACCCTAACGTACAGGTACACACTGTAGCTCATGTAATTCTGCACAAAAAAGATTACCCTTTTTTTCGTAGAATAAAAAAAGATCAAATAAAAAGTACAAGTGACCTCAACTCCATAAATTATTGTGTTTCGCCCAAGGTATAACAGTGGGCTCTTCAGTCAGTCTGTTATACCCTACTTAGACACTAATTTTGGTCGATGTTTACCGACTCTTATAAAAATCACAACAAGAAGATACTGTGAATTTTATTGTTCTCGGGGAATTTGTTTAAATTCGTCGGTAAACATCGACCAAAATTTGTGTGTTAGTAGGGTATAACAGACTGAGTGAAGAGCCCACTGTTATACCTTGGGCGAAACACAATAATTTATGGAGTTGAGGTCACTTGTACTTTTTATTTGAATTATATTCATTCACTCCACTTAAAACCAAATTCATTTTAATATTTTATTTTTTTAATATTTAAATTTCTTTTTCTTTATTATAAAATAGATCGATTTGGAGAAAAGTGATCAAAAACTTTGGGGTGGATTGGATATTTATTATAATTTTGGGTGGGAAAATTTTGTTTGTTGGGGTTATATTTGGAAATATATTTGCTATTGAAGAATACATTTTTAAGAATGTTACCAGAAGGGAAACGCCACCATCTTGAAAATTCTGTTTTTATTATTTTGTTTAATAATACTCCTGAGCAGTTTATTTGTTCACGTACATTACGTCAATTCGCTCTAAGTATGGCAGTCTAAAGTTCAAGTTTTGCCATATCCATTTAACATTTTTGTTAACCGCCCTCTAAAACTTTTTGCTCCACTTTACATTTAGCCCATTTGCTAAAACGAAATTTAATCATTTATGTTCAACATAAGAACTTATGTGACAGTTTATGATGAGAAAAAAGTAGAACATAAGCGTTTATGTTTTGTATCAGCAAATGGGCCCAAACGTCTAAAAACTTAAACTATCTATCGAAACTTACTATCGATTGCACACATTTGTTTAAAACGGTTGATGATATTTTTTTTTTTTAAATTAAAGTTGTGTCTGCATATTTGTTTAAATTTCTCTAAAATCACGTTCCAAATTGTTTTCCTAAAAATGTTTTCAAAACTGTTTAGAGGTAAATAAATTTTTTTTTTTCTGCATAGCTTTGAAAATTATTTTTGTAGAGAGTAATTAACCTGAAGTCTTACAAAAACCTAGAGCGTGTACAAGTTACTTTGAAACAACTACAACACTAACAATGTAACAATTATTGTACCTTTTGTTCAAACCAGAAATGCCTTTTATTTTATTTCATTTTTAAATAAAGTTCTTTTAAAGCACAGTTTAAAAAAAAAAAATCTAACTCAAATTATTAATTTTGATGAACATTTTATGTAATTAAGTACCTACTATTTTTGTTTTAAAAGTTCAAAGAAAGCCGGTTGAAAAACTTTTATTTTTCAAGATATTAAAAAAAAAATTAAGGTGAATCACCCTGTTTAATACTCGTTGCACTTGTTTTTTTTTTTTAAATTTTCTTTATATTAATTCGAAGAATTTCAAAATTGTCATTTTAACTTGATTTTAACATTTTAAAACATTACCGAAATATTAATATAGACTGTCTACTGTTTGGGTTTTGGTAGCTAACCACAAAAAGAAGTTCATGCGATTCGGTTTAAAATTTTTTTTTAATCATCCATTTTTTATTTATTTTGATTTGCCAATTACATACATGCTAATACTTTAGGTAAAATATGTTTGCGTGGTGAGCTCCTGCTCTTCCAACTAAACCTTCATCATTTGAACAATTTTTTTGTTTTCTTTCGAAAGTGAGCAATTTTCCTTGAAACCTCTCGATTATCTCTACCTCGTTCTCGGTGAAATAAACTAAACCAAAATATAATATTTAACTTTTATACTTTTCAATTTAATAATTTCTTTTTTTTCTTACAGACCTTCTCATCGAAATGCTCGGTGTCCTAGCGAGTTATAGTATCACAGTTAAAGAGTTAAAACTCCTGTTTGGTACGATGAAAGCTGTAAATAGCAAATGGGTAAGGGATTTTTTCTCTTTAAAAAAAACAAAACAATTAAACACACAAAAACTTTGAAAAACGAGTTTTAATAATTTTTTGTTTTATAATAAAACTTTCAGCCTCGACATTCAGCGAAGTTGTTAAATGTTCTACGCCAAATGCCTCACCGGAACGGTCCTGATGTGTTCTTTAGTTTTCCCGGCCGTAAAGGATCCGTAAGTATACCCAATTAAAACTAACCTCCGAACTCAATATGCTTCCAATTTATTTTCTGTTCCATTTAAAACCTATCCGAAAGCATTTTTTGTTGGTATAGGTAGGTACGGACCTGTATGAAGTTTGTTAAAGGCATCATTTATATACAGATGTAGATCCGTGGATATTGCACAATATTTTTCCTTAACTTTTTGATTTCAATGAAAACCAAACATAATGTATTTTTTATATAAATGTTTACCCATAAATCCCTTAAAATAAAAAAAAACACACACAGTCCTATTTCGTTCATCGAACCTACGGATTTATGTCCACATACAATCAACGCTATCCATTTTGCAAAAAAAAAAAACATACTTACATATTTATGTAGTTATAACAGGAATACGCCACCAATGAGCATCCTGATGTCTGCTGGTTGGTAAATTTGTTTTAATCCGCCACCGGGGTATTGCATGCATAACGAAAGGACTTGCTCCTCTACGGCTGAATTGTAGATCGCGATACGATAAAAATCGACATTCATACATACCAAAATTTCAAACTTTTTCACTGAAACCAAAATAAATATTCAAAAATTGAAAACTTTATTGCCAGGAAAACATAATGTTTGGCGAAGAACAAAACAAAACAGGAAAAAAGTCCCTTTTTGGCGAAAATAAAATCCGTGTGGATATTATAAGGATATAATATAGGAAAAGGATATGCACATTGCATGCTTCGTTATTGTAATCCTGGTATACAGGGATTGTGTTTATTTTTCAAAATTGCAATCTAAAACTAACGGTATCTGTGTTCATATGTACATAGGTATACGCGAAATCAGTGATTTATGCTGGTTGTAAATTGTGGAGATTTAAAACGACTTGAGAGAGAAGGATTGGATGAAAAATATTGCATAATAAAAGTACAAATTGCATGTTGTTATTGGTGATTGTTTTTGTATATCCTCAGAACAGCGTTAGTAAACATTATACAGATTTATCATTGTAACTTTTTGGAAAGTGAAAAATTCTTAATTCTGACAGCAATATGGGAAACTTGATTGTCCAAACAAAAATACAAATGTACGAAGGCAAAATATTAAACAAATTAAAAATTATAATAAAATGCAGTAGTAACATGGAAGACTACCTATTCCCCCAAATTAATACTTTGATTCAAAATTATAATGATGCGAGAGACCTCTAAACGTTAAAATTTTGAGCTAATTTTTATACAAATATTTTTATAAGCCACAAGTAACCCATTTTTCTTGTTTATTACAACAAAAAATCAACGTCACTAGATTTGACCCATCTTTAGAAATCAACACATTTTTGTTACGGTTGTTACACCAACCACCTCTAACTACTTCTACACATGTGTACTGTAATTGGAAAGTCGCGATTTGTATTTAATTTAGTGCTTTACTCTACCAACATTTTTGTATGAAATTATTGTTACGGATGTGACACGTTAATGTTACATATGATGTGACCAATGGTAATTATAATTATACGTTAACACAAGTTAACTTACGAAATTCTGATGATAAATTTACAATTGCCAATAATTGTCACACGAAGAAAAAAACGTTTCTTGGGGACAAATTCCGCTAGCGTGGGTTTTCTCTGTGTACACAAAAATCCGTGTACACAACAATTATTGCGATTCAGCAACATGATGGAGAATCAATTTTTACGATTTAGTTAAATTTATCATTTGGTAAATGAACTGTCAAATTTTGTATGGGAAATGGCTTACACAATTTGGTTAAAATTATCCAAGGGGATATTGATGGGGAAAATTAACCAAATTTATTTGGTTAAACTTATCCAAACGTCGTGTGACTTTTAGAATTAAGGGCGTTTATAAACGCGATTTACATAATAATGATATCTCACTCAGAGAACTGAAAAAAGCTCTGACCGTGTTCTATAACTATCGAATCGCCATTAGTTGGCGATAAAAGTGACTTAAAACGTTGTATATGCAAGAAAATATAGTAAGGACATCTTCATTTAATCAAAGATTAGGAAAGCTACTTTTCGTAAACTATTAAAATAGAATTATAGAGGTTCTCCCAAACCAATCGTCGACGACGACGAAACAACTTCAACATCGGGGGCGCAAATCAAGAAACCGGCATTATGGGCGCACTTGGTATATGAATTTTTTTGTATTCGCAAGCCTACGACTATTGTAGTTCCATCGTGTTTCTTACAATTTTGTTTCGTTGTGAGACATTCGGCTCCAATTTCGCATTGTTTCGGGAGAGGTTCTTCATTGAAAAATAACTTCGAACAGTCAAATAAAAGAACAGCTGATTCAATTACACAGCATTTAACCAAATTAATACAAAGGTCGTTCATGCAAACATCTGTGTAAACTTATCATTTTACAAAATTTGTAAACTAACGACGTTGCATGAATACTCTACTTATTATATATTCACTTATAGAAAGTGTACATAGAAAATCATTCTCATACGAAAGTAAAAATTTTCTCATTCAATAGTGAAATTTTTTGTATATTTTACATGAAAATTATTTTTAAGTGGATATGAAGATAAAGGCACACAAAAAAACACACCTAACATAATTCGTGTTTCACCAAATTATCAACTTGATAAACATCTTGTTATATAAGCAATAAAATATATAATACGTACACAATTTTGTAACGTTTGTGATAACTACCACTTTTTTATATAAATTTCATCTTAGCTCAATTTGTATTAACTATACTGGAAAACACAAAAATGTTTGCTACAAATTTTTACGAATGTGACAAGTAAATGTCGTGGTAGTTACAAATTAATGATGTTTATTACGTATTACTTCATATATAGGATATTCGCAAAAAAAAGTATACCATCTAAAAGGTCAGTAATTGGTCAGCCCTAGAAAATTTTCAATCAATGGTTAAAGTGCTTCAAGGTCACCAACTATTTTTTGACCTTATTTATGGGATATTCGCAAAAAAAGGATACCGATAAAAGTTTCAGTAATTGGTCAGCCATGGATTTTTTTTTATATTTTTTTTAATTCAAGGTCAAAACTATTTTTAGCACCTCTTTAATGGGATATTCGCTGAGCAATTATTGAAGCAACGAAACTAAAAATGAATTAAAAAAAAGATTAAGTGATATAAACCTTGATATTATAAAGTAACAAAGCGTTACAACTCCTACACATACTCGAATCGAATTTCAAGCAAAATTATACAACCCCTACAGATACCCTAATCGTGTTGTAGCTATAAATGTAAACAAATATATCTACGAGAATTCCAAAACATATAATTATTTTTCATACAATATTTCACTTTGCCGTCTTACAAGTCACAGTGACTTTTTGACGAATTATTAATAAGAGGATGTATAGAAATTGACAAAATTTTCTTTCAATTTCAATCTCGTCCAGTTGTATGGATACGAATCTAGAGTATAGAGAATAAGAGATCCGACTGAACACGAAGACAAAGGTCCAAAGGTGTGTTAAATGAAAAAGAGGCACGCTGTTGTAGTCTAGTCTGCGCTATTATAGAATCCACTCTAAACTTTTAGTAGAAATTATCTTTGTGTCAATTATTTAGACTTTTAGTATTTTCAGGAAATTAATATATTGACCAATTTGATAATTATAATGTTGAGTGGAAAATATTTTGTTCCTTGGCGTCGGCTGTTTTGGTCACAATAACCAAAAAATCCCCCACCTAAAAATTGACCAACTTACAGATGGATTTTTCAGAAGCGTAGTCTATGTGCCTAATTTGTACAAAGTGAAAGATGTTCGTTTGGCTTGCAAGTCCAACAAGACACTAGCTCATCTGTTCACCAAGCTAAAGGTGAAACCTGATAAGGACAAATGTACGGATGTAGTATATAAAACCGACTATATGGGGAAAACCGACGAATCCTGCAATTTGTCCTACAGTGGAACGACAAAACAATTTCTGCGTCAACGTATGTCAAATCATAGGTCCGATATCAACACAAAAAATCCTGCAAAAACTGCACTCACTAGTCATGCAATTGAATATGGCCATTCTCCTAATTTCGAAGGTGTCATAGTTCTTCAAACGGAAAAGCATACCTCAAAGCGATACACCCACGAAACGCTTCATATTTTAAACAACAAAAACAACATGAATCGAAAGCAATACACACAGAACATTTCAGCGGTATACTGCCCACTGGTTTCATAATAACAGCTAGCCGCTTTCTTTCTTTATTTTTTTTTAGTTGCTGACTAAACTTCTTTATCAGAAGAATTAATAATTTTTATAAATTATGTAAATTTATCGTTGATATTTCTCAAAGTGTAAGTTCAACTTTCATTGTTATTTTTGTTGCTAACATTGTGATAAACTATTTGTATTTTGTACGTTATAAAGTTCCCCCTGAAGAAGACAGCAACCCCTGTCGAAACATCGGGAAAAGTTAATGCTACAATTCTTGTTTCATTGCAAAAATTATTGTGACAAAAACAGCCGACGGAACAAAATATCATACATTTTAGTATTCTCTTTAGATAATCTCTTAAAGGTTCATTTGGACAAGGGTAGATTGCTTGCGAGGGCCAAGAAATTCCTATGAGAATCTCTACAGAACTTTCTTAAGGCAGCCTCCTCAAGGTTTATTTGGACAAGGTTCTCCTAGAGAGTCCCGCCCGAGTCCTTTCCCTAGATTGCTTGCGAGGGCCAAGAAATTTCTACGAGAATCTCTACAGAACTTTCCTAAGGCAGCCTCCTCAAGGTTCATTTGGACAAGGTTCTCCTAGAGAGTTCCGCCCGAGTCCTTTCCCTAGATTGCTTACTAGGGACAGGAAATTCATACGAGTATTTCTACAGAACATTCCTTATGCAGCCTCTTCAAGGTTCTTTTGGACAAGATTGTCCTTGTGAGTTCCACCAAGACCGTTCCTCCAATTGCGTGTAAAACGAGAATTGTGGAAAATAAGGAAATATTAATTCAGAGTTGCTTCTTTGGGTAAGAACCTTTGAAAACGGCTGAACTTCCTCAGCCACGAGAAAAAGCATCACAATAATATAAATAAGGGTTCAGCAAAGTTTTTAAATTTAAACAACATTTTTCTCAAAATGCAGACAAGACAATAATATTCTTCTTACTTTCCCAAATAAAAATCTAAATAAAAGCTGGATTTTGTAGTGATATATGATACACAGGGTGTCCTAACGTCAACGGCCCAGACAAAAACAATGGGTTCCAGCGGTGACTTTTCGCCTCGTTCCCTTAACTGGCTCTAACTTAGCCAAAATACATGCGATTTTTTATTAACACAAGGGTACCTAGCAGTTTTAACCAGTCCTGCAACTCTTTTCTATGCGGATAACGGTTTTCCCGCAATTTATTATCAATTACATTTTATTGCATTTGTATGCCTTTTTTATACTTTAGTGTTCAGTCTCATTTTTTTTTCTTTATTATTATAAAATTCAAATTTGTTTTCCTAAAAATTCCCTATTTTTTAGCAACAAAATATTTTTAAAATTATTAACAAAATAAAATAAAAAAAAAAGAAATTCAAGAATATTAGAATATTAGAATATTTGAATAAAATCGAATAAGAAACTATATGTCTAAGCTTTTGATGTTAGAAAGAGCCAACAATTGAAAGAAAAAAATTGCGAAACCTATAAACTTGTTATGACGTTGAAACAGCCTGTCAACAAATTGTTGTTACGGGAGTTACATTGACAACTTTATGAATAACAATCCTCAAACACAATTTGTATATTTACTTTACTCACTTAAGGTGCATTTGAAGGAAACGTTTAAGAGCATTATTTTCCAACTTTATTCTCTACAGGATACCAAAAATAGCCCTGTAACCAGTTGGGAATACATTTTTAAGGAAACTTTCCTAAATTAGCTCAAATTGCAGCCATTAACTAAAATTAACATCCCCATAGCACCAATTGGCACCATTTTCCTTAACTTCCAATTATTCTTGTTTCTTTTATTATATTCACACTCATTAAAAATTGAATTAAAAATACATTGAATTAATAATTTTCAACTTAAGATTAAGTCTATCATCAACAAAAACACTCAATAAATCATAGCATCAGCCAGCTATTATAGCTTTACTCGATGCGATACTCCCCTTAATAACAACCCAATTTAAAACTCAATCTTTCAGAAAGAAAAGAATCATCCCTTAGTTTTATGTGGTGGTGTGGTCTGGTTGTGATAGCCCCGAATAACATTGTTATGGGTGGAAAAGTACACTATGTATAATATTGAATTTATTGGTAGCTATAGCTGCCTGGTGCCCACTCAGAAATTCCAATCAACCGCGCGTAAGGCTACCATCATCAGAGTTGAAAATTATTCAGTTTGTTTTGTATTTTTCGGATTTCTCTTGAGATGGCAGGTACTTCAAAATACACTTCTATATCATTTTAATTATACCTACCTGTCTCTATAGTACATGAAAAATAATATCATCTTCAAGATGGTATTTTCGTCCTTTCGCATTCTCAAGTATGCGGAATCCGGTGTGATATTTGATAAATCGATTTCTTGAACGCTAATTAACTTTTTGGTTAGAAGATTTCAACTCTCCTCCGCCATTCTTTGAGTGTCATTTCCTGGTTTAAGTCAGGGAAAGTAGCGTTTCTTTAATGATCTATTTTCTGCAGAAAATTTTTTTCATAAAAAGAAGTACTTAATAAAACGAGCTTAATAATGAAAATATATTGTGGGTATTAATAAGCTTTGCCATATCCTTTCAACCTATATCTTTCTCGATGTTTTCCTCACCGGAGGCAATAAAACTAATTTTCTACTATCTTCAAGACTTCCACTTTTATACGTGAGACCAGAACAAGGATTGGTTTGGTTTCTTTTTGTTCACCATTGCAATGGTGAACAAAATAATATTAAATAGCAAATACTTTATCAACATCCCTTAATTACTGACCCCAAAGCTTATATAAAAGAGAAAGAACTTCTTGGCAATGAGCAGAAGCAGCAATAGTAGAAGGGGCCGCACTAGATCGTATAAAGTGGGCACCATTAAGGCTACAAAAGACAATGGGCCAAATAGTTTCTCTTTGTTAGCTTAGTTGTAAATATGAGAACTTATGCACCTCTTGTAGTCTAAGATGGGAGCGGGTCATAATACTGTTTTTCAAAATTCTGTATGACAAAATTCTGTGCGGTCAAAATACTTTAAGACCATAATTCTGTATGTCATTATACTGTAAATACAAAATTCTGTACATCAAAATACTGTATGAACAAAATACTGACTTGCAAAATTCTGTTTTGTAAAAGTCTGTACGGCAAAAAGATTTAAAGATTCTTCAGTAGAATTAGTTATTGAGCGTTCCAAAGATCCAGCGTTAATTTTTACTTTACTAAGAAAAGCAGTTTCTCATTCTATTGCTTTGAAGATTTTATTTTTACTGAGAAGTGGCTGTGTATATGATGTTTGCTTATGCTTGATTAAGTATACCAATAGGTAAATAAATCTTAATACAATTATATTATACTGTTTTTTTTTAAAGAAATTTCCTTAAAAAAAACACATAATACTATAGTCTAAGAAAGATAGGATCTAACCGGGAACAAATTAATTCATGAAATTTAACTGCTCGTATCGACGCAGAATTTTATCCTCTACAACATATCCAAAGTCCCTCAAAATCCCCACTTTGGCTTTTTGTATAGACGCATTTAAAGAGATGGAGAGGAGGGGGAGTCGGGAGTTTATCAAGCTGAACAATTTGTTCTAATACAATCTAATCATATGACACATGTTTTTAAGGTGCTTCTAAAGAGCTGATTCTAAAGAGCCCAAAACTGAAAAGATACATGTATCATGTAGAAAGTTAAAGGCCTTGGAGTGATGACCTTTTTTTAAGTAACAACAAGTAAAATATTACCCGAAACCATTTTAAAATAATGATGACTTGTACATGTACATTAATATAATTCATTCTTGAAGTCAAATTATGTGTTTTCACAAACAAACGAGAGGAAAAGAAATAAAATAGAGAAAGTAAAAAGAGTAAACAAAAATTTACTATAACAAATTGATATACAAATTGACATTTACGAAAAAAAGACGAGAAAACTCAGTAAATCATTTAAGAGGGAAAATTAAGTGAACGAAATAGAAGTAAATACGAGTAGTATTTTGTTCTATCTCTCCCTTTCCCTTAGCTCCTAACTAGGTACCTATATTACTCAACAACAGGTGGTGATAAAAAAGTTATGACGTCATTATAAAACCTCTATTAAATAATCTGTATTGCAAAGTTCTGTAAAAATGCTGTAAAAGAAATAACATTATCAAAATGATATTTCTTTAACAACATTTTTACAGAATTTTGATGTACAGAATTTTGAAATACAGTATTTTGACCAACCAGAATTTAGCTATAAAGAATTTTGACATACAGTATTTTACTTATACAGCTTTTTGCACATACAGAATTTTGACATACTGTATTTTGGCATACAGTAATTCGAATACAGTATTTTGCCACATACAGTATTTCAACCCCAACCCGTCTAAGATGCCACCATAGGATGACTTTCCCTTTCCCTCATCAAAAGTAAAGAAAAATCTAGAATTCGAGAAATTACTTTTTGAAAGGCAACAAAAAATAATAAATAAAGGATGAGAAAAAAAAATTCTTGTCACATGGGGTCTAAACGGGTCTGTGCTCTGGTATCTTAGCACATTTTTTTTCATGGGATATTCGAAAAAAAAAAAATAAACCACTTAAACGGCCATCAAATCGTTTTTCTAGTTTTTCAGTTGTTGGTACCTATCTTTTTTTTTTGTAATAAATTTATAAAATTGGTGTCAAGGACTTTTAGCACTATTTGTATGGAATTTAAAAAAAAAGTAAAAGGCTAGTAAATTAAGCACCTCATTTTGGGGTATTACAAAAAAAAAGACTTTAAGCACCTCATTTATGGAGCTTAAAACAAAATATACAATCTGAAAGTAACTAAATGCTTATGAAAAGTCAACTGGTTTCAATAATTGGTCAGTCATAGATTTTTTACACGAATTTAAAATTAGTTTAAATCAAGTTTTTTTTTTAATTGTTTATCAAAAATTAATTCTCAAACTAAAAATTAAAAATAAATTTGTTTAAACTGTTTTTTTCTTAGGCCGTGTGTCAGTTGCGTTAAAATTCCATTAATTTTGAAAACAACTTAGTTTGTTCACAGTGGGTTAGATTTAGTATGTGACTTTCACACGCTCTAATTAACTTACGCTTATCAACCAAAATTTGGCTTATTAGCGATATATATAATAAGGAACTCATACTTTGGATTTTTCGAAAACAATTTGATCAACAATAAACACATTCGACGATTTCCCAGTTTCAATTATCATGGATTAAAGTGCGGTACACATTATCAAACCTGTTTGATGTCAAACACTCAATATTATCAAAACAATTTGTGAACAAAGAACATGTTTGTCAAACAAAGAGTACACTTTATCATATCATACATGAAAAGGTTTGATAATGTGTACTCCGCTTAAGACCCTTCCAAACCAACGTGAAATATTCGTCGCGGCAGAGTGAAATTCGCCATTGGCGTGGGCATTCTCATTTATCTCCATGTAAATAAATTTTGACTAGCGAATGTTTAACCTTAAAGGCTCTCCCAAACCGATGCGAAACATTCGGCGCGGCGGAGAAACATTCGCCGTTGGCTTCGGCACTCTCATTTATCTCCATACAAACAAATTTTGACTAGCGAATGTTTCACTTTAAAGGCTCTCCCAAACCAACGCAAAATATTCGGGGCGGCTGAGAATCATTCGCCAGTCCAAATTTGCCTACATGGTGATAAGTGAGTGTGTCCACACCAGCGGCGAATGTTTCTCCGTCACGCCGAATGTTTCGCGTTGGTTTGGGAGAGCCTATAACGCTCTCCTAAACCAACGCGAAACATTCGGCGTGACGGAGAAACATTCACCGCTGGTGTGGCCACACTCCACACTGCGCAACAGTCGGCACGGGACAATAGGCACTGTTGTCGCTTTTAATCGGTGAAACCATCGTCAATGCAACTATTGTATAAGAATGACGATCGACTTGCCACCGTCGAAACGCAATTTCCACATTCAAGATCGTATCCAAAGCGATTTGGATAGATTTTTGTTGTCCTTGTCATTCCTTCTGAAAACCTATTGTAACAGCAAATCAAGGTATCTGAACATTTTACGATAGGTTGACACCGTCTGGAATAGGTTCCTTAACGCAAGGAACGTCAATGGGAAATGTATGTTTTAAAAAATTCCATTTAATGCAATTGACACAGCCAAACGCTTCAACTTTATTCACCCCTATAAAATCGGATCAAATTTAACTGGGATCAAATTTTACTATTCTTGTTTATAATATTCAATGCTTATATCAACTTTTTTTAAATATTTTAAAAACAAAACCGTTCCTGGACTTTTACTTTTAATTTGAACATAAAATAAACAAATCTAAAAATAAATCTTTCTTCAAAAAAGTTGTATATTTTTTATTGTTTTAAAAATTAAAAGTCCTTGAATAATTTATTTTTAAGTGTTGACTTAAAATTGATAATATTAAAAAAAATAACGTACAATTTTGAAAAAAAAAATGGTTTGAGCAATTTTTCTTTTATTCATAAATAAAATTAAATGATAAAATGAAATAAAATACAAAAAAAAAAGAAAAATAGACTCTGGCTTTAAAAAAGAACTATAACGTTGAGTTATCTACATCTATATAAAATATAAAAATGGATCGTGGTTTGTGTGACTGCATAAAACTTGAAAAAGGCTGGACCAAATTGGATACATCCTTCTGGGAGTTTGTTCGTAATTGCTCCGCGAAGGTTTAGAAAAAAAAAAAAATCGAAAAATTATCAACACAATAGGTGGCGCTGTATTCTTACATTTCGTTATTCAGCAGGATAACTCGAGAATGAATCGTTCAATTTTCACAATTTTGGGTTTGATGGATTTGTATTGACCCAAGGAAGGGGAATATGGAAGACTATTCCGGAAATTTTCAGATGTCAAAGTGACAGATGTCAAACTGACAGGTGTCACAGTGGCAGATGTCAATGTGAAATACGTCAAAGTGACAGATGTAATTTTAATTTGTACAAAAAGCTGAATAATTGAAGCAAGTAATGGAAATGGAAGCATGACTTTTATTATTTTTGATTTATTGAAGAACAATAAAATCCAAAATCAAGGTTGTTCTAATTTTATTATATTGTCAAATCTTTGTTTCACCGTTCCTATACTAAAACCAATGGAAATTAATTTTTTAAAGACATGAGTATTAAATATACATAATCCAGCCCTGAATAGCGTCCCTCAGTATATCATCCAAAATCAAACAAAAAAAAAACCTAAGAATATTGTTATTTGCAGGCCTTTGATGCGGGCACAAGGATCTCTTCTATATACTAGACGAATATATTGTTCAGATTTGTATTTTTTTTTTTTTGTTGCCACTTGCTTTCACTCTGTGTCAGTTTCAGGGCCCTGCCATTTGCCATTTGCTCTTTGCTCTCCTATATCTACTTTGTAACAATTAAGGACATTTATTTGTATCCTCCCTATATTTACTAAAACGGAAGAAAGAATATGAAAAGAAGTAAAAAAAAAGCAACCACACTTCTACATGTCCCTTTTGATTAATTTCCTGGGATACTTTGTGACAGTGACAGTTAAGTTTGATAGAGAGTCGCAAAAAAATTTCAAAGTAACCTGACATTTTTCCTACCTATAAACACCAAGACTCTTAGACTTACTAACTATACCTATGAATGTAACTTAATTGTACTATGTTCCCTTAGGAGCACTTAATTTTTCGAAGAATAGAGTACTGAGGTCATGGTTTGCTTAGGACTTGGAGCATTAAGTTTGTGACATGTTGTCAAATTATAGTTTATCTTGAGAAGAACTGCTGCACGCTATCCACATCAGACACACGAACGAAGGTATAAACATATAGAACGGGGGCCTCTGGTAGAGACATAATTTCAAGTACGAGTAAAGTGCCAAGTTAGTGCCATATTATTTAAGTGCAAGGATGTGTGAAAGGCAAAACTTTTTGGCAATATTAATGGCAGCAGTCTGGGTTGGAGGGAAATGGGAGAATCATAATTATTAATTTCTTGTATTTTGATGTGTGAATAATTGCGGAAACGAAGAAAAAATTGTTTTATATCATCCTTCCGGAGAAAGTTTTCAAATTGCTTAAATGTAGTTTGATATTATGAGAACAGTTTTAGTCCTCAGGAGATATATGGAGAAAATAAATTTCAGGAAATGTCCGTGACAGCCTGTGTCTTGATATGTGTTGCTAAATTAGAATATTTAACATTGCAGCAAGACACATACAGACAACCAACAAATCTCAGTCTTAAATGATGAAAATTCTTATCTTCATATAAAGTGAACGTAAAGGACGAACAGAGAATTGTATTTAATGGAAACAGATATTTTTTTCATTTGTTAACTTCTAAATACTCCCTTCTTAAGCTCTTAGTCATCTCGTAATACAATTTTATAGGTACCTACCTTATACTTAAGCCTTATTTTATTCACTATTGACTTAAGCATCCAGGAAATAAATTGTTAACACATAATCGAGCCCCTCTTTCCTTACATAGAAACAAAAATCCTTTGAACTTAACATTTAATCCTTTTAATCTTTCTTTATCTTTATTCCATAGGCAATGGTCCTACCACCCCTAGCTAAATGGCCATACGAAAATGGTTTCACATTTACGACGTGGTTCCGTTTAGACCCCATAAATTCTGTAAATATAGAACGTGAGAAACCCTACCTCTATTGGTAAGTCTTTTTTTATTATTTTTTTTTATGTTTACTATAGAAAAAGGTTCGTTTTTTTTTTTTTTAATATTCTTTAAATTATGATGACTATAATATCCTTATCCGTTTCCTCTATTTTATTTCGTAATTTTAGTTTTAAAACATCGAAAGGGGTTGGATATACAGCACACTTTGTTGGTAATTGCCTTGTCTTGACATCGATGAAAGTCAAAGGGAAAGGCTTCCAGCATTGTGTCAAATATGAATTCCAACCAAGAAAGGTACTTTGTTCGACATCCATTTTGACAATTATGTCCTTTTAAATCTTCGTTTCTTTTTTTTTTTTTGTATGTATTTTTTCATCATCTCTGTGTGTATATGTATAGTGGTACATGATTGCCATTGTGTATATATATAATCGTTGGACTAAAAGCGAAATAAAGTGCCTAGTTAATGGACAATTAGCGTCTAGTACGGAAATGGCGTGGTTCGTTTCAACAAATGATGTAAGGTTTTTTCTTTTAAATACAATTTCGAACAAATGTTTGTTCTTTTGTGATTTTCCTTTTTTTCTATGAGAATCAAAAAGAAAAAAAAAATACTTAATTTATACTTTTTACAGCCTTTTGATAAATGTTACATTGGAGCAACGCCGGAACTTGATGAGGAGCGAGTTTTTTGTGGCCAAATGTCTGCTATATATCTTTTCAGTGAAGCCTTGACAACGCAACAAATATGTGCGATGCACCGTTTAGGTCCTGGATATAAGGTAAATAATATAGTGATAATTTAAGATACTTACATATTTATATTTTATTTAGTTTCACTTTTAAAATACTGAAGTGAAATAGTAAAATTTGAAAAAAAAAAAAAAATGAAGCATTGAAACATTGCCATTTATCTAAAATCAAAATAAAAAATTACATTCACACCAACGTCGTAAAAAGACATCGTTAACGTTGTAAATTTTACGAAGTTGTAATTGAACAATAAATCGTAAGACTTTCTGTCGTAAGCGTCGCAAATGAAAATATGATAAACGTGATAAATTTATAGCAACATATAAAATGTTTAATCCCAGAACACAAAATTAATTTAATCGGTTGAATTTGCTTTCCACATCATTTACTACATTTTAGCAAGCAGATTTAAGGGGCATTCATAAAACATACAGAAACCTTATTGCATGAATACACTTACTATTTTTGTGTGGAATTTTAAGCTGCACACAGTTTGAACTAAAAAAATGTTTTTTTCAGGGCTACTGCCTCTTGCGAGGAATTGACAAATCCTCCAAGAGTATCACTTGTCATGAAAAAGTGCTTCTCGTCTAGCCATTCGAATTCAGCATAAAACTGTAGATGCCTTCCATTTCTGTCGAAACGCGCACAAAGGAACGGTTACGAATTGATCGTCACTAGACCCTGGTTCTTCACGAGCCGTTGCGCCACCCAATTTATTTATTTTTTTTACTTTACAGTTTGAACAATCTTAGTCGGCTTAGAATTCTTTAATTGACGTTCCTCAGCTATACATACATAACTATAGCTAAAGAAATTATTTTCACTTTTCGAGTAAAAGAGATTCAATGAAGACGTTTCTTGCGAGTATTGGAGAGTTGGGCAAGTACTTCTCAAGTAAACAAGTAAGCAATTATCGCTAAAGCATTTCGCCCCACTAGACGCCTTTAAATACAAAATAAGTACACAAAATTCCCGAAAAAATCAAGTTTTATACATAGTTGTAAGTGAAACTCTCTTTAAAGCTGTACTTACGAAACTTAAGAATCCAGGTTGCGCAGTAAATTCTTCTTAATTAAATAAACAATCAGTTTGATCTGTTTTCTTGCATCTCCCCTACTAACTTCGAAGAAATAGGCTTCAGAATGAAAATTTCTGTAAAGCTCAAATTAAAAATTTTTGAATTACATTTCACATTCTGCAAAAATTATTTGGTTTGATTTTTTTAAACCATTTTATGTTCTAAAAATTAATTTCGAAAAATTCAAATTTCTGTTTTTGAAAATTAAATAAAGTAATATTTAAATTACATAATTCGAATTTTAATTAATTAATTTTAAGAACATTTAAAGTTAAGGCAAGATAATAATTTAGAAAGTCATGTAAGTTTTAAGGAGTCTTTTTTTTTGTCAAAAATACAGGATAATAGATATTTTATTATTAAAAATTGAAATAAATTTTACAATAGCTAACTAAGGATTTTTCAGAAAAGAAAATTGAATTTTTCGAAATTCATTCTGAAAATTTTGAAAACAATTTTACATATTTTTTTTTATTTAACCCTAGAAAGATAACCCTATTTCATGTCCCATAAGAGTTACATGTAATTGTTACGTCGATTCGACGTAGGTTATCTTTCTAGGGTTAAGTTTGATCTTAATGATTTAGAAAAACATTTGGAAGTCCATATTTCCGGCATTTGAATTTTTTCAAAATTCACTTAAATTAGAAAAAAGGAGTTATTTTACTTATTTCTATAAATTAATTGATTTTGTTTTTAATTTTTTTTTTAGTTATTAAAATTTACTTTTTGATTTACAACTATATTATTTTATTGTTCAATACCTAAGTGAAGCGGACAGATCCATTAACGATAAATTTTCGCGAACGTGAATCTAGGATTTAAACTCCAAATATTTTCTGTTTTTTAATACGGACACTCCATTGATCGGACGCGGACAACAATATCAGCCGTAATTTGGTGAATTACTCATCTTAGGTGAACAAAAACTTCATTAATTTGTAATTTTCTGCCCTTTTCAAATCAAATCCAAAAATTTGTAGCTCGCTTAGTTTTTAAGTTATTGAAAATTCTTTTAAAATAAGTCTGAAATTAGCGGACGAAATCTAAAATAATGGGAATTTTGAAGTAAATTTGGTACCCAAATTTGTAGCTTTTTTAATGCTCTGCAAAAAAATAAATTCCGGATCAATAACAGTTTTTTAAATATTCAAATTCCCGTTAAAATAAGTCTGAAGTTAGCTGACGAACATTCGAAAATAATAATTTTCTTATGTCCAAAATTGAAGCTTTTTAAATGCTAATTTATTGCCCAAAAATTAATTTCTTATCTCTTAAGGTTAACTTTTAATTTGAATTTTAAGTTTAAAAAATGCATTTCCGGTCCGCTGAAGCTGGCGAACAAAATCTTTAAAAAATTAAATTTTCAATTTTTTTCTTTTACCAGAATTTGAAGCTTTTGAAATTCTGATTGGACGCGCAAACTACAAATTTCTAGCTCTTACGGTTTATTTAATATTTAAGTAAACATGCGAGATACAAAATTGCGGTTTGCGCGGTAATATAGTTCAGAGAAGCTTCAAATGTTGGCAAAACAAATTTTTATTTTTTTTTCATCCAATCAGCATTTCAAAAGCTTCAAATTCCGGCAAAAGAAAAAAATTGAAAATCTCATTTTCTTAGATTTTGTCCGCCAGCTTCAGCGGATCGGAAGTGCACTTTTTAAACTCAAAATTAAAATAAAATGTAACCCTTAAGAGACAAGAAAATAATTTTTGGGCAACAAATTATTTTCTATTATTTTCGAATGTTCGTCCGCCAACTTCAGACTTATTTCAGCGGCCTTTTCAATAACTTAAAAACTAAGCGAGCTACAAATTTTTGGATTGAGCAACAAATAAGCTTTTAATTAGTTACAAAAACAGGTAGCTACCAATTTTTTTTCGATTTCACCAAAAAGTGTCCGCCAAAATAAGAGAAGTGAATTTTTGTAGTTTTGTTCTTTTCATTTTTTGCTTGCGATACTATAGGTCAAGGTATTGATTCTTAAAAAAATTGAATTCGAGATTTCAATCAAACTTGATATTACGATGATAGGGAGAGGCAGTAAATGTAGGTATCGCAATTCTGTCTGTCTGTTTTGCTGGATGGATTTTCTTTGAACTTGCTACCTAGATTTTTTTGACAATATACCCACAATTGTTTAAGGACCCATAATAACTATAAATTTTTATTACCGAAAAAGAAAATTTCAAATTTGTATTTGGATTTAAAAAAAAAAAATCATTTAATAATAAAAGACTACTTTTTTGGTACAATTTTTCGAAAAATGTTTACTTTTGGTTTTTTTTATTTTTTTTTTTTTTGAAAATAGTGGCGTTTTTTTTGTTCATTTTCTTCAGCTTCTAAAAAGTGTAAATACTTTTGTATACTAAAATAATTTTTTTTTTTGAAAAATCATTATGTCATTCGAAAACGGTCAGTTTTTTTGAATAGTGAATTTCTAACACTTGTTTGGAATAGAATTAAATTATTGACTTTTTGCCTGTGAGCCAAAATTAAGTAGGTACCATCTCGACAAAACTTAGAGTTCTTAGATGTATGGAACATAGGTAAGTATAAGAGAAAAGAACCTTCCAAGATTTAAGACTTTGGCTTGTTATTTAGTATTTAAAGATTTAAAAATATTATTTTTCATCTTAATTCTGAAATAGTGAACCACAAGTAAAAAGACAAAGTAGGGTCATAAATGTTTACATCTTTCCAGTAAATATTATTTTAAAACTTTCCTGTCATTCATCTGGCCAAGTAAGAACTGATCTAGTTGGTTAAATAAAAAATTCTCTTATAAAAATAGGGTTTTACAGTGTAAATTTGTTTATCTTACTTCGTCATTTCAAAGAGTAGGTAAGTTTCATATAGAAATAGAAACTTGTCCTTAAACGAGAATACAATATTATTTCACTTCAGTGTTTATATATATGTTTGATTTCATTTTATTTTTTATTTGCTACAAAAATTTACATAATTAAAAATATTAAAAAAAATATATTAATAATTATTTCTTTTAATTTTTTTTTTCTTCTCTCTTTTCACGCTGCACCATATAAAACAAAAACTTCATCTGTGTCTTTGTCGAAAAAAACACATACTTTACTGGCAAAAACATACATTTTGAAATCCAACTCTTTGTTTTTGTTGCAATTTTATATTTAATTATTTTTTTTTTAATTTAAAACCACATTTAATACATAAATCTAATAAAATACCACGAAAATGAATAAACCATACAAAAAAAATAAACAGTCACAGTTTCGTTTTGACAACGAATGCTATCTAAATCTTCCGGACAATCATAAACGGGTGAGTTTAACAAATAATGATGGCTCCGACGATGATTCCTCAGGTGAAATAGATTTGAATGTGGCTGTTGCCGAAGCATATGCATTAGTTAATGCAAGAT
This sequence comes from Melangyna quadrimaculata, assembly GCA_949320155.1. Taxonomy (NCBI): domain Eukaryota; kingdom Metazoa; phylum Arthropoda; class Insecta; order Diptera; family Syrphidae; genus Melangyna; species Melangyna quadrimaculata. The sequence continues at coordinate 46,993,069 of OX439484.1, forward strand.
TACAATCTGAAGCTCGGGCAATAGCAGCCCACCATACATTACCAAATTCGTCAACAACAACAACAACACCCTCAGCAATAACATCAACAACAATAACACCAACAACAACAACGTCGACAACACTGTCAACTTCAGGCAATGTCAAAACCGAAAATGATCCCTCAGCTTTGCCTCATCCTTCGGGAAGCCTTTATTCTGCTTCTACTGGTAGATATTTTTATTTTGCGATAAATGAATGCAATTGAATTATTATTTTCTTTTTTTAATTCTTGCTTTTTATTAATTTGTATGTATTTTTTTTTTATTTTTTTTTCGTGTTTTGTATTTAAAAAAAAAATTAAAATTTGCGAAGACTCCCGAACATTGTCAAAATTACGAAAAATATCAAATGCGGATGGCCCTGGATCCTTAGGAGCTGGCGGAACTTCGACAACTTTCGGTGATGCCGAAGAATTAATTAATTTGAAAACTGTAAGCATGTGTGGTTTTGTTTTTGTTTTAATTTCATTGAATTTTAATTTTAATTTAAAGTCCATAGTTTTTTTGTGTTTAAACAATAAGTTTGTGCTAATTTTTTAAAGTATCTATTCGTCCTAGATTTTTTGTGGAATTGCGAAAATAAATTCTGATTCGTGTTGATATTATTTTTATCAATTTGAGGAGGCAAAATTTAATAATTAAATTATTAATTTCTCTAAAAATTCTGCTTTTCACAATTCTGGCTTCCAACAAATTTATTAAAAAAAATGCAAAATAATAAAAAAAATTCAAAGAACACGTTTTGAATAATTTGTCTAAATATAAATTGCTCGAATTTTGAATAGAACAATTTTGAAATGCAGAATTTTTGTCAGGAAATGCTAAATTTTGAAAAAAAAAAAAACTAAAATATGATCTGCTCAATCAATTGTTTGACCTCAAATGTGTTTCTGATTTCACTTAACTTGATGGATTTTTGAAAAGAAAAATGTTGTGTCAGGAATCAGGATATAATTAATTTTGTGAAGGTTAGTTTTTTTTTCAGTTTATCTTATAATTCAAGGTTGTTTCTGTTATATTCTGCCGCGTTTAGGCAGGAGGAGCAATTTTGTAAGAAAAATAAGTGCATCCAGATATCCTTTCTTTTTAAATGAAATTGTATTAGTGAACTCTTTTGGGAAAATTAATTTTTAAACACGAAATTTTAAAGAAAAAAAAAAAAAATTAAACTTACCTTTTTCTAAAATTTTACACAGTTAAGTAATAATTTTGGGTAAGGTACGAATGATCGACAAAAAAAAGGTCGACTGGTCAAAATGTCGTCTTTTATCGACTTTTTTTGAAATTTAAAATGCCGTCAATTTTTCGGTCGACTAAAGAAATGTCAATATTATGAAATCTCGACTTGACAAATTGTCTACTGCATTGAAAAACGTCGAGCAAAATATCGCCTTGTTGATATTTTTTCTCAACAAAATTGTACGAAATTCCGACTTTTAAAATATCGACTTTCATAATCTCGACAAGAAATCTCGACACAGGTACAGTGTTCAGCCTAAAACAATAGCATTACGGGTGATTGAAGACGATGTGAAACCAGCCAGAGGAGATTTTAACTGTCGACATTTTGATAGCCGACATTTTGAAAATGTCGACTACTAAAATGTCGACTACTAAAATGTCGACTACTAAAATGTCGATTAACAAAATGTCGACTATCAAAATCTCGATTATTAAAATGTTGATTACAGTTGATATTTTGAAAATCGCATTTTAAAAAATCGGTCTAGTTTTCTTCGATATTTTGTTCAGTTGAAATTTTTTCTTGCGAGATTTTGAAAGTCAATCTTATGGAGTCGATGTTTTGAAAGTCCCAATCAACTAGATTTGTTTTCAAAATTCAATGTTTTGTCAATTCTCAAATTCTCACTAAAAACAGGATGGTTCTTGGTCTTTTGCCCTACAAAATATTATAAAATAAAGAAACCAACTTTTAAGTAAAAAAAAACAACAAACAATATCGATGCTGATGACCTGAAATTATTATTTTTTAGTCAGATTGTTCTTGTGTTTTTGAGAAAGTTGGTTCCTTTATTTTTAAATATTATAAAAAGTAAAAGTTCTAGAATCTCCCAGTGATTGTAAAATAATTTATAAAAGCACTGAGTTTTGAAATTAAAAAATATACTTAAAACGTAAAATTAAAAAAAAAAAAACATTACTTTAAAATTTTTGTTTTTATTTTAAAATTTTGAGCTTGAAAAAACTGTTTACTAATACAACAAGTAGTCTAGAAAAAAACATTATCTTAACAATTGTTGGTGTGGTTTTTTAATATATTTTTGTTCTTTGTTAAATTATTTTTTAGAAAACTGCTCATCCTGCATTAAAAGGAAGGGGGGCACCCTTCTCCAAGACAGTTGTTGTATTGCCAATCATTTAAATCAATCAATTAATTTGGAAAAATACAACTTGTATTTTATTCCATTTTCTGACGAATATTTAGAAACAACTAAAATTATAATGAAGCGATAGTATATTTGGAAGTATATGTAGGTATCACGGAACCCATCATACACGTCAAACCCATAATAACATTAAAGATTAACGATATACAATCTTGTAGGAAATATTTAAAATTTGTACAATATAAATAAAATGTTATATCTATATTTATTGTAAATAATTAGCAATTTTAAAATAGCTTCAAGTAAATCCAATCTCGAAACAACCACTAACAAAACTCATACCTATTTCCAAAACAAGTCTAAAAAAGGACAAAACCCATTGCTCTTATATCTCCTTAAAAAATTTCAAACTAAAGTTCAACAGAAAAAAAAAACACATTCAGGAAATATGATGGTGGGTTTCATGGCTGAGTTTGAGTATTTAGCAAAATGATGATGATGATTAGATTGGTGTAGTAGTAGGAGGTTGCGTCAGTCAGGCTCAGTGAAAATTCATGATTGTAATTATTGAAGCGTTAAAATTTTCAATCGATTGATTTTTTAAGTGCTAATAATTGATCATTTACAGATCAATGCATTTTCGATTTGTTTTTCCTTTTTGTTTTTGTTAACCTTCTCTTTTACTTTTTTTGTTATACGTAAGTTGTAGAATTTGCTGTTGCATATTTCACTTTTTACCTTTGGCATAGTAGTGCTAGCTATGTTATAGTTAAAAGTTTCATGTTGAAAAGTATGCAGGATAACTGGATAGATAATTTTGTATCGTATACTAAAAGTGTATTTGATTTAATATCAGTAACCAATTTTAGTTTAATGATTCATCCATTCATCCAGAATGGGTTTTTAAGTACATAATTATAAAGTTGTTGGCCTATTATACTAAGCTAGTAGAAAGTTTAGCACTTTATTTCGTAGAAACAACAAGAACAACAAAATTGCAAATTGCACCTTCATTTTTAGTTTATATGGAATCCAGTGTGTGTAGTTCTATTCCTGAGGTTTTGTTTTGTATTGTACATGCCCGAGGAGTATAGTTTATTGAGCGCCAAGAGGAAACGCAGATTCTTATAATGATTTTTTTTTTTCATTTGTTTAGTTTAGTATACATACAAGCACTTAACTCAGTACACTACCATTCCAATATTTATAGTTCTTCCTTTTCTTCAAAAATCATTTTCATTAAGAGAAAATATTAATACATCTAAACCTATTTTTGATATTGGTTCTTATTTATTGACTTTATTAAATTTGTAAAAAATTTACTTGTATATTAATCCCACTTCTGACGAATATGTAGAAACAATGCAGATTATTATGAGTATAAGTAGTGTGTAGGTACCACAGAACCCACCAAATCAAGTGAAATAGTTTAATAATTATTTACTATCAATAATATCAACACAAAAGAAACTTTAAATCATTTATTTCCTTAAACAATATCACAAGAAAACATTAATTCACATATAATTTGCTTTTTTTAGAGACTCACAGTATTATTTTTCGTCCGTTTTGTGTATTTTGCCTTAAATTTTTAATTCGCATTTAATATATTTAGTTGATTTGTTTGTGTTTTATTTTGTGTTTTGTTTTGTTTTGATTAAATTGCATTCAGAGCAACAAAATAAATAAAGATCAAAATCAGCGCAAACGTCTTACAACAGTACCTACTCCTACAGTTTATTGTTTGTGTGCGTGTTTTTGTTGTTTAGCTATAATAATTAAAAAGAGCTATATTACGTCTATCACTGTTTTTCCTATACTTCACACCATCACGTGTGTTTGTTTTTCATACATTTAACCTATTTAGGTATACATTTATAACCTTAACGTCAATATGCACTTTAAAGGTAATTCTGATGAACGTCTTCTTACAATCTATGTCACAATTTGTTCATTATGATTTATGAATATCTCGTGTTTTATTTCCACTTGTCATTAGTTTATGCCTGAAAAAAAAATAATAACTAGCGTTTCATTTAGTTCTATTGGTAGCAATAATAGTCGCTGTCATATCTTAGTTTTTAATAAAATAAAGTCTTGAGTAACTTAAGTCTTAACATCTGCAAAAGATACCTTATTATGCTTATAGACCGGTAAAAGTACATTCCAAGTTAAAAACAAAAAAATTATACAGCCTGAAGACTGGTATCGACGTATAATTTCACTCTACATTTTAATCTACCTAATTAATTTAAATAAATTAAATACAAATACACTCTGGCTCGCTCGATTAAGTCATTATTTATTTAAAAATCGAAAAAAACATCAACCTAACCAGAGTGTATGAATTAAGTTTTTATGATTGATGGCCATAAATATTTCTGCGACCAAACAAGGTATATACCAATTGCCGCCCCCACCATGGAGGCAAGGACCGCGCGCAGAGCGAGCGCCGCAATTCTATTCTATTTATTAATAAAACATTTTGTTTGCCCGATGCGTTATGTTTTTCAATATCATCAGTTAATAAGGATCTTCAGTACAAACATTCCTCATTTGGTCACAGAGATATTTATGGCCATCAAAACTTAAATCACACACTCCGGTACGGTTGATGTTTTTTTATATTTTTAAATACACAACGTCTTAATCGAAGGAACCAGTGTGTATTACTATTTAATTAATGTAAATTAATTGGCTTCATTAAATCGTAGAGTGCCATTATACGTTGATAACAGTCTTAAGACTGTACAATTTTTTTGTTTTTAACTTAGAATCTACCTTTCCCAGTCTATAAGCAAAATAAAGTGTCTAATTAAACAATTTTTGCTTTACAGCTGTTATTTATTGAGCAAAAGACATTTAATTATAGGTTGTAAGACTGGCTTTTCGATGGCGCTAAAAACAGTCACTGATTTTTTTAAGATACTGGTGTGCAAAGGCAGTTCTTAAAAAGTGTTCATTCAAGACTTTCAAACTTAATATCTCAAAATGTATTGAACGTTACCTCAAAGCTTTGGTATTAACTTTTACTTGGCGTCAATATTATTTTCCTGTATTCTTTTTATGAAAAGTTATGAATAGTTATTTCGAAAAAAAAACTGAAACATGGTGTTTGAAACCGGTGGTTTTGGTTCTTGCCGCCACATAATGAAATGAAGTACTCAGCAATGCCTTTCATCTGAGATATATTTTAATTCTGTTGAATCAACGACCAATTTTAACACATCATCCTTTTGTCGGCTTACGTGTTTTGACTAGGGCTGGTCACGAGACAAGAAAAGTCTCGGTCTCGGTCGACGATACGGGACGAGACTGCCTTTTAAGTAACCGAGACGAGACACAGACGAGACTATATATTTGGACCGAAATTTACAGAGTGTCTAATTAATAAAAAAATCCAATTTCAGTTAAATATTTATTTTCTTCTGCACATATCAAACGATAATCGAAAATATTTCGTTCAATAATCAACAGATTGTCCGAAAATCGTATTTTTCGGAGACGAGACCAAGACGAGACTTAATTCTACGAGACCGACACAAGACCGAGACGAGACTGAAAATTTTTGATTTTAACGAGACCGAGACGAGACTTAAAAAAGTCTCGCAGAGTCTCGACTCGTCGCCAGCCCTAGTTTTGACAGTGAGACCTCTGAGATCTCATTTTACTGAACACGTCAACTAAATAAATTTTGTAATTAAATAATGACAAGTTTACTTTCACTTAAACTAAAATGGCAATAAATTTGTAACAATTGATAATATGATTTGCTATTTGTGTGAGTTTCATTTTAATGACAAGTGCAATACCGACGTTAGTGTTCATAACCCAGAGTTGAATTGTAGCAGTTATATCTATAAATAGATGTTAATAAATAGATGACACAAAATAATCAATCTTTTCCACCGTTTTGTCCTACCAGATTTTCAACTGAAAATTCTAATATTATTATATATGTATACGAGTATTTTGCTAAATACAAAGAAAGCTAAACATTATATTCACATTTTCTCTTCACTCCCATATATATAGTGCAATCATTCAACAACAACATTTTTATACAAAAAAGGAGCAAATTTTCAAATTTCACTGCAAACAATAACATCCCACCTATTCGACTTTTAATCTTAATAAACAAACATACAATTTTTTTTACAGGTTCTTTACGATGGTAAACTATCAAATGCCATCGTCTTCATGTATAACCCAGTAGCCACGGATGGTCAACTGTGTTTGCAATCATCCCCGAAGGGAAATGTTTCATATTTTGTACATACACCGCATGCTCTTATGTTGCAGGTGAGTTTTATTTTTTTTAATGCAAAAAGAAAAAAAATTACCCGAGTTATGACCTGATCAAACTATAAGTATACATTGAATAATGGTAGAATATAAAGTTAATTTAAGTACTCACATCAAAGTTTGTTTAAAAAAATCCCAATCGATTGAAAATAAGCAAACATTTATCTTGCATGTAGTATATGTACCTATAGTACTCGTAATAGAAAGCCAGAAGAATATGAATATCGCCAGTTAGAGAGAATTTCGACTAAATACATCAAATAATTTATACCAATAATTTACTGAAATAACTTATAGGGCCAATTTTTCAATGGCCAGACAAACGTCAGATAGCATTTATTCTTTGAATAAAAAAAAAATTGTTCCTTTTATAGCTGGAAACTGGAAAACTGTAAAAATAATATTATAGTAAAATTCATCATTATATCCAATTCTAGGCAAACTATTTTTAAAATTAATTGTATAGTGTTTATTATAATTATATTAGACCAGTTTATACCAGACAAAATAAAAAAATAACACAAATATGTCAATAAATTGCAGGGTTTAAGATTTTATATCATTAAAACTTCTACGAAAAAGTACTCATTTCCACCAACTGTCCTGTGAAAGTTAGTTGTTCGTTTATACCAGTCATACACAAATAGAGAACAAGCGCCTCTATTACATCTACCAATGGTTTCAAGTGCTGACCCTATCAAAAAAGGTAACTTTGGTGTACCCATGTTAAGGTCAATTGCTCTGTCAGTACTTACGGTAGGGAACTTATTTTGGACTTTTTTTTAGTAGGAATATTAACTTTTAAAACGACGTTTAAGTTGAGCTGATATGTTTTTAGAGTTGCCAGATGTTCGATTTTTAGTGGTGTTTAATTTTTCTTACCCGAGCAAAATTTTAACTTTGAGGTTAATTTTTTTTCAAAAAATGTGTATAAACATTAAGTTTTCTTATTTTTACCCGATGAAAAAAACAATAGGTAATAAAAAAAACTCATTGATAACTGCACCCAAAAATCCATACATATTAGGATACCTGGGAAAAACCCTGTATAAGAAATACTCGAATACAAAAGTATGACAAGCTTTCTATTTTAGACCAGTTAATACCAATCGACGGATAGGTGACATTCAATAGGTTTTTATAAATCAAATGAATATAATACAAAAATTATTGTTTATACCAGTCAGGTGCATATTTCAAATAAAAACCTAGAATTTTGCCTGTTTTCTTTATGACAATCGTAATTTTATAGAGCAAAGAAAATCCTAAATTTAATTAAATATATTTAAACAAAACATTTTCTTCGAAATTATTAAAATGGTACTCAATTTGCATACCAATTAGACCAATGCTTCTCTCCAGTGTTAGTTAGATAAAAATAACCTTTTGAGTTAAGCATATTTATTAAATAGTTTAAAACTGACTAAATATCGCTATTTGAATTTAGAAAAATATAAAACTATTGTACAATTTGCTTCAGAGCCCGACTGGTATAAACTAAAACTTTAATGCCAATGATATAGGTAGTCCAATATGTTTAGGTTTTTTTTTGAAATTGATGGGAAAGAAATTATTATTTATTTGAGATCGATAGATCACCATATAGGAAGCTGAAATCCCAAATTTCGACCATCAACCTCATAAACCTCTTATAGGGTTTGCCGCATTGTTGAATAAAAATTGATTTTGTTATTCGCTAATAACAGCTGTATTTTTTATTTTATTTTTTGAGAAGTAGAATGAGCTATACAGAATTCATTAAGTGATATTTTTAACGAGTTATAGTTTATTTCCTTTTCCTTTGAATAATTTTCAGAGAAAACAAATATTTGATAACAACGCGGATGGAAAAATTTCAAGTTTCTGTCTAGTTTGGGCAAGGCCCTAGTCAGTTTTCAGTAGGGAAAATCTGACGAGGAAAACTTTTCGGATACTTAACTTGTCATATTTCATATATGTTAAATTTCAGTACGAAAAGGGTTCATAACCACCAAGGCCCTTGTTCCAGCCTTTGCTAACCCTTGCTAGACCTTGCCAGAATCTATGTAGAACTCTCTAGTACGTTGTCGAAAACAAGATTGTTTTTATATGCGGGAATTGTCGACTCCACTTAACTGCACACCCTCTTAACCGATACAAATTTAGTCAAAAATATTTTAATTTATTCAAAGTTTGGTAAGCTGAAAGAATATTCTGAAATAATGGTTTCGCAGTTAAGCGGAATCAACTGTTTACTAAATTTTAAATTACAATTAAATTTGTTTAACTTGTAAACCATGTTCACATACAGTCATGTATACAAATAATTGGCGCTTAATCGTCTTACCATCTTTTAAAATTTCAAATCAATTCATGCATGAACAAACATAAGAACTTAAGATTTAGGTATAAGATCTTTTCCTTGAAAGCAGTTCATTGTGGATTTTATCCACTCAGCAGCACGTGATAAATCCGAATTTCATCAAATATTCAAATATCCACAATAATAATTTTCATCATCCTTTAAAAAGATAAAAATCAATAACTATCAAAAATTCATGATGAAAAATTGATGTTTTTTAAACAATTATGGCAAAACAGCATGGAACAAAAATTCCTAAAATATGGATAGGTAGGTACCTAATATATTTCGCTTATCTTTCCAAATACTCGTATAAGAAATTCTTAATAATAAAAAAATACATTAGGATTTATAAGAATTTTTTTCTTGAACTTCTACTTGCTCGTTTTGACTTTTAACTGGTCATATATTGGTATTTAGATTTTCAAATTTATTTTGTCTACAAAATCTACAAAATGCTTAGGTATATATTTAAAAAAAAATATATCTATTAAAAATTAAATTAGGTTTCTAGCTTCATCTGTTTGGAAAATACCCGAAAATCTTGAAAGGTGTTGATGGCCAATACTTCTCACAAATTCCACTTCTTTGAACATTGACGAAGTTAATCCAATTCTTTTTTACCGTTTTCCTCAGTATTTGACCGACAAAACTTATGAATTCTGCTAATTATGTAGTTCTGTTCATGTCTTAGGTCTCTTTAAATGGTGCAATGTTACGAATTAAGTTGAAGAGTAAAATTTGGTCTCTTTATCTATTGACTTATTGGTATAAACTGGTCTAAGCAATAACACCCGCTTGCTGATATGAAATTTGTATGTGCTAATTTTTCTTGCGCTGAAGAATTACACCTTCTGAAAAACATGGTTGAATTGCCATAAAATACTGTTCTCGTTATCCCAGAAAGAAATCCAAAAGAGTCAAGAAGGATGTATTCTCCCAGTTTTATTTATTGATACACGAATGCAGTATAATATTTTTAACTGCACCAGAACATGAACGAACAACATCAAATTTATGACACTTTTGCACACTCTAGTGCAGTAGCCAGTGCAGTAGTAATTCTAATATTTTTTTTGTATTCTTTTTATATCTCATTTTCTTAATTCATGATCCCGGTATATCGTGAATTCTATATACTCGTACCTTTGTGTTGGTATACGAATCCTTTATTGTTCATGGAGCAGGACGTTAAAGCTGTTGTAACACATTCGATACACTGTACGTTAAATTCCATTGGGGGTATTCAAGTACTGTTTCCATTATTCTCACAACTTGATATGGCACATGAAGGATGCAGTGATGTGAAGCGTGATCCCACGTTATGGTAAGTGTTTCCTATTCTAGAGAGTATAGCTTTCTTTCTTTACCTTATTTTTTTTTTTGTTTTTTTTTTATTTACTTTTCAAACATCTCTATTTGCAGTTCAAAACTGTTGGGTTTTATATGTGAATTGGTGGAAACATCACAAACTGTACAACAACACATGATACAAAATCGAGGATTTTTGGTGATTTCATTTATGTTGCAGCGATCGTCGAGGGAACATTTGACGCTGGAGGTGTTGGGTTCATTTTTGAACTTGACAAAATATCTAGTGACGTGTTTGTCGGCGAATAGTGATTTGCTGCTTAAACAGGTAAGTGAAAGGATAACAAATGAGAAAAAACGATGACGTTTGAAATATATATTTTTTTTAATTTATTCCTTGGTTGTAAGAGAATGAGGATATGTATATGAAAAATGGTATACCACAAGGGAGTGCCCTAGTAACCGAACTGATTAGGTTGATGTGAGTGCATTACTTTTTATGTCCTCCAGTGGGTATATGGAATAAAGTTCACTCAAAGAACGCTTATGTAGATTAAAATATACAATAAAGTGACTATCGTAATAACCGATATCACCAGCAGAGCTAAGAACATTTGAGGAACTTAATTTAATCATAAATTCTGCTAAAAAAAAATAAATTTGTTTAACCAAAAATTTTGATGTTTGGCATTAGTACAATGGATGAAGTGAATGTTTACTTCTGAGAATTTTTAAATCCTATAAAAAAGAGCAAAGTTTTAGATATTTTTAATTTTCTCAAAAATTAGAACACAAATATGTATAACCAAATCATATGGTTTTTATATTTGATGTTCAATTAGGATTTAATAGAGGCAGGGAATACTTGAAGAAAATTTAGAATTTTATTTCACAATTGTTAACAAAAATTTTTTGTTAGATTTAAAAAAAATCTCAAAAAAGGCAGATAAAACTAACTTGATTTAAAAAAAAAGACGAGACTTGTTGCTTTAAAAAAAAGTAAAACACTTTTCTGTAAGTGTTGCCAATTTTTCTTAATTTTTTTTTCTTCATTATAAGACTTATTAAATGGAGCAAAACACCGTATTCGCGCTGGATTCAAACTTAGTTGCCATATAATGAAATAAAAATAAAATGCATATGATGATATTTCGTTTTGAAAATAAAAAATCATCGAAAGTCTCCATGGTCCTTTTAAAATATTTATAACGGGAAGTAGCCCGTAGCGTAATCGTTAGTGCGTTGAACTGTCACGCTGGATGTCTGGGTTCGCTTCCCATCCTCGTCCACCTAAAAACTAAAACGTTTTTTTCAAGGCCTGCAAGAGTATCATTTTACACGAATAAGTGCTTCTCGTCTAGCCGTTCGGATTCGGCATAAAATTGTAGGTCGCTTCCATTCCTGTCGATAGGCTCACATAGGAATGGTTGCGAGTTGTTAGTCACTAGGCCCTGGTTCTTCATGAGCCGTTGTGCCACCCGATTTTTTTTAATTTTTACTTTTTAACGAATTTAAAGTGAACACATCTTCAGGAATCCCATTATATATATCATTTTTTTTTAAATAAAATTGATTTTAATTTTAAATAACGAAAAAGCAGATAATTACGAATAGCTCCTCATTTTCTTGCAATCACTGTAAATAATAAATAAATATACAAAAAATTCCACATAATTAAAAATAAAATGCATGTTAATTATGTTAAATAAAAAATTAAATAAATACGTACAAAAATATTTTATTACACCTATACCTACTATATAAAAAAAAAAACTTAATTATTGTTAAAAATGTTAATGTTTGAGTAAAAAAAATGAAATTATATTCAGAATTGAAATGCATGACAATTATGATTATTGTTATTGTTATTGTTTAAATTTTATGAAATGGTTGTTTCTTATATACATAATAAAATTAAATTTGTATTTACTTTTTTTTTCAAAAGAATGTCATATCTAAATGTGTTTTATTATTTTTTTTTTATTTTATTGTATTTTTACAGTTAAACTTGGGCTTTCGCTTGAATTATAGACGAGTAAAGGTTAAAATATTTAATTTTCTCAGTTTGTTTGACCAACAAAAAAAATATATATATGTAAATTATTGCGATATGTTTGATTTTTTTTTTTGTATCAAGTGTGGTGAAAAAAATCAATTTTATATAGTTTCTCATTAAAGTTTATTCATGTTTATAATTTAGACAAAAAAAAAACTCCGTCCAACTTAAAGATTTAAATTAAACCAAATCATAAGAAAATCAGGGTGATAAGACTTTTTAAAAAAATACATACAAACAAAACATTTAGATTAAACATTTTCTTGATTTATCAAGTTTTTACTCAAATTCAGCTTAAAAACCTTTTATTATTTAACCTTCCGAAGGCAAGGCTTTTTTTACCTACGTGCACAGCAAGTGGGGTTGTCCATCACCCCACCACCTTTTATTGTAAATAAAATAATATTTTAATTGAAAATAAATTCTTATTTATTATGAGATCGAATGTTTACATTAAAAGGAAACTGAGAAAAGTCTTTTTTGAGATTTTTTTTTAAATCTAAGTACATAATTTTTTACATTATATGCAGTAAAGGCATATATCTCTGCAATGTTCAGAGCAAGCGGGAACTTGGCATCTTATGCAAGAAGTTTTAACTTTGTTGTCCCGTTTTCTTGGACACAGTGCACATCTTGCCTGCTTCTGTAATTTCGCCGGGGGTTCATCTGCAGGAGGTCCTTCCGTCATATTAAGAATATCGTGTTAAGTGCATCGTAATTCTCGCGGCAAATTTGTAGTCAATCGACGTTTCGTATGGGGCTCTGCCAGTTGAAATGCCAAATTCTTCAAATAATTACTTCGAAACTTGTTTATCGGGGCATTCGAGTGTTTAGCATCAAAATAAAGCACCATCGAAAAGTCACCAAAAATCAAAGTTAGCTCCAGAAAAAAAAGTATGTACACGTAAACTGCAAAGGGGGTTACTAGTAACCCCACGTAAAATTTTAAAATTAAATAAAACAAAAATTATGACTTACCTCGACAAGCTAATACAAGCAACTAACTACCTACAATGTAGTTAGAGAATACATCGAACGAGGGAAGAAACAATAACAGAAACAAAAGATATTACAGTTTTTCTCAAGTAGTGGGGTGATGGGTCACCCCGCTTGCCTTCGGAAGGTTAAGAGAACGATCTAAGACATATGTGAAGAAGTATTATTAAGAAAAGTTATAAATACATAGTTTTCTTGATTAAAGTGAGCTTGTTTCCAGAATATTCTAATTTCTTTCGGCCCTCCTCCTAAAAGTTATCATAATAAAATAAGAAATGTAAAAAAAAAAATATTGAAATCAGTTACCAGTGAGCAGTTGAAGTTCCCATAAAAAATACACGTAGTTTTTTAGGATTGAGTACGATTTTTCGACATTCAAAATGTCGATGTTTACAAGCGTGCTCTTGTAAACATCATTCCCTAAACAGTCATCTGTTTTTTGATGCGCCATATTTAACTTCATATTTCTATACATCAAAAACCTACGAAAAAAAGTCATCAACCCATTCTTAAAATATTAAGGATTCGAGCAAAAACCACAAAAAATAAAATTATGGTCAATTTTGGATGGGCCAATTTGTATCAAAACATCTTTTTCGATCCACCATATTAAAGGCTTGAGCCTCTTTTTCTTTTCACTTGAAGACATCTTGCATTGCTGTTTTTGCACATAAAAAATAAAAAACATAAAATTAATGATTTTTCGTTTTTTTTTTTCTAGGTCAGATTTTTTATATTTTTTCCTGCCTAAAATTTTGTTAAATCATTCTTTTTAATATAACATCTAATTGCCAACAAAAAGAAATTAAAGTTAAATTCTCAAATTCGGCTTAATTTTCGAGCTATATCAAAAATATTGCAAAATTACCAGTGTGACCATACTCTCAGAAATGCATGTATGAATTTGGGTGAACTTTGTGTTGTAAGCAAGCTTAAGTTCCAAACAAAAATATTTAATTATAAAAACCTGTGAACGCAATAGTTCCTTTCTCCCTTTCATATTCCGGTGTATTCAATAGCCTAAAAGTTGTGAAACAAATTATTAGTTTTTTGCATATTTTAAGGCTATGATAGTTAAATCACGAAAATAAATGAATCAACGAAATTATACTAGAGTTAAATTTTTAAAAATTTAGGTAGACTTAATTTTTTTTTTTTTGTGGAATGTCATTAAAATTATTTTTATTTTTGATGTTGCATCAAAATGTGTTGTTTCTTTCTTTTTGTATGTGTGAGTATTAATCAATCAGGAGTAGACATTAATTTTTAGTTTAAATTTTCAAAAAAAAAAAAAATAACCGTTTTTTCCTCTTCTAAACTTTTTTCTTCTCCTTCTTTACTAAAAAAAAAAAGTTCTACCAGGTGAATAAACTCCCCCTGTTATCTTTGTGTTATATTTATTTTTTGTTTCATGTAAAAAAAATGTTGGTTTTAACATTTCTTTAAAAATTAAAAAAAAAAAATTGCTTACATTCAACCTTAATTTTTTTTTTTTTTTTTTTTTTTTTACTTAAAGCTTCAAATGGGCTGATCTCACAACTTATAAATGTATTGTATATAGTTCAAACTTAGTTCTTTACAAAAAATTTAATCGCTTCTTTTTTATTTAAAAAAAAAATATTTACGGGGGGTACCGGTACATGGTACCAAAAAAATATGGTTATTTTTAAAATTAAATTATATTTAACATAGATTTCTTATTGAACATAATTATTTCTTATAGTTAATCCAAAAACAAGTTGAAAATATATCTATGACAAAAGTTTTAAAAGAACAAATTTATTTGATAATTGCTAAACTATTTGCTATAATAATTGCGTTTCTGTTTATTCAGGCCATATTAAAAAAAAAGCATTTTCAAGAAAAATATGATTCTTAAGCTAAGGAAGATGATTTTTAGATCTTACAATATTTTCAGATCTATCAAGCTGATGAGGCGGTATCTGGCCAAGGTACCACAATGATGTTTGTGACAATATTTTAAGTTCAGATATTTAAGATGCAAATATTGTCAGATCTACCAACAGTCTGTACTTTGCTTTATAGGATCATAATATATGTATAAGGCGCAGGACTGGTCACGACAAGAGACTTGGCGAGTCTTAAATAAGTCTCGTCTTGATCTCGTTAAAATCGAAAATGTTCAGTCTCGTCGCGGTCTCGTGTCGGGTGTCTGACGGTTCGCCTACACTGAAACCGATTAACTGAACGATTTCGGATCAGAGCTTTTCGGACGAATGCCTCGGACATTTGTCTGCATATGTACATACATATGTACATTCCTGCCGTTCTCGGCCGATGACTGTTTTTATCGATGCCGAATTTAAACGACGACAGTCGGAGTGTGAAACCTTAAAAATGAACGTGGCTCTATTATAAAACACAATAAATTAGCTTTTCAATATTAAATTAATTTTATTTTAATTTTTAATTTAATTTCATTTCATTCTGACAAGAAATAACCGACAAACTGACGTAAAATCCAAAAAAGTTCGGATTTGTCTATTGATCGGTTATTATCGGGTGCCATCGGACGATGTCGGTACGCACTCTATCCGTATGTAACGTTTGATTCAATTGGCCGAGTTGGGTGGACGACTTCCGAGCATAATTCGGACGATGACGGGCTATGTGCAGGATTGCCAGTTTGGGATATTTATCGGAAATTGGGATCTCTTTTTCCAATCGTAATTGGGCTTTTAATTGCCAATATCTTATAATGGGCGATATTATTTTTCGTACAAATAAATCATATAAATAAAACACTTTTCTCCCCCTAAATATACCCTTAATACTACGTTTTGACCTGATACTAAACCCAGATTTAGGTAAAGAGATTTATTTGGTGTTTCAACTGCACAAAAAGGTCAACAAGAGGATTATGACAAAACATTTAAATGCTGTTTCACTTCTTTGATATAAAGTGGAAGGAATTTTAATCTGTCAATAAATGAAAATGGCATTTAAATGGGTCAGTTTCACAATATTTCTCCGAAAAAAAAGTTAGCTTGATTTAACAAACTTATGTTTCCAAGAAGATTTGAATGAGTTTTATTTTAAATCCTTATTTGAGGAGGTTAAAATTTGTATGGTAAATCTTCGAGATATTAAGGATATTTGTCATTATCTTGATAAATCTCGAATAGGTGTCTGGTGAAAACGTAGAATAACGCAGTCCACAATTTGGCACTACCCTATTCACTGAATACACTCGTTGGTTTTGACGTTTAAAAACAACCGCAACAGCCTTTACTTTAATTTTATTCAGTTTCTCTATTGTTTCCAGTATTTCCATGTTGATAAGAAAAAAAAAAGGATATATAACTGTTAAAAGCAAACAAACAAGACAAGTATTTCAATTTTCGGTGTTGTTTAAAATTAAAATACCTATAAATTGTTATTGAAGTTAAGATAATTTCTTTTTATTTGGTATTGGGCTACTATTTGGGCTTGTTTTTCGGCTGCGATTTTGGGCTACAAAAATTTTCAAATTGGGCTTTCGAACTAGTTCAAGATATGGCAACCCTGGTTATGTGTATGTGAGTCGTTACTCTCATCTCCGTACCGTCTTCGAAAAATACGATTTCAGGGCAACATGCTGATTAATGCGGACGAAATATTCTCAGTATCTACGTCAAAATATAGTTTGTCCCCCATATAGTCTGAAAATGTGCAGAAGAAAATAAATATTTAAGAAAAATTAAATTTTTTAATGTATTAGCTTTTTTTTTTCTGCCGAGACAACCGACGAGACTCTCGGTAAATTTCGGTCCAAATATACAGTCTCGTTCGGTCTCGCATGACTCGCGTCTCATGACCAGCCCTAATTAGGCGTGTTCAGGAAAATACGTTCTCAGAGGGCCTTCTAAATGATCAAGATTTTTCAGAAAAAATTTCAGTTTCATTGTCAAGATACTGAGAACAAAAATGGATTCACTTGTTCAGCTTTTGACGAAGACAAATCTCTAATATCGCATTTTTCTGAACATACTAATTGTCACTTACATTTCATGAAGCAAAACTAAACGTCAGACTGAATTTTTACTTCT